>VXAA01005869.1:504532-584614 GCA_013399115.1 Anseranas semipalmata | reverse complement strand
AAAAAAAAAAAAAAAAGGCGAAGCTCAGATTCAAGCCTAATCATTTGTAAGGTCATTCCAGTTTTCCACCTGCCACTTCACTGGAATTTCTTTTTAAAACAATGCTAAGTGAGACAAATAAAATGTATCTGAAAAAAAAATGTCCCACACATTCAAGGAACTATGAAGAAGGGGCTGTGAGGATGCACAAGAGTCACAAGAAGGAATATAAGGCTACACTTAGGGAAAGACAAGCTATGCAAAGGGGTTCACAGAGGTTTTTAAAAGTACATCCTTCAGTTTTCAAATTCTAAAACAAAATTTCTCAAAAAAGTTACTAACATATTTGGATCAATATAATACATTTATAAAAATGACAAGCTCAGGAGATGGCAACTATTGCTCCACTCGACATTACCCATTTCGAACAGTAAGTGCAGACAAAATGCAGAGCCCATATGATGTAAAAGTGCTCTTGTATTTGTGATTCAGACAAAAATACTGAGAGCTGACAGAAATGCATACAAAATAATAGTTACCTAAAGAAACTGTAAACTTACATAAATAAAATATCAAATCATGAAAATTTTACATAATCATCCAAAATAATCCTTTAATAAGGCTCAAAATCATAACTTGGCTTCTAAAACAACTATCAAATTACGGACTCAAAGGGCTTGCAAATATTAGTAGCTTATTTTTTTTTTTTAATTTAACTAACACGTCTATAATAGTCAGTACTCCATTTAACTTGAATGAGTAGTGGCAGAATAAAGTTTAAGTGATTTGAAGGTTACTTTCATTTTCATATTTGAAGAGCTAGTCTGCACAGTGCCGGAGATGGTGTCAGGAACAAGGACTCCAAGTCTGCTGTTACCAGAAGACCAAACTTCCTCCTTAACACTACTTAAATGCAGTGCTCCATAAACTATTAGGAAGGAAAAAATTGCATTTCAAATAGCAGGTATGATTTCCTATGCTCAGGAGTAATAAATAATATCTGAAATCAAACACCCTGCCCCTGCTCTAGCAGGCCGTGATGAATATTTTGGGTTTTCCCTGACCCTCTTCTCATCTTTCTGCAAAAGCCACCATCTGACACAGTAAGCAATTACCACTCTTTCACTTCACAGCATGCTATAGATTCCAGTCCACTTCTATTTCATTTAATCATTAACTATATTGTGACATATAAAAATATATATATATATATATATATAATGCTGTACCACTAGATCATTTGATTTCCTTAAGAAAACATTAAGGTTTTTTTTTTTTACTCCTGTGAACACCTCTTGACAACAAAGAATAGCTTAGCCTATAAACTACATGTTGAAAATTACTAGTTAAAAAGATTATGCTCTCAACAGCGTTAAAACAGCTGATGAACTATTAGAACATCTCTTTCAAAGTAAATCTAACTTCTATTCATCTTCTGACTGGTAAATGATCTTTGTTTTCCACTCTTACAGTTTCTTTGCCCTTGTCCTGTATTTGGAACAGTGACTTGTCATCTCTCCTTTATCTGAACTATTCATTTGCACTGTTGCATATTTTCATACGTTCTAAATCAATGCTTTTTTTCACTCTGCATAAATGAAAATAGGATTAAAGGAGAAACTATTTTACATGTTTTTATTCCACTCTTCTTTCTCCCTCTCTACTGACTAGGAACACAAAAGTCAACTCAAAGGTATTGAGATAAGCTTTTTTGAAATATATCTAAGGATAACTGTTGTAAAAGTGATCAATGCTGTCTAAAACATTGTAAGGATGGTTTGGAACATCTATATTTTTCATCCACAATTTAACAAAAAAAATGTGGAATCCATACCAGTTTTGTACAAGGAAGTCAACCAGATGGAGAGAGGTTTGGTCAGCAGTCCGGACTGCTAAATGAAGTGCTGTTTCACCTGGCTCCTAAACACATGTAAATAAAAGTTAGATTTTTGTGTCTTATTTCTGCAAAGCTTATATCAGACCTACTGAGATATATGTCACTCACTCTTTTACAGTAAGTCATTCTACAGAAAAAAAAACTAAGAAATTATAATAAAAACAGCTATTGCCTTTCTGATCTCCAGAATACACTACATGCTTCAAAGGAAATGACATCATTCTTTCTGAGATCATAGCTTTTTCATAATCAGTCTTCCCTTTGTCCTGGATGGATAGAAAAATCCTGAAGAGCCTTTAACCATTTTAGCTGTTGGTAACTAAAATGTATCCTAAAATGTTTCCATGACAAGCATTCTGTGATATCTCAAGTGCAGCGACTACATTGACCTGACTCTCTCCGCTCAATACAGACAGACAGGCACTCAGTCCTTTGCCAAGTTAGCTATTTTCACAGAACTTGCTGAGAACACTCCGAGATCTCTCTAGGTTGGGTTTAAAAGTAATGGGAGAAAATGTTGCTGACCAAGTGGTTGCACAGCACCCTCTATAACCTCCATAACTTCTACAAGATCAGGTTATGTTGCTCTTGAGCAACATTTCTACATGGATACTTGAAGAAAACAGGACTGATTTTCAGAGAAACTGTTATTGACTTCAGCAGGAACTGTTAAGTATTCAGAACTTTACAAAAAAACACACAAGCCTTTTCCTGGTTGAAAAAATTGTACTTCTGTAAATGTTTCGTCACAAGCTGTGAAGGCATCACATGTACCGCTTCCTCATATAGAATACACAGAGACTTGTATACAGTCAGTACTGTGCTCCTTCAGCAGCTACTTTAAAGGCAGACATGATACTGGCTGTGGTACCAGGTGACCCTAGGTTAGTTAAGTCAAGCTCTCTCCCTCTGGTCCTTTTAGGAAAAGGAACATACTGCAGAACCATGCTTTTCAACATACTATAGTTGCACCTAGAATAGTGTATCATAGTATTACTGCATTTCACACTCCTTCAGACTAGCTGCTGGCAACAGACAGTCTTCTGTTCTCCCTCCACAAGGATGTGACATTAAGGAAAGCAAGAAAACATTTTCATCCGGTATTTCTCTTCTTTTAGCATCTAAGGCAGCAACCCCTGGTACTGGACATTTTACAGATATTCTTTACTTAAAATACTCAGCTTTGTTTACCTGATAAGCTTACCTGTCCAGGCTCTAACAGTGGCTCCATAAGCTCTACCCCCTCTGCATAGACTTGAATTAGTGCAAGTAAATCCCTGGATTTGACAGCCTCAAGTAATTCATTCAGTTTAGCTGCTGCAGATGCACAAGTCTTCCTAGAGAACTTATGATCTACATACTTAGCAGTGATAAATTCTTTACGTGCAGTCCTGTGGGGTGTAAAAACAGGGCTTGGTTTAGAAAGTTTTAGAAAAATGGGTCAATAATATTAACTTAAAATCACCTTGCCTAACTCAGTTTTCCTCCTCCCTTCTGAGTTCCTAGAAGATAAAGACTTATTTATTAATATAGCGCACGCTCTCCTTGCGAACAAGCCCAAAATAAGATACTTGTTCAATTGTATCCTGCCTTCTTGTTAAAAAGAAAAGTTGCTCTGACTCTGGTAACTAAACACCGAAGATAAAAACAAAGCCTGAAACATGATTTCACATGGAAATATACCTACATATTAAAAATATAAGCATGAAAAACAGGATAAAAAAATACCAAACAGCTACAGAACAGCATAACAGATTAAAAAGTCTTCCGGTGAAACCACATCTGTTCTGCTCTATGTGCAACTCCTATACCAGGGAAAGGAAGAGAAAGCCTGTCACGATCTCAAGATGGTACCGAAGCTAGTGTCAGTTTAGTCCAACAGCGTTACCATTTGAGGGTGTACTACAAAACTGAAAAGCATTCAAGATTCACTAGCATGCTCTACAGAAGCCCAAATTTACAGTTTTCTACACTGGGAAGCTCAAGCAGCTAAAATGGGACCAGATGGCAAAAGGCTGAACTTTTAAGAAACTCCACAGCTGGAGTCAAAAAAAAAAAAAAAAAAAAAAAAAAAAAAAAACATTTTCTGCCACCCTGGTCCACCTCTAGCTTTTTATTGATTAAGACTTTTTATATGCACCTATATATTCCACAGTAAACTTAATATTGAAGAATTTAGAGATTCAAAACTTACATATCACTTGATGGACTGGGTTTAGGTGAAGGACTAGGTAAATTCCCTTCCATAATATCATTAAAACTATTATTTCCTACATTCTTGGCCAGCTGCAATAAGAAAAAAAAAAATCAGATGAGTGTGTGCTTTTTTTTTTTGTTTCCTAACAGCAAGCTAAAACCTGGACTATTAATATGCATTTTCCACACTATTAAAAAAGATGAAACACATAGGGCTACAAAATTAAAGCACAATAATTACATTAAAATGGAAAGCAATTAAAATAAAGTGTGAATCCTATTCACCCCAAGGTTTGTTGTAAACAGGCTTCACAGCCACAGCAAATTATTTGTATTTCTAGACAAACTGTCTCAGATACAAAAACAGAATGAGGAACTAGCAGCATGAACACGGGAACAGTGCTGGTACAGTAATCTGGAAGTTACTTCTGGAAAAAAGCCCTGACCTACTAGAAACTTATGCTTAGTAAAATTTGATTTAAATCAATACTGATTTTGTGAATTCATAAAAGAGAAAACCCCAAAAAAGAAACTTACCAAGAGTTCAGACGTTCCTAATTTGTCTAATTCCAAAGACTGGATTCGAGAAATATGGACACCCATTTCTCTGTGTATTCCAGAACACTCTATGCAGGTTAAAATGCCCAAATTAGTTGATAGCCATGTCGGATCTGTAGAATTGAAAAACAAAGTATTTAGTGAAAGTTCAAAAAAAAGTTTTCTATGGTGGTAAGAAATCCAATGTAATCTGAAATAATTCCTCATTTAATCTTTTAAGAAATGGAAATAAACTAAGAATATCTCATACTTTTCTCCAAACTGCTGTGCAAGTATAACCACAGATTGCTAACAACAGAATTTAGTTTTTCAGGATTTAGTGACAGTCCCAATGGCACTGCATTTAGACTTCTCAATCCATACTGTATGACTACATTTAAAAACATTTAAGATTTGCTTCTTCTAGAAAGTAGGTAAGCTTTTGTTTCTTGTTTTTAAAAAGAACAGGCCTCCTAAATTCCACTGTTGACAACTTCTGAAGCTTTGTTTACTTCTTAAATAGTCTTCATAAAAAATTGACCATAGCATTATGCAATATGTAAATAGTAATATGTTGTAGAAAACTTAAGGAAACAAGGGGTTAGTTCAAGTAAAAAAAAGTGCACTGTCACAGAGGAGATCTCTATCCTTACATTACAAATGCAATATAAGGAGCAAGATCAGTCTTTTGAAGGAAAAACAGTAACTGTAGTCATATTCTGTATACATACGTTTCTTCAAATTAATCTTCCTTGTCTTAAATAGTACCTGATAAAGCATTAACTCAAGGACTTTAAAGCAGCAAGCTGGGGTGCGAAAGTGAAGCTTAAAGCTTCGCTGTAAATTAGATGAATGAGAACTGTAATCCAAAGTTTGTGTAGCTTTACACGACAAAATAACAGAATGAACCAACTCCAGGACTGGACATAATGAATTTGCAACATTCTACTTTGTATTTCTATCTAGGTATTTCTTATTTGGATCAGTTCTGCATCAGTAAGCATCTCTAAGATACATTCTATCTACTCAGTTACCAATGAACATCAGCTTCTTGAATTATCTCTCCAGATCTGAAAGCTGTAACAGCTTCCAACTACTGTACCAAATCAGTAGTTCTATGACAAGTTGACTCTTCTCAAGGTCTAAGTGACATATAACTGACCTCATCTCTGTTCTTCAGAAGATATAATCTGTTAGGATTCTAACTCTGGGTCTCGCTTCTTTGCACAAAACTACTTATTCCATCTGTGAAGATTTCTGATACTGCAATTTCAGTAGTCTCATGCCAAGATAAAACCTCAGAGTAAGATCTGGGCCAGGTCAACTTTTCCACAGTCATTGTCTAAGCATTACTCACTTCTACTTAGTAGCATGCACAGGATCAGTGATGCCAAGCAACTTCCATTCAAGTGCAACAAGCATCTAGAGACAGTGCAACAAGAACAGTTCAAACTCCAGAGGGGCTTGAACTGCTGGAAGTAAGCACAGACAACACACAAAAATATTTTAGTGAATTAAACAGAACTAACGTATGAAAGTCAATATTTGTTCTTTTAAAAGCAGGTTGAAGACTGATCAATATATTGCTTAAAAATTAGTTTGCACCTCCAAAGAAATCACTTTGCTCACAACAAGAAGTTGATGACATTAACAAATTGAGATACCTGGTGAGCCACAATCACAACAGACTTCATTTCCGGGTAATCTCTGTATGTCATCAATAATGGCTTTTGTCAGATCCTCTAAACTGTTTTCCCCTGTGCTCTGCTCTCCACGGAATGCCATATTTAATGCTTCTTCTTTGCTGTTAGTCAGTACTGATATCCATCTAGCACAAGATAAAGACCTTAATGAAGATCTGCATTTGCAAATACAAGTTTATCTATAAACTGTAGAAAGGTTTCCAGGGACAAAATATTAGTGGCAATATAGGGAAGAATCACGTTGCGGGAGAGATTGAGTAGGGAAAAAGTGAGACACAAAGGAAAAGAATTGAGAAAAGGTACGTAAGAATGAAAAAAGACTTTTCATCCAATTTTTCATTCAAAAAGAGAGAAGACAAGTCTTAATTCTAATGTCCCTTTGGCAAAAAATAAATAAAGTTAAAGCAGTACAGTTTTCCGTTTCCTCAAATAAGCAGAAGCTGTGGAAGAGAAAGGGTGCAATTAAGCTCCTGTAAATTTAGCTGTCTTAAAAATAGGTGTCTTCCTAAAAAGTAGATCTTCCTAAAGTCTATTCCATTAATAGAGGAAATTCTAACCACTACTTTCTCCCATGTGCATCTTTCATTGCAGAGGAGAGAGCAAGCTCATTTTGGAACGTGTTGATTGCCTTTCAAAATGCAAGTTTCAGTGCACTAACCAGAGCTGAGCATAATGTCCAAATTAATGAAAGTGGCCATGGCAACAAATGGGGTAAGGAGTCTGAAAAGAGAAGATGACAGGAGAGTAACGATATTGATAGCCAACATAAAATTTTAAGAGCACCTGTCGACTGCAACGATTCAAGATTCCTTAATGATATTTCAGGCATTAGTTTCCCCTGCCCAGTCACTCTGCCAGTTTTTGATTATACCGTAATGTTTTAATTAAAACCAAAACAAACCTCTGGCTGCTGCCTTAAAGGTCAGAGTAAAGATGGGAAAGTGATTATATAAGGACAAGCACATTGCAGACGCAATGTCACTTAATTTACAAGAGCAGCAAGTTAAGAAATCCTCTCAAGTATAATGATTTTAGCTGTTTTTAAATCTACTTCAAATACACATATTTTGCACAGAAATATCTTAGCAGTGCCCTCAATCCATTTCCTGTTTACAACATTACAGTCACCTGCAATCATTCTTCCGAGATGTGCTACAATGCCTATGATCATCTAAACATACTGACAAAAGCTCAGATCGAAATTTTTAATCTCTCCTTGAAATAATAATGCAAAGATAAATTTTAAAGGATTTCAGAGGTAAATTTCTGTAAGTAGTCCTGCAATGCAGATTCAGAGCCTGAACTGGTATATGGGCAGCATATATTATATACTTCACACACATATGCTTCTGAAATATATTTGGGCTGAGAATAAGCTGGGAACTTGTACTTAAAAGAAAATGCTTTAAAAATAGTGAAAAATCAATCTTAAAAATATCAGTCTTAGAAATCGAAATATTTGGAAATAAATTTGCTTCACAGTTTATATGCTGAAAACAACATTCACATACATTTCTCTCTCCATTTATGATACAATATAAAAACCCACGCTAGATGGCACTCTTCTGCAATTTTTCTGATGAAATCTGGTGTTAATCTGGTAAAATATAAGAGGAGGCAGTGCCTTTCTTTTAATGATATAGTAATGTTGTGTTAAACACACAGTAAAATAATCATTAAGCTTAGAGCAACAACATCTATCCTGACCTTTGTTGACAATTCTTGTCAGGGTTACAATTTCATTAGTTTGTTAAAAACGAAGAATTTGAATAAAACTCAATTATGCAGTAACAATTAAAAAAAAATATTAGATGTAATTAAAATAAACATGACATGACTGAGCCAGCTGTTAGTTTGACACAGATATTAAGAGCTTCTAAACTGCAAGAGCAATAAATTATTTTGGTTGCATTTCCTCAGCTAGAGGAACCACTGTCCAAGGCAGGATGTCATCAGTGTTATCTGCAAGACAGTCAAAGCAAGAGGCACCGCAGCATCAGCTCCTCCTGGACACCGTCAGCAAGCCAATTTAACACAAGCGCAGGGATGGACTTATTCTTAGTAACTAATGCTATTTATACAAGAAGTCCACAGTTGGTGACCAGGCCTGCCTGGCATGCTGTACATTCAAAAAAATTCAAATCATTAACTACGTCATATTAACTCAATGTTGATAGGTATAAAAACTGCTTTCTCACTGCTGTTCTTCCTCTTTTTCTTATCTGCACTAGTCATTTTTTTTTTTTCCTTCCCCATTTCTCTCTCTTTTTTCTTTCTTTAAAGATATTTGCTTTATTTCACAATACTACCAGCCTCAAGCTAACAGTCAAAACGCTTCTGGTAATAGTGTAGCGTTCTTTCAAATAATTCGAAAATTATAAGTCTCACAGAATTGCTTTGTCTTGTATCTAATACAATAAAATGGGTAGTCCAGTCTTCTACTGCACTTTTTCTGGACCTCAGCAGTTTCCCATGGTCCTTTAAGATACTTAGTTTGCTAGAGATTCACAGTTTTGAAGAAACTTGAGAGACTAAACAAAAATGGGTGAACGCTGAATCCAGCGAAGGCAACAGAAGTATTCATTAACCTCAGGTAGAACAGATTCTCACTCAGATTCCTCTTATTTCTTCAGTATTTCTAAGCTAATAAAAATGCACCCAGAATAGCCAGGCTAATAGTTTTTTTAGTTTGCAATAAAAGTTTGTCTCTTCTGAAAATCCCAACTGCAACATCGCTGTTTTCAGGTGAACATAAGCAGAGCAACATTAGCATAGTAGTCTCAAACTTTTAGGCACAACTTTTTTGTATGGAACTAGCAACAGATAGTATCAAGACCTTCCAACTCAGTCTTCCCAAAGAAAAATCTTTGACAATTGTTGCTAAATACGAGATTGAAGTTATATGTTTGTATCATAGCACAGTTCCTGAATCTAGCTTTATTTAATCCAGGCTTTTCCTACCAAAAAGGATATACTCTTGACCTTCCAAAAAAGGGGTAGAAAAGAACTGAAAAGTCATGCCCACAGTATATTTGGCCCTATCCACAATTATCAAAAAGTAGAAAGCATCTACTATTGTATATGTTTTTAAAAAATTTGGTTATTTAGTGTATGAGTGTATGTTTCCTATAATACACACACACACACACACCACCACCACTACCATGCCCCACCCTGTGCTTCACCTACTGGAGAAGCTAACAACCAACTGAGAATTTTGAAGGACCGTCAAGCAGTAATTAAAAGGTCAGACAGCTGGCTGGATAAGAACCAAGATATGCACTGAACTCAGGGAAATATTTGAGGGGATATAGTAACTGACCTGTAACAGAACGTAGGCTTCAATGATTTGTGTTTTAAACTGTCTGCTATTAAAATATATGTATATATTTATATGTATTTAGTAGCAAAGAGCTATTCGGAAGCAGTTCAAAATGATAAAAAAGTATGAAAGGTTGTTTAAACTAGAGTTAGATAAAGGAATGAATCTTGCTTTTTTTTCCCCATTTAGATGCAAGGCTGGAAGGAAAGTGATTTGAAAATCTATTTCTACATTCATTTCGTAATTGGTGCACAAGAAAAAAAAGGAGCAGCAGCAGCACTAAAATTAGGTGGATAAAATGCAACACAGTGGAGGGCAAAGAGATGAGAGAGAAGCACACATATACAAATCAAGTGGAAATTGGAACCAGAGGATGACAACTATTAAGGAATTGCATCCTGTAGTACCTACAGAACAGTCTTAAATCAACAAATTTGGAAGTCAAAGGGTACTGTTCACATGACACCGTAGATAATAAAGCTATTAAACACCTACTCGGTGGTTCACAAGGAAAACAGAACATTTGGTTTTATTGTAGTTTTTCCATCAGCACATTAACAGACATTCTGGTTCATGAACTAAAACTATTGTACGAAATTTCCTAGAGAAAAAAGAAAAGTTTCCACGTGTATCTCAATTTACATAACTTGGGTCAGTTACATCACTTGGGTCACTACAGTAACTTTCTGAAGCAGAACACCTGACTGTGTAGCATTACAATACCTTTTTGCTGGTGGCCTACAGTGCCAAAATGCAGGCAAAATATCCTTAGCTTCTACCAGTTTGTCAGCATGTATTCCAACATTGGGAGGTAAATAGTCTCTTTAGCTAAATGAGAATTTTAAAACTGGTACTGGACTATTTTAATGTTGTTGCAAGTCATTTTCCCAGCCTCTTGATTTTAGGTGATAAACCAGACTCTAGTACAAAGTGGATGGGAATTATACTTCTAATGGGAAACAAAACGAGCCTGGAATTCCAAGAGTTCAAAGGCAGCTAGATAAAGTTAGTTTATTGATCTGCCAATAAGAATTATTTTACTAATATATTCCTACTCCCACACACACACCTTGCTCATGCATTGAGAAAAAAAAGCAAAGGCTTCCCCTTTTAAACCAACAAATACAGTGAAAGCTAATTTATGGCAGAGACACAAAAATCTCTGTTGTATTACTCATCAAAAGTATAACTGATGAGAAATAACACTATTTTCTTCCTTACTAATGAACTTACTGGAATGATTAAGTTCCAGAAAGAATGCAGTAAGCATGACTAAGCAAGTCAGCTTTGCACTGGTAACTCGTAACACACTAACAACTTTGCACACAGCCAACATAACGCTGCGGAAGACACTGGAAGGAACCAGCTGCATGACAAAGAACTCGCCAGCCTTCCCATTTCATCTGTGCCTCCGAGTGCTGAGCTGTCAAGGCTGTTGCCTCCTTGTACTACCAAATAACTTGAATATCTTACAAATGTTGCCCGTAATTTTAAAACATAAGCAACAGTCTTCCATTAGAAGAAGGACGTGCAAAAAAAGTACAACAGTCCTGAAAAACAAGGCAGGCTGGAAGGCTGAGGCTTGCTGCACTATTCACTAGGAACTTTATTCCTAGGCTTGTTATTGTTGGGTGATGAGCACTGGATTGTGATGTTCTGCACAACAGCTTTTGATGACTGTGAAAGCAATATTCAAGGGAAAAAAAACAAGTGGCACGTGGCTCTCAGGACAAGGTGTTCTGGCATAGCAGGAAGAAAGATTGTTTTAAAGGAAATAATCTGTTTGGAAACATGCATTAATGAAGCAAGTTACTGGATTTTGAAGTACAAAAATTCAGAAATATGCTTTGTTGCTTATTTCTAGGCCTACAGTAGAAAAGATTCATTACTTCTAAATAATTTCTGTACATTATACAGAGGTCATTTATTTAATCATTTTAATTTAGAGAAAAAGGCAGAATCAGGAGGAAAAGAAGTAACTGCAGAAGAGAGTTGACATTGAAGATAAGTAGAATTTAAAATATCTCACTTGAACCCTGTAACCTCACCTACTGTACTATGCCAAGCAACTGGATATGAACAATGTACTGGAAGAGTACACAATCCAAATGGGTTTTTGATTGGTTGTTTTTGTTCTTTGTTGCTGTTTTTTTGTTTTGTTACAAGGTTTTCAAAGCACCTTGTAGTAATATAATGTAAATGTAAACACAATAGTTTACATTTATACATTCACAAAAACAGAAATAACAGTGGGCACTACTTTTGCATTAACTGAAAACTAATTCCACTGCTACATATGATTTTATGCACACACCTCTACAGACAAAATCTTGAAAAAATGTAAACATTCTTACGCTACGTATTCTTGTTCATCTTCTGCTTGAAAGTGGTATGTTCTGTTATCTGAAATAAACGAACATCTTTTCACTTGGCACATGAAAAATTTTAAAATATCAACAAAACTGTTACTAAACCTATTCAACAACTAAAGCCTTTAAGAACAATTTCTCTTAACCTATTACATTAATTCATGGCTATGGAAAACGGTTCAAAAAATAACAAAGAAAGATGAAATGGTGAATTTTGATTTACATCAAGAATATGTATTTCAAAAACCTACACTTAGAAATGTTAAAGAATAATATGCATAAGAATCAAATTGTCTCACAGTCCCTTCTGAAGTCCAATCTGAAACATAAGTAGCAGAAAAGAGTTTATTCCTGTTATATATTTTTCCTTCTGTCTGGGTTAAGAAACTTTTTTGCTAATCAAAGAATGAGATACAAACTGGGCGTTAGCCATCACGTTCAAAGGTTTCATAGACTGTTCTTGTAAATACAGAATGCTGAACTGTTTGTTGTTTAATACTTTATACGCAAAGGTTGAAAACAGTAAGTTGACTCATCGACTTCAAAAACAGTTAAAATCCGACTGGATATGAAGACCAAAACAGGGAGAAGGGAAGTCACAGAAGCTGTAATGCTGAGCATTCAAATCACTACCAATTTTAGACAAAATGATGAATATTTTGCAAGGATAAGGGAAAAAGAGAAATTGGGTTCTCCTTGCTTGAAGAAGCAAGCCTTGCTTGAAGAAGCAACCCCCCTCACTTCCCACCCCAAATAGTGCTCAATAAACAGAACAGACAATGAATTAAAACAAGAGCCCGAAGGTCTTCTAATTGTGCTAAGCTGTTAAATATCTCTCTGAACTTAGGAAAACAGCACTGCATGTCATGGCTTGTCACAAATGAATAGTGTTAATGTCACACACAATATAGAAGTTCTATATTCATTTGTCTATTTAACCTGTCTTCAAAACTAGAGGGATCTGAACACTCATGAGACACTGCTTATATCTGGCTACAGATCTGAATTTTGAACTGTAGCCTCATTTTTAATTAAAGTATATCATAATCGCAAGGCTTCAAAATATTTTTTAGAAATCCTACATAATGCAAGATGGTACTAAAACTAAAATTGCTACATACGTGATATTAGATCAAAAGACTTCTTATCTTCAGCATTTGGCTTCACCTGGCAGGTTAATAAATTCAGTTTAGCTGGTTGCCTGTTGGACTAAAGAGAAAATTTATTTTACTTTAAAAATGTCCTGATTTCAGATTATTTTTCCATTCTGAGGAACATGCATGTGGGATAGTAGTTTAAAGCTTGGACATGTACACCCTCAAAACAGTTGAGATCAGCATGACTTTGTCTGGCCTGGTCTGTCAGGCCAGATTTAAAACAAAGCTAAAATGCTCATGGCAACTCTTCCTGACTATTTGAAAGGCATTAAAGGAATAAGCCTTAATTTAGAATATGCTACTATTTGCTTTTTTATTGTCTTTCATAAACAATGTTAAAACTATTGAGCAATTTTTTTTTTTTTAAACAGTCTTAAAAATTTTAGAGGGATATGAGAAGCTGGAGATCTGGAGTTTCAGAGCTTGGTGTAAACACAGCTACCAAAATAACGTAATTACAGCAGAGAACTTAAGACATGATAGCTAAATATTATCCTAGAATATTTTGGGTATATACATGCTTATCAAAAACTATGGAGATACTGAATTAAAGTTAGCATAGCTGTCAGATATAAACTGAACATGAGACCTGTCACTTATCAGTAAATACTACTGAATTGAGCTTTGGAAGTTGTTCATGTTAAAAATTGTGAAGAAAAAAAAAGTAGTGCAAAAGCAACTAACCAAAAAATCTACAAATGTATTTCCCACATTGTCAAGTATTTGGCAGGACAAGATCATCAGCACAGTATTTTTAACACTCGAGGAGCAACAGTTCCTTGAAGGAGTAAATATACAATTGGATTCTCAGTTTTCAAAGTTTAGTCTCAAACAGATTGTCATGATCTGAACTTTTCATCATTGAAAACAAGAAAATTACTTTCCATTTGGCACTGCAACAGAAAAGAGCAAATGGACTGCTTTTACACATCTACATACAAGAAAAGGAAAACTACAACCAAGAGTGCAATTCAAAGATTTCTAAATTGGCAAGATTTAAGGTTGATAAAATATATACATATTTGTTTTTAAATAGTGATAACTGAACCATTACTAACCTAGGTATTGCTAACTAGTCTCAAGTTATTTGATTAAATGATTCCTCAAAGTAGGTGAGGATATCTTCTAAGTCATTAAGAAAAGCACAAGACTGCAGTATAAATGGAGTTATAACTAACTCCCTTTTAACTTTCTTAAGAAAGGAAATTAACCTTAGACATTGATAGGCATGGCCATCAGTGGAATTTGGGGAAAAGGTGAAAGAAGGGTGCTGAAATGTGCCCATCTCCTTTAAAAACAGTAACAGGAGAGAGAAGTTTGTGTCACGCTGCCACAAGGCAGTTTTAGGACTGCCTCCACCATGACGTTGCTTCCTCATGATTTAGCATTCCTAGAAAGATGCTTCATATATGTATGTGTATATATATAGAATATCCCGAGTTGGAAGGGACCCATAAGGATCATCGAGTCCAATATATATATATACACACATATATATAATTTTTTAAAACAAAATCAACCTGTGGGCATTAAAGTGATTTAGGTACTTAATATCATATGTAGAAATAGAATGTCTGTAATACATACATCTATACGTGAGCCAGTTGATTAGCCTTCCAGTACAGTCAACAGCTAGAATTAAGTTTAGGAGAAGACATCTCACCAAATCTATCCAGACTAGCTCTCCAGTGGCTCAAAGAAGAGTCTACAGCACCTTGCTCTCATGCAGTTACTTTGTAGACCCTTCATTTTATTTAGGTGAATCACATCCCACATCTCAATGTGAGAGTAAGAACAGGTGTACCGCTTAAAAAAAAAAAGTCCATCTAACAGTGTTCCTGCTAGTAGTCAGTAACAAATATTTTAAGAACTGAGCAACAAATCTAGCAATACTTCCTTAAGTCAATCTCCAAGTTCTGATAACCCACAGAACTTTAACAGTTGGAAGCAGAAGTGGCATCTTTTTTTTTTTTTTTTGTAACAGAATACCACCACCAAATCCATTGTGGAAGGGGAATCTTAATTTATTATTTTAATGAAGAGGTATAGAAATAACTTACCGTTGCATGTGATATGGTAAGAATTCCATTTTTAACAGTGCACTTTCTTCTTTGCCATACTTTCCTTAACCTAGGTAAGAACATGAACAATAACAAAATCAGTAGCTAGACATGATTTCAAGACATTTTAATCCCACTAATGTTTTGAGAAGATTATCCTTAAGAAACAGAGGCAGTCAAAATTTTAGTAAATGCCTCAACAGAAGTAAGTTGGAGATTTATGGCAGGTCTTAAGCACTTTTTAGAGACTTATAAAGACAACAGCTTTCTTTTTAATTTGACATAGGGTTTTGGTTTGATTTTTTTTAATTTACTACAGTAATTTCAGATCTGTGTTCCAATTCAAACTGTAAAATTATTGAGTACTTATGGCATATGTGTTAGGAAAACGTGCCTTAAGCACCCATAGTACAAAACAATAAAAATCAGTGCATGAACATAGTAAGAGCTCTCACTATGTATTATGCACTCCAAGAACATACCCATCACTCTTCTTTAGAAGATAGCCTTTCTTCTCACTGCCATATTCCTTATTCCCCTGAAGCTGATGCATACTATATCCTCCTTGCCTGCTCTGAGAATCCTAAAAAAAAAAAAAAAAAAAAAGGAAAAAAACATCAAGTTTTCCTGACCTTTACTCATATTTTACTTTACTTCTCATCTCTACCACAACTTCACAAATTAATAAAGATCAAAAAAAGAGAGAACTCCTAATGCATGTTTTACATCCATACAAGAGCTTGCTTTTACATCATGTCATCTTGAGCTAACTGCATGCTCAAGACTCTATTACTTCATTAGGAGTTTTGAGTATAGCATGGATGACCAATATATCTAAAAATATAGCCTTTTTAAAATATAGAAGTTTAAAATTGCATGATCTTATAATTGAAGAATAGAAGGCTGAAATCAAATTTCAAAAAGAAAGCCATAGAATAGAGCATGCATATATACAGATATATACACATTTACATAAACAAAAACAAATGCTAATAACTGCTCATTTTTTATCCAGTTAAAAATATGTATACAATTCACGAGTTTTAGTGAATAACTTTTGGCCTGATTTAGTGAAACAGCTAAGTGAAATGGATTAACAAGTTATAAGAGCATCAGAAAATCCCCAAAAGTTCATTAAAACATTGACTTACTCTCCTAGACTTCGATCACGAAAGGCAAAAGCAATAGAGGAAAGAGAAAGCAAATAATTTTAAACAAGAATTATTTTATTTAAAAATATGCTCCTTGAACATAAATTTTATAGCTCCCATATCTAATAAAACAATTATCCCCCTTTCTAATGACACTACTAGAAAGATGGCCAACAATTCTTTATTTAGGCACACTGGTTGTTTTGCTCATCAAGTAAACAACCATGACAAAATCCTGCACAACATTACATATATGACATTGGCTTCATAAAAGCAACTAAAACAACTGCAGGATCAAATCTTACTAAACGTCTTCCAGTCTTTATTACATTTAAAGCATCTAAAATTATAGCTATATTGTGTCCTCCACCAAACTGGAGCTAATTATGAATTTCTACTAAAGACGATGCCCAAAGTTAACTTTTAATTTTTGCAAAAACATATAAGAAGATATAATTAAGGATACATTAATACAGTTTTAAACATATCTGTGAAACAATTACATGCAAAACATCTGACAAAAATCCCACAAAAAAAAAGAATGGAGGTTATATCCTTTTCTCTTTCAGAGCACAATTTTTCTAATTACTGCAACCAATGTATACTGAAGATTACAGCCTCCTGTTTTATACTGTGTCCTTACAATTTTTTATAAGAAATTTGTAATAATGAGTTTAGAGAAAAGTGATTCGGTAAAACTGGCAGTTGTGGTTGTAAGCAGCATGAAGACTGCTACATGCAATGTGCTGCCATCAGTGTTTACACCATCACAGTAAGCAGCTAATTTGTTATAAGTAAATTTTGACCCCCCATTGGAATGAGGCTTCTATTGGTATCAGCACAGAAAAGAACATGAGATATAATTCCTGTTCCAAAGAGCATATCAGATGGAAATTCGAGGAAATAAATCAAAATGTCAAGAAGCAGTTAACAAAACAGACATGAAACATGAGACTAAAGATTAGCTATACTGAAAGTAAAGATGTCAGTTGCATTTGTAAAAATAATGAAGATATAAGAATACTAATAGAAATCTGTATTAAAGGCTCAGTTTCCTTTAAAACTTAAGCTTTTTAACATTTAAGCACTTTTAACATATAAAATACTTCACACAATTAAAATTACACTATTATCACTTAAAATACTTTTACCCAAAGATTTAAACCATAGTTATTTTTACAAAATCAGGTAATTCTTATGCAGAACTAAAGAAACTTGATACTAAGACAGCACATAGTGGCAACAAGAGATGTTACATGTAGCAGTGTCTATAATGAACTAATGAAAGTTGAACTATGAACTATAATGAACTAATGTAAGGTGGAAAACTTATTATTATGGCCACGCAGGCCATCAGGTACAGCAGTAAATTCCAGCTTTATGTACTTGAAGATTCAGACACAGACAGTCATGGATTCCTTCATTACAGTAGATTTCTCTCTCCCCTGATTTGATCGAGTATCTGAGAATCACAATATTGCTCCTTTTTCTTCAAAGCCATGACTTGAATTCTCTTCAAGCCAAACAGTTTTTACATTTACCATATAATTTTTTCTATACAGATATCACACATATATACACACAGTTTATCAAGAGCCCTAGGATTTGTCTATACTATAATTAAAATCAGAAAAGTTGCATAACTTATTTTGCTGATACCTGTGAAGCTACTTCTATTACAACATGTATCTAAGTTTCAGAATTTGACTTTTTATTTTTATTTTTCAAATGAGGTTACTTTCCACTGAAACAGAACAATTCTCACTACACATCCAGGAAATAAGTAACCAAGAAATTAACACTATATTTCATTTAATTATTCTACTTCATGGTACTCCGCAAGCAACTTTGGAAACTTGGCTTGTATAATATGCAGCCACATACGTACACTACATGGCACTGAAGAATAACAACCTCTTTGTCCTAATTCTGAGATCCAGCAGCTTGAATGTAACACACACTGCAGCCAGGACAGAAGGGGTTATTCCTTTGCTTCCCAGGTAAGTAGCTTGTGGGAGGAAAAAGGTACTGAGAGGAGAGCAGGTCTTGTTCCCTGCATTGGGAATTGGCCCCGTAAAAACACTTCATGAATTTAGAAGTTATTTCCAAACAGCTTTTGAAATCTAATGTTCTTTGTTCAACTTTTAGCAATGAGAACGGAGAATGAGCACAAGTTACATTCATAGTGATTCAGACAGTAGGGAGATTACAAATATAACACATGTATATGAAGTTCTGTATGTTTTATGGAAAAAATCCACTGGGTCCATGTGCACATTGTTACTTCTTCCCTAAATCTGCAGAGTATTGGGAAAGATCGTGGAGGATGAGATAAGGGAATACCAACTACTAGAAAGAGCTGGCACATCTTACAATAAATTAGTATCTGTTCAAAGATGCACCTGTCATCATGGGTGACATATCCAAGAAATTCTTAAAACCATGTTTTGAGATTGTGTTCTCCTTCAGAGTGATGGGATTAAAGATGCAGGGAGAGAAACAGCCTTGTAGCCAAGGTTTATCTGTTACAGATGTACATCTGTTTTATGAAAGCACACATATGCAAGTATTCAAAAGAAAAGAACACTAAGAAAGGACTCATCTATCATTCCTTATCAATTGTGATTGTGAAATAATTCACTAACTTCAAGCCATTTATCTGTACACAAT
Organism: Anseranas semipalmata; assembly: GCA_013399115.1. NCBI lineage: Eukaryota > Metazoa > Chordata > Aves > Anseriformes > Anseranatidae > Anseranas > Anseranas semipalmata. Next base: position 565,573 of record VXAA01005869.1, on the reverse strand, counting down.
ACCCATCATTACAACATGCCACCTACAGTTACATTAAAACCAATAACAATACTTATTTGCCCCAGTTACCGAAGTCCTATTTTCAATAGTGTCTAACACTAAAACAATCTAGAAAAGGGTGAACCGTCAAAGTTTGCTAGATGGTGTTAAATAATTCAGGATACCCAAGAAAGAATTTCTCAAGGATCTCGCAATGGTGAATAACTTGACACTGGACTGGTGGAAATAAGTGTACACAAATGCAAGGTAATGCATAGGGGAAATGGCTACTAACATCCAGAAGAGCATGCTATGGTTATATATANACACATATATATATATATACACACACACACACACACACACACACATATATATATATATTTTTTTAAGACACATTCTCTGCACTAAGCATTGGTAAAAAAAAAAAAAAAAAAGCAAGTCAATGTTAGGACTTCTAGGAAAAGAAAAAAGATCAGAAAAGACAGCGATGCTATTATAAATCCAAAAGCACTCCCATCCTGAGTAGGGTATGCAGATCTAAAAGTTCAAAACAAAAAGAAAAAGGTTTTTCATATAACATGCAGTCATGGTGGGAAAGACACAGGTATAACAGATGTGCTGATAGTTTACACTGCTTCAAAAAGCAACTGCACAAGTTCAGAGGGGGGGAAATGATAGAGGGGTACTAAATACAAAGATACCACCTACAGCGTGCAGACACTGCAAAGGCAGTCAAACTACGAATGAGAAAATACTGGGGGAAATATCAGCATTTATTGCTCTACATTTTACTCAAAACCTATGACTGATCCTGTTGGAGACCTCTGGCTGACTCAGTATAACTGCTCATAAGTTACATTCTTATGTATATTTGATATTAGCAGTGCTTCCCAATCATATATGTAGATGATTAAATATATGCAATAGAATGGTAACTATCTAATGAATAATTATTACAATCCCTCATATTTAATAATAAACATTTAATAAGATGAGTAGATACTTGGCAAATATTAATGTTTTATTTACCTAAGAAAAAACTGAACAGAGGAAAATAAGTGAACTTTTGCTAAAAGCAAAAACGGTTTAGCTAAACTTTTGCTAAAAAAAATCAGACAGCTTCGGCACAGGATATTCGGTATTTCTGGCTCTCAGGCACTATGACTTGGACAAACCACATGTTATCACAGGTAAAAGCTCACTATTTGTATCCTAGCTGCTAGTTTAATGAGTATTCCAGAACACCTGCAATGGACACTGCATGTTTTCCCTTCACTTCTGATACCACAGTGCAACCGATGATGTATTTTAGTGCCCTATCTCAGGCACTTATCTGGTTCATACACAAATTTTCCTCACTATGAAAGAGTATCAGCAAAAGGGGCTTGGGGAGGAGTACAGCATCACAAAACCCATGCAATTTAGCAGATGAACAGTAATATGGAAACCATTATGTAAAGACAAGTCTCCAGGTTTACTCAGGACCACTTAGGTCAGGAAAATCCTGAGCACAACATGGTTGGAGGATCCCATCACTTTGTATTTTTTCCTGGACATTCATTCTTGATCATTGTCAAGGACAGGATGCTGGGCTAGATGAAGTATTTATCCGATCCATTACAACTGTTATAGTAAATTAAAAAGTACATAAAAATACAAAATTGCACAAAAAAATTGAGTAATTTCTTCTGATACATTAAATTGAAACAGAGAATTAGTCAAAGTATTGCTTGTTGAAATGTAGTTGGACATTCTAAATATTTAGTTTTGCCACATTCTTCATGAAGTACCTCTTCTGAATCAATAGCTACACAAATGGAGTATGAATTAAGGCAATTTCTGAATTCAGAATTCACAAATTCACATTATCTCTGAAAATAATATGTCTAAATTATTTACCTCCTTCTGATCAAGCTGCAGAGAAGATTTTATCAAATCACGAAGAGCAGTAAGTTGTTTCTTTTCTTCATCTTGTGTCTGCTTTATCTACGGAAAAAGATTACCATTATAGACTTTCTGGATGCAACTTATATTTTAAGTTCTTATGCTTTCCAATATACAGTTATACATGTCCTGAGCAACCAGCTCAACTATGATTCTGTAATATTTCAGTTTATTTTCATGGACTAGTCCATTCTTATGTATTCACCTTCTATGCATGTGTTACTTGAAAAGCAAGCTAGCATGAACATACAACTCTGCATGCCCTGTTACGTTACGCTTTAATGGTTCATTACATCTAATGCAACTAAGTCAGTCACTGAAATATTAATTAAATAACTCCAATAAGCTTTACAGATGACTTAAGGAATGAAGATACTGTTTAATCTAGCCACAAACTACAATAGCAAATGGAATTATTGTAACTCTGATTATAGAATACAGAAGCACTTGGGTGACAAATGAGCTTTTATTCTACATTATTACTTGCCTTCCACGAACACCACAGGAAAGTTAATTAACCCAAAGTGTGGTGCTATCGTCAAGCAGCTTGTTACAGGGGGAAAAAAAGTGAAAGTGGCAGCTAAAATTGGTGCTAGTAATGTAATCCGATTCAAAGACTCCCATTTTAAACTAGGTCTATTTTAATGCAACATTAAATGAGTAGTAGAATGACAGCTGCTTTTCCTTACAACTGTAACAAGGGAATACAAGCTTTAAGACAAAGACAAGATGTTTTTCTTCACTCCAGCTATATTCAAAGAGTCAAAGAACACAATTTATAGGATAGAAATATCTAAAATTCATCCATATAAACAAAAAAAAAATCTGTTTTCAGACATTCAACTATGTACAAGTAAACTTACATTATACAAGTCAGCAGCCAACTTTTCAATATATTGTTTAAGTTTATCAGCTGTTTTCAAGCCATCTTGGAAGAAACTATAATGAAAAATATCTGTGATTCATCAGGAATACAAATAATCCATAACACAAAGTAGGCTGGTTTTGCTTTTATTTTCCCCTCCAAGAAGACGAAACTTATCCAGATCCTCCCATGTTCAGAAATAAAACACCTCTATCCCAATCTGAACAGTTTTATTATCAATCTAACCACGTCACAGCACAAATTACACATTCTTCCAATAGTAATATACTTCAGAAAGGCCTAAAAGTTGTATTTCAGTCCAAAAATATTTACCTTGCTGAATTTAGTTTCACTACGTAAAAATATTAGCTAAACAAGAATTTCATGTTAGTAAATGAAGTGTCAATGCCTAAAATGCATACAAGTCTTGCCAGTTAGTGATTGTAAAAGTTTAACCATTAGTCTTATAAAACGTTACAAATACTACACATTCAAATTAATTACACTGATGAATTCATTAGTTAGTAGTTTATTACAGGGCATACATGCTATTGTAGATAAACAAGTCCAACTTCTATCCTCAAGCATTTATTCTAAATTAGAAATATGAAGGAAATGAATTGATATTTATCACTGTGAAACTTTTTTTTTTTTTTACACCCTTCCAAGTAGTTTTTAAAGCATTGTATCTTTCTGAAATGGAGATATTCCGTTTAGCTTCAAGAGATAACAAATTAGAGAGAATATAGCTTAGCTTTTTTTTTTTTTTTTTTTAAATCACTGTTAATCAACATGTTTCCCCTTAGTAATTTCTGAAGTCTTTTATCTGAAGTGAAAGTTCCATGTTTGTCTCTGTGTTTCAATGGATGACAAGGTCATAGCTTACCAGTTTCATGTCAAGCAGTTTCAAAGAAATTACCAGTTTTCACAATGGTTTTAAAATTCACGTAAGACTATTAAATAGAATAAACAAGCTATTTCTAAAATTACATTCTAGATCTATGCCTCAGGAACTAAAATTAACTTTGTATGCAACATGTAGTGCTTTCCTTTGGCCTCTTTCTCCACTGCTCTCCTCAACCACTTACTTTCATACTCTTTACTGAAAGACTGCAGCCTAACAAGTCACCTGGCAGATCACAATGATAAAAAATTCCCGATGTCACCAAAATAAATTCCAAACAAGTGAAAGCAAACACTTACATAAATGAAATACTGTAAATAAAGCTTAAAAGCATTGCACTTACTTGCATTGTGCATGATAATACTTAATAAGATTCTGCAGAAGGTCCACACCTTTTTTTGTCTTGATTTCATTAACCTTAATAAGATACTGCACAGACATTAAAAAAAAAAAAAAGGTGATAATCATGCCTTACAACATTCAATTATTTTCAAACAATAAAACATCATTTGCTCAATGAATTATCTCCGTCTTCAACCTAGATGTTGACTCAGACTACCAGTCCAACACAGTTAAACAAAATATAAATTAGGTAACAGTTTATATGGTCATTCCTAAAAAAAATTCAAGACAACCCAAAACCAAAAACAGATTCAGGAAAAAGTTTCATCTTTCACAGCTGTATGAAGATATCCCCTTTTTTTTTTTTTTTTTTTTTTTTTTTTTAAGACTGCTGCAACAATTACTGAAATTCTAAAAATACAAATACTATGCAATTTGAAGTAATCACTAATAAATGTAATCAGGTGAACTATTAATATAAAAATCAGTTTTACAAAACTAATATACCACTATCATTTATCAGCTTATAAGGAATTTTTAAAAGGCTTCAGAAAATATGCTGGAAGAAATAACAGAAATACTTCCTGAACAGCTCAACCATACTCCTAAAAAATAACAAATACTTCCACGGTATATTTTTAGCCCACAAACCTTACCATAACAATCTAAAAACAAAGAAAAAAAGAGTAAAACAAAAAGAAAGCCAAGTTTCACAGAGTTGCTAAAGCAATTCTCCTTATGTTGCTCTACTATGTTAGATCGAAATAATTTCCTCCCTCCATCCCCATTAAGTGCTATAGTAGATTCCATCACATTTAAGACCCACAAAGTACTTTATGTTACAGTATCATAATTAAAAGCTGAAACTTCTTACTTCGCACATCTGTAGCTGAAATAGCCGCCTTTCCTTCTCCATTTCTTCTGCTATCTCAGCTCCTGTTATTTCAGTTCGTATCATCCCATGCTGTTTTGCATGCTCTCTTTTTTCCTTTTCAATTTTTGTACTGAAATCAGAAACAATTTTAGAGAATTTCTACTACCATGGGACCTATTAATTTTAAAGACCTCAACAGAGTATTAAAGAAGCCATTCTGAAGCTGAGTAGCCCTATGACACCAAATCCTCTTTTTTTTTTTTAAAAAAAATTAGGAAGTAACAGAAGTATTTTTTCTCATCCAGAAGTAACAGTCATGAAGCTGCCCTTCCTCCCTTCCATCCTTTAACTCTATTCCATGCTACTTGGGGTGGTAGGAGGAATCTGTATGTAATTTTTTTTCTATATGATGTTCTCCATAGCTGTCATCTCCATATACTGCAATGTAAATCATACATGTAAGAAACTACTGACTTAGTAGGAAAATGGCAAAATATCTTCAACAATTCCTGCTTTAGGAAGCATGAAACTTAAGAAAAACAAGAAGACAGCACATGAAGTTTACCACATACGCTAAATGATATGACTTCCAGTCAGTACATTTTCAGAGAAAGCCAACACAAAAACTTTGAAATAGTGAAATACAAATATGGAACTAAGAGGCCATCCTGTGATTTTCTAATTACAGCTTTACAGTGTGGCTCCCCTTACTCGGTTTTCAGAGCAATTTCTCTGCTAGGGGTCTGTATTTCTCAATACAGAGTAGAAAAATCTAAACTATTTATCTTTCCTCTCTAGTGGCCTGTTCGAGAAAGACAAACATTGAACCTGTGCTTCTGTAAAACACATGACAAAGCACGGTGTGTTTCAGACTGGTGCCCCTTGTCAGGGGGGATTTGTTTGTTTACTGATCCCTGAACTTTAAACAATAGAAAATTCCTTATTTATTTCATTGATATACTGAAAAAAATCGCAAAAGAAAGTTGTTTTTTCCTTTGTTCCCAACCAAGAAAGGCATAATGTTTACATGTAGAACCAAACATTTCTCAGTTCAAAGTCTGCTTCTAAACTTGATCTGATATTTGGCTTTGAACAAGTTCTGGGAAATATGGTTCTTTGAGAATTTTAAGTGTCATACTCCACCTCCTACTTGATCTGAAGTAGCCCAAGTGAAATTTACACATAAGAGAAAAAAGAAAAAAGAGTAACAAGGTGACAGGCATCTTTCTGTAAACTTTCCAAATTCACAAGAGAATCCCTCAGATTAGTCCATGTATTGAGTCTGTACATGATACCTCTGTCTAAGTATCTTCCTTACACTAAAGAAATACTGGGCACTCAGTATTTCACAAAGAAAATAAAAATATTTTATTTCTCTTACTGCACAAGAGAGATCATAACACTGGAAAAACACATAGATGCCTTTCTCATATGCACATTTACATCCAAAGACAAAGTACATAGTTTGGGACGAGGAGGAAAGGGAGGAAAGGAGGTAGGGAAGAAGAGAGAGAAACACTTACAATTTGGTTTCATAATCCTTCCAGGCTTTGTCAAAAGGCTTTTTGAGGTCCTTTGGAAACAGAAAACTTGCTTGAAGCATTTTTAAAACTTTGTCTTTAAAGTTAAGGTATCAAGTCATAAGTAGCAACAAAAATTTTTTTTTTTTAAATATAACTTTCAAATAACTGTTAACAAAATCATTATTTTTGAATCTTGTGAAGTATTGCTTTCCTGTGCATCTTAAGACAGGAATTTACAATGAAATCCTAAAGACGCATCTGCAATTGTAGTCACTCCAATTTTGAGTTTTTTCTTGGGACTACATACAGAGATATTAATGGATGCCAACATAAGAAACAATCTCATGGTGAATGGAAAAGTCAGCAGACAGCTGAACCTAAAAGCATTTCCACAAATATAAAGTTCAGTTTCAACACTTACCCCTTTGACACCTTTTAAGTCTCCTTTTAAGAGAGAATCCAAAGTGAAAATAACATTGTGGCTTAAGCCCTGGAGCTGAAATGAAAAAACATGATCCTGTCAACATTTGAAAAGTTTATTATGATTTTATCAAACCACTGCCAACATGTCTTACAACTTCACTACCAAAGTTGCAACCATCTCAGATTTTCTGAATTAATAGGAAATTCAAGTCTGGAAAGAATTAATACATTCACTTGAATCAGGGAGAAAAGCATTACAGTTAGCCTGTATAGGGTGATATAAAAACTGAATTTTAAAAATAGCACATAAGCAAAGTTCTGAAAACATAAAAAGATTACCTTCAGTCTCTTTAAGCACACAGTTGAATACTGCTTAATTATTTAGGAAGAATATTACCGAAAGGGTAGTTCGGCATTGGAATGGGCTGCCCAGGGAAGTGGTTGAGTCACCATCCCTGGAGGTCTTTAAAAGACGTTTAGATGTTGAGCTTAGAGATATGGTTTAGTGTGGGCCTTGTTAGAGTTAGGTCAGAGGTTGGACTAGGTGATCTTGGAGGTCTCTTCCAACCTGAGCAATTCTGTGATTCTGTGATTAGTTTTTTGGAATAAATATCTCTTATTAAGAAGCAAGGAGCTGCTGTGCTACGGGCAGCTAATGTGCAAGGCATGTGTTAATTCACCTACGAACAGAAGCTGCAATGAGTCATCAGGTCTTTGACTATTCCTAACTATTTGGGAAAACCATTCTTCTTGCCTGGTGTGGAAATCTGGCATCTACTTAAACTCTTAATAGTTTAAATTTCACCCCATTAAGTTCCTGCCTGGTTGATTACATATCTGTGGAAATGTCCTCGACAATAGAAAAATCTGTCACTGTGCTCCTATCTGAACATGTGCAGGTGTGTCTATGACTGCTGAAAAATCAGGATCATTGGAAAGAGATGTGTATCTGTATTATTCCAGTCTGGTGCCCACAAGAACAGTCTGTTGACTCTCCCACTCCACTACTCCCTTCATTTCTTCCTAAAGATACTCCATGAATTCTTCAGCTCCTTGCTAATTCTACAGCATCCTCACAGGGGGAGCGGAGGGGCAGGCGCTGAGCTCTGCTCTCTGGTGACAGTGACAGGACCCGAGGGAACGGCATGGAGCTGTGACAGGGGAGGTTCAGGTTGGGTATTAGCGAAAAGTTCTTCACCGAGACGGTGGTCGGGCACTGGAACAGGCTCCCCAGGGCAGTGGTCACGGCACCGAGCCTGCCAGAATTCAAGAAGCATTTGGACAACGCTCTCAGACACATGCTCTGATTTTGGGGTGGTCCTGTGTGGAGCCAGGAGTTGGACTGTATGATCCTTGCGGGTCCCTTCCAATGGGGCATTCTGTGATTCTGTGATCTCAGATGTAGGACAAACAGGTTGTTCTTCTTCAGCGTCATGTAGCGGCAACTCCCAGCTTCTTTTCCACTGGACCTCAACTTCTATTCTTATATTATAAAAAAAACTTTGTTTCCAGTGTAACTGTAGTAGACTGATGCTTAAGCAGAACAGTGGGTCAACAAAGCAGACTTACGTATGGAGAGAAGAGAGGTGAAAAATAAGTGTTTTTAAAATGTTGAGATATTTGTAAAATAAGCTTGCTTGAGACTGGTAAATGAAGAAAATTATGGATTACCCAATTTTAAATTCTGTCAACAAGAATTTAAGCAGATAATGTTTCATGGACCAGCTGAAAAAGTAAAACGTAGCCTTGAACACATCTGGTGTGGCTTAAGTTAAAGAGCTTTTTCTTCTCAGTCAGCACTACCTAAAACACCACCACCACCACAAAAACAGTGACAAAAAAATACAAAAACAAACAAAAAACCACGGCCATCCCATAATTCTTGCTTGCCAGTTGAAAGAAGTTAACAATTTCTGTGGAAGCCCTGAAAGGAATGCTGTGGTCCAACAGAGAGCTTTCAAGAAACCTGACTTCTAGTCTCAAACTATCCTCAAAATGCAATTTAACACACATTTTAAAACACTGATTTTAATTGCAGGCTAAAACACTTGGAGGGAAGCCCTGATACAAGAAAAATATAGAAATGAAGCTTCCACTTTCTAAATAAAATGGCTATTAAACCCATAAAATATGCATTCACAAGAAATGTGGATTCACTAGTTTCAGTGTTCAAAGACTTGTTTGCTGCAACTACATTTTTATTACTCAGCTCTCACCAGAAGCAAAAGGCGTAAGACTAACTTTAGATGAGAGAAACCTTTCTTTTCATAAAAAGAGAAAAAGCTTTAAACCATCTTCAAACGCCTAGTATTTAAGCAATGGATGCTTCATATACAACAGGGAAAATGGAGTACTAACACCACTTAAGCATGATCCCCAAATCATTAGTCTTATTTCAAGAGGTGAACGTTTTTCTTTTTGAAGCAAGATAAAACAACCATAATTAATGGTATTAAATGGTATTAAATTTTTAACTGGAAAGATTTCAAGTTAGGGAATGAGTTAGAATTAAGGTCCACAGAACACCTTAAGTCACCTGAGAATGATACCTCAAGATTTTCCTCCTTCCTCTTAACTGCCAGTTAAAAATGAAACACAGCAAGTTTATAGTAACACCCTTTCCACAGATAATCTCTACATGTAGTATTGTGTTAGTTTCTGAAAAAAACCAAAAGCATCTCTAAAATTATCACCAGTCATCAGGAACATGAAGTACAATACATGAGAACATATTGTACCTTATTTTGGAAAAGCTAAAAAACAGAAAAATTGAAATTCCTCACCAGGTTCTTCAGCAGCGTTGATAGTTCCTTAGTAAGCGTGGAAAATTTTACAAAAGCTGTGCCAAGATCTGGATTATCCCGACTTAAAAAATTACTTCCGAATTTGTCTAATACTTGTGCATAGTTTTCTTCATTTTGAACATGATCTGCAAAGAAAAATTAGAAGTCAGAAGTTTCTTGTAGGCAATTATTATTTTAAGCTAGCTCAAACATATATTGCAATATAGTAACAAACCAGACAGCATTCTTTCAAAAAAGTCACAAAGTAATGTGTTTATTAAAAACTAATTAAAATCATTTTAATATTTAAAAGAAATAATAGACAGGCATATATATGCTTCTTTTAAATCACCCACTTGAATGGGTGTAGAATACTTGTATTAAAAAGCATCTGTAGTCACTAATAAAGTAGTAAGATCAATAAAAGATCAACCACTATAAGTACATATCCTCATTTTGTGTTGTGTAAACAACGCAGGAATTTAAGAGTCTACTTCGATATAAGCTTTATTGCTTGTAGTACAGCATGCTTTCACAGAACAAAAAGTCAATGGCATCAGATATAAAACTAAGGAGAACAGACCTGAATCAGACTGCAAGTTTAAAAGAAGAAATTTGTCTTACAGAAAGATTCCCTTTTAACCCGTAAAACTACGTTATCCCCACAAAATGGAACGTCTGTTGGCATAGAGCCAGGTGCTTGTTTTAATAGATTTAATAGCGAGTTGGACACACAGAGAGGTCAGAACCAACAAGGTGAAATTGAAGCCAATAAAAAACAAGCAAAATTCTTAACTCAAGGATGAAGGAAATTCTGAATTACAGACCATTGTGCCTGAAATGCTTTTCCTGCTTCTTTTACCTTCCCTTCTGGCATCTCTTTCTATTTTTTTTTTCTTACTTCCATTTCAGTGTCTTTAAATAGAGAATCTACCACTACAGCCATTTGAGACAGACTTTATCATCTCCATCTTTTTCTGAGGAATTTTTTGGTATCAGTTACATAAGCATTTAACTTTAATAAGATTCCCAGTCTATCATTTGTTCTGTAAGCCACAAAGACAAAACCACAGCTATTCCAACCACTGCACGTTCTGTGCAGTGAAAGAAAAAAAAGAAATATATATATATATATATATATATATATATACACACACACATAGTTACCAGTAGGTACCATGTTTTTCACCAAAAGTCCTACAAAGTTTTAATTTTGTGTCATATTGCCTGAGAGCATTTGAAAACAAGGAAAAAAAACTAGAAACAAGAAAAACAAAAGGCCATACATTTCAAACAAAGCTCGGGGATAATCTCCCACAACACACAGATCTACTTCGACATGAACTAAGAGCTGGTTAAGAGTCAAAGAACACTTCTGAGGTATTACGGATATCTAAAATAGTCCACTAGGGGTCCAACAAAAAGTTGAATCTACTATTAGAATAAAAAAATAAAGTAAAAAAAAAAAAACACTGCTTATTTAACAAAAACAAACCCCAAACCCTACACGAGACAAGTAACATTCTAACACCAGCCATTAACACTGAGGTTTTCAAACAGCCAAATATTTAATCATATGTTAATATAGAGTTGTAGCTTGACCAGTATGTTTTTAGTAAGACTAAAACTGTTCCAAGAGCATATGGTTGTGATCAAATAGCTTGGTATTAAAACCAAGGAAACCACTATGTAATAATAAAATACGCATTTTGTTTTGATGTAAAAGCTGTTGCAAAAATATACACAGAAGACTTGAGAAGGACTTTGGCTTATGCAGTCCTGAGCTAATAAAGCTCAAATGTATCCTACTGTTTTGAGGGAAAAGGAAGGATAATTGAACAAGGATGGAAGGAAACCTGTCAGATCATGAAGTCCCTGTCCTTGCCAGTGAAGCACTTCCAAGTCCAGTATAGCTCCTAGCATTCTGATTTTAAGCACTGTGTTGTTTCACAGAGCACTGATACTCTCAAGAATGATTCTCGAAAGAGACTGAAAAAGAACAAGCTCAAGACTATCTCCTTCATCTGTGGAAAGGCAAAAGAAATTCCCGGTCAGAAAAGGAAGCAGACGATTGTCCTCGAAAAATATATAGGAAATTCTCTGGAATCCCATATCACAAATCACCTACATCTAGACATAAGACTGATTACAGAGATATTCCTTTTACTTTGTACTCAACAAACACACACAAACAACATTCAAGTACTGGGTACAAGTAATACATTTAATTTGCACATAAGTATCACCATAAGTCTTGTGAAAGGAGTAGAAATACTTCCATTTTCTGAAGAGGCACTGTAGCTCTCTACTTCACCTTAAAGACACAGATGGAAAATTAAATCTGCAATGTATCCTACGCTAAAACGCAACATATGAAAATCCAGCATGCTTAGAGCAAAGAATGTTTTCAGGTTCCTGTAGGTGCCTCATGCAAACAGAAAAGTGAATTCCCAGTGTCCTAATGTAATTTCCTTTGCATAAAGTTCTAACGTGCATGACTTGATGTTTACTTCCTTAGATACAAGTACTATAGGAAGGACTTCAATAACCCTAAAAAGAGACATGAACACTAACAACAGTATATACAAATGATCTTTTCCTTGTCAGACTGGCTCACATGTTCTCAACATTATAAATAAAGCTCAATATTGCGGTGAAAATCTAACAGCTTCCCCAGCCATCCTTCACCCTGAGAGGTATGAGGACCACAGGCATCTTAGGACGTGCTCTGCTCCCTCTGGCAACGGGAGCTCCTTCCAAGGGAGCTGTAAGCGGTGTCAGGGGCCTCACGAATCGTCCCCTCCTCAATGGGACCGGGCAGGGGAGCCAGCAGCCGAGCCCTTGTCAGGACCTCACTGCAGAATGGCAGATGTAGTTACGGCAAGAAGCTGGATAAAGCAGTGCTATTTGCTCAGCACATTGTTTCTGAGAGCTGAGGCTATGGATTCTGGAGAAGAAGCAATCAGCACAGAATTTACCTTTCTTTCAAAAAACCGTAGCAGGGCCCAGCGTGCAGCAATGTTGCAGCAACCCTCACTTCGCCGCTGTAACGCACATATGGAGCATTATGTGTTAAGAGCAGGAACTAACAGACAACATACACGTCACGGAAATTAAAGCCTTAACTTTCCTTTATCTTAAACAGTTTTGTTCTGACCTATAAACCTGCAAACAGTGAAGAACAGAAAAGGAGTTAAGGAGAAAAATGCACAAAATTCCTTCCTGTTACTGATTCTACTTAAATTATGCCCAAAGAAGCCTGAAGAATACCTAATTTACTGAATTAGATCTGTGTATCTGATCAAGTCTGAAAAAGAAAAATCACAATTCAGAATCTTGGTCAACTTGGAATTGTTTTATTGTTGCACTTATAAAAGTGCTTTGTTCTCTGGGCAGCCAAAGGAAAAATAATAAAGGTCAGAGCCAAGCTGCATTTATGAATAGAAAAACATACACGTGAAAAAGACTCAAAGAACAAGAAAGCTGGCAAAGTTAAAGAGGATGGCAAAAGAAGATACTTGAAATAATAAAGCATGCTTTCTCACTTCATCCTTAAAAAGCTTAAATGAAATGAAAAAAGAGTAGAAAAGAAAATCTTTGACCATAGTATTCTTATCTGTACTTGCTAATAAAGCCTTCTGGACTGAGATTGCAGAAGACAAAAGTAATAAAAGCCTCCTTCAAAGAGCAAGCTGCATCTCCAGGAGTCTGCAGGCTCTCCAGACCATCATGGTATAAGGGCACTGAGAGAAGACAAGCCAGACCAGAAAGGTAAATGACTTTTTCCACCTGAGTCCATCACTAATGTGCTTAAAGAAGTTCTCATGTAAGGATTTTCTTTCAGCGCTGCTTCAGGGGGCTTATATCAAATTAAGTGCTAACAGTAAAATTCATAGAAGCTGAAAAAAATGAACAGCAGCAAGTCACTTAGACCAAGGTACAGAGAAGTAAAATAGGTAAACTATATAGTTGTAAAGTAAAGCCTCATATTTATAACAGCCTCAACATAACATGGAAAATGAGACGCAAATATAATAGCTGTTTCTAATAAGAGCTCCACAGAGAACTGAGAATTCAAGTACACGCCAACAGAGCGGTAATGCTGATATATTACTCAAGCAAATTGGTAGGAATTACAGTGCAGAACAGGATAGGTGGATAACACGCAGATAAATATGAAATGCTAAACAAGAAACAGTTTTTATATACGGGAATTTTATTTCACAAAATTATTTTCTCCTTCCCTGCCCCCAAGGAATCAACAGGCATGATGTAGGGAAGGAAAATCCAGACTCAGCAGCTTGTCTGGATTTCTGAAAAGGTCTGTCCCTCACCAAAACATTCAAAGGAACTAAGCCAAGGATAACAGGGACAAGCCTCACATACAGGAATAACTGGTCAGAAAGATGAGGGAGGGGGAAAGGAAGGAATAAAGTTACTTTTGTCAGAGGGAGGTCACCAGTGAAGCCCTTTATGATAAGGCCCGCGTCATTTAACAACATATGGAATCACAGAATGGCTTGGGTTGGAAGGGACCTTAAAGATCACCTGGTTCCACCCCCCCTGCCATGGGCAGGGACACCTCCCACCAGACCAGGTTGCCCAAAGCCCCATCCAACCTGGCCTTGAACACTTCCAGGGATGGGGCATCCACAGCTTCTTGGGGCAGCCTCTTCCAGTGCCCCACCACCCTCAGAGTTAATGAATTTAATGAAAACAGGAAATAAGTTTCATAGTGATAAACTTTGTTGCTTCTTTAGCATACCAAACTACAGGTTATTCAGGGCAATAAAAACAAAAGCTGACTCCAAATGTGAGATTGCCTAAACAGACTTTTACACCAAAGATATCCATGCTGGAGTTCGGAGCCCACCCTTTCCATTATACTCGAGGCAGAAAGAGTTGCACAGTTCAGCTCATCCCAGTGTGAATGCACAGAAGTCAGACGTAGCTCACCCTAGAAGTCTACGATTTGATATGCTGAACAACTGATGGGTGAACACATGCATTAGGCAGCACAACACACAAGGGGAAACAATCCTAAGAAATTAAAATTTCTAGTTATATAATCGAGTCCTGGAGTTGTACCACATCAACATTCAGCAGCCAGGCAAAACAAAGCTGAACATGAGAAGGGATTAAGAAACAGAGGATGCAACAGAGCAGCATAAAACATCCTTGTGCGTTTAAACCCTGAATACGGTGTGCAGTTCCTGTCCCTGTTCCCCAAATTCACTCCTCTTCCTCCCTCTTTAAAAAGCAAAGGCTATGTTGCCATTTTGGAGAAAGACAACACAGATGGTTGAATGCACGTGACAGTTTCTGTAATAAAAACAAAAAGCATATTGTGGCTGATCGTGGAAACAATTCAATCCACAGACATGGTTCAACAGGTAGAATGGATGCCATTGAATCACATATGGGTTCATCTGCAAGGACCAGTCCTCTAACACTGCTCTAGCAAACTTTGGGACCTCAAAATCCCCCGTAACCTCTCGTGCCTGAGAACATCGTCAAGTCCCTCAATCTCACAGCAAATGATCCAAATGAGACAAGGACAGGGCCGGTCTGCTTCTCAGGGGACTTGAGGCCTGAATAGGATGCATGGGACAATTTTGCAAAGGAGCAAGAGTGCATTTGACTAGATTGATGCAAGACTGTGAATGCTAAGGGTTTACGTGAATTTATATTCCTTAAAAAGAAATCAAAAATAATTTAAAAAGTTTAAGCAGCAAGCTCCACAGTATCAATCTTGGCTTAGGTAATTCCAGATCTTCATACCATTGCAAGCTAAAATAGTAAGAGAAAAAAATAGTAAAATGTAAATAAATCACTCCATCTTTGCACTATTCTTTCACTTCTTCAAGCATCTTCTATTTATCAGTGCAGGAGACCAGACGGACTGCTGGTCCCACCCAGTACCTTTGGTCTTGCATGGATTTCATGTTTTTTATTTCTCCATTGTTTGAATTCTTTTGACTGTATCTGGAAGTCATACCAGGGAAATATTAAAAAAAAAAAAACTATTGAAAATCTACAGCGAAACTAATTGTGCAATCTGCTGCTGTTACAATTCAGACCAAATGTTATGGGAAAGCTACTCAGAACAGCTACTCCATTAGTTCAAGCACCAGTCACATAAGAGAGGTTCCTCCTTACATATTCCATGCATCATGACAGAAATAAACAGCAAGCTATATAAGAGAGAAGTGGTGAGAAAGAGGCACCAATTTGTATCTCTGGATTTCATGAAAAGTACTTTCCGTACCAGTACTTTCTGGTAGGAAAAAATAGGATGGGACCTTTTTAAGGGATTTTTACGTTTCTGTGAAATGTTTTCATTTCCCCAGCAATAGTTCCAAATCTAAATACGACAGATGGGAGAAAGAAAAGCACAAAAAGCAAAAAGTATTTGGGTGACATTTAAATTCTCTTAGAAACAGAAGAGAGTCCCTTGAGGTTCATAATTCAACAATGAAGAAAAAACCCAACACGCCACAGTTCTGAAGAACTGCACATGAGCCACTGTACTGTGTGAGTGGCACTATCCAAACATTACTTCAGGCAAAAAAAAAAATACAATCCCCCAAAATTCTAGCTGTGACTTTTGGTAGAGTATGAATCAGTTTACTGATCTCAAGAGAGAAGAATTTGTATTACCCCTGAATAACTACTCATCATCGGTCTGTCTAGAGTTCTCAAAGGAGATTAGGAAGCAGGGGAGTTGTAAAAAGCATTTCCTACTCTAGAAGTTTCGATATGGTTTCACCTTCTAGCAAACAGAGTTTGTAAATCAATTCAAGTTCTCAAAATAAAGAGGCTTCCATCATGAAATATGAAAACAGTCAGCTAACTCCTGCCTGAACAATATGACAGTGTTCAGTATATGACAATGCACTTTACGGTTGTTTTTAGCGTGCTTTACAGGAAGCTAAACATCAGCAAAATCCACTTTCACCAGTGAAGCATAAGAAAATAGATGCCTTAGCAATTCTCTTTGTACAAGCAGGAAAAGTGAGGCTGAGGTTTAATTCAGTCAATATTTTTACATCAACAAGTTTTCACATGTATAATAAACACTTCCAGTTTTTTTTTCTTACTGTTCCTAGTTTATCAGTTACTGTATGTATTGCCTCCTGTGCACATTTTCAAATTACGCTGCAGCCTATTACAACAGCGCTCTGAAGAGGGAGCTGGAGTACTAGGTACAGTGCTTGCTTCACCCAAAGGAATGCATATTAGCTTGTACTTTTGGAACAATACTTGTTAAAAAAAGGAAAGAAAAAAAAAGGAGAAAAACAGCTACCTGTGGTTCTTTTCAAATACCAAGACAGCCAATTAAAACCATTAACCAGCTTTCTATTACTTTTACTCAATGTGACAAGTTCATAATATAGCATGGCCTACTTACCAGCACTTAAAATAATATTACTTTTACAACAAAACTCAAACCAAATGATAGGCAAAAGCCTCCAGTATCATTTATAGATTTCAAAACAGGCAGAAAACTTGTCATCTGTTCTACAATGTCCAGCAGCTTTGAAATTCAGTAAATAGGTACTTTCAAATAGAAAGAGCTTAAAAGCATAAAGGTAAATACACATTCAATCAAATATTGGGAAAAAAATTCATCATTAACTGAAGTTATAGAAAAGCTAATCAAAATATGATGTGAGCAGAACGACAATGTTAGTGGATAGGCAGAAAAGACAAATTAAGACTCTACAATCCATTAAAAGCTCCCACACATCCATAAACCAGAGCCAACGGGACAACAAACACTCTACCAACACAACACAAACAGTCTTCTTGTTTTTAAACTAAGGCCACTAAGAAGTGGCTCTGCATAAGGAAAATGCTTGCTAACTGATTATTACTGCTGGAAAACATGAACTGGGATTTACCAAACCCTAGTATTTACAACCAGATGGTTATTAGAAGGTGTACAGCTCTGCTACCGTATTTGCTTTTGACAATTTTTTTTTCGACCCTAAAAGAAACAGAGGTAGAAGCCAGGTATGCTTTAAAACATTTTTAAAACCCAGTTTGTATTTTGATCTGTGTTTGATCACCATTTGTTACCAAACTCTGATTATTGATTTATACTCCAGTCACCTATCCCTCCATCAAAGTTACTACTATAGCTTCAATACAACATCAACAGTGCCTGCAAACGAGCAAAATAATGGTAAACCTCCACTATTTTGGCACACAAGTGGAATGTGCCATTTTTATTGTATGTGTTGCTAGGAGAGAGCAAATGTTGAAGGAACAAAACACATCTAGCTGTATTTTTTTTATTATTATTATTTTATTTTTATTTTTTAAGTTTTTATCAAGTTATCCTTATTTCACCTAGAAGTGCACTCCATAACTTCAGCCTAGGACGCCACCTTAGGACACTGCCCTATAGCTGCTCTAGTTAAAGATACCTGCTTGAAATCTTATGGCAGCAGGAAAATTTGCTCATGGAAATTCTCCTAGAGGCATTTAGGAAGGACTGCAAGAGTGAAAGAATTGGAGAAAACGTTAATTTGATGTAAAATCGGAAGCAAAGAAAGAAAATTTTTAAATGTTTAATCCCAACACTGGTAAACAGATAAGCATCCTACGTGCTATGCACTTCAACAGGATAAACTGCAAGACACATTTTTCAAACTTGAAATCAAATGCTTAGGTTCTCATGTAAAACTGGAAACGACGTCTTACCTTGGCCCGAATTATATATTGCTTTCACAGATTTTTTTACTTTCTGTAGTGCAGTTCTGTCTTGATCCAATGCCTATAATAACAACAAAGAAAGAAACTTTATATAATTATTTAATTGATCAAAAGAATATACTGTAACATTTAAAAACACCAAATACGTAGTTTCACAGGCTGGGAAAAAACTGCCGATAGAACACATTCACCCTGCAGGAAGGTCTCAGGTCATTCAACCCCTTCAAGCTGAATTAAAGAACTGATGTGAAAATGCTCTGAAGGCAGAGAAGAGCAGCAGTGACAGAACTCAAAGAACTATTTTGCAATGGGACAAAGCGTTTATTCAAAATGTAATACATTTCACAAAAAACACCACCAACCAACAAATAGTTAGAAGCTTCTACTATAACCCTATAGTTCCTGCTACAACTAAGTTGCTTGTGGATTTCTATAGGTTACCCGTTAGTCTTCTTCCACCTACAGACACAGAATATGTTCTCACATACAAGTATGTATATGTGAGGAAATAAAAAGAGGAATGTGAAAGAAACCCATAGGAAAAAAAAATCCTTTTATTCAGTTATAAATAATTGATGGCAATTGCTTTCACAAGTACCACAAGTTCGTACAAACTATCATACTAACCTCTTTCCCCAAATCCCACAAATTTTGTAAATATAAAGGATGAAAGTACCAAATAAAAATAGGACTTAAGATCTGATTTTGCATAGCAATGAAAAGGAATATTTACAAGAGTAATATTCAAATATGCATTTCCAGGATTCCCTCGTAGTTTTGAATAGTTTCAAAATCCAGAAGAAGTCATTATTAAGTAATGATGAATTTAGGATTAGATTCCTTGGTACTTTCTTCTTTGTAAGCAACTTCTCCCACCCTCTTGCAATCTGATGTGAGAAATCAAGTTAACGTAAGAAAGAACTGTTATGACAAAGCAAAAGATAAAAACAAACACTAGCCTAGACTTGTGGAATAAAGATTCTTACAGCTAGATACTGGCACTTTGTGCAATGATCCAGTTAATTTCACTGAAGTGTGAGCTTTGGACGTTCTGCACACATAGCATGTTTTACACAAGTCCCTGCTATCCACATATAGGAAATAATTTAAACATTTCTATTTTTTCCATTTAGATCATAGCTATTTTCACATAAATAATGTTAGATCAATAATCTCAATTTTTAATGAAGCTGCCAGTGTTTGCCATATTATGCAATTTTCAGTGATTTGAATATAACTTGTGCTGAGAATTATTGTCAGAATAGCAGCCCAGCTAAATCTGTTAGCTGGAGCAGACCACAAATTTCACATTGCAGGGATGCCTGGGCAGCCAACGTTATCCACTGGAGAAAACAGTTTCAAGCTAGAAGCTCCTGTGGGTCTGCATCTGAAGACAAACTGATGCAGAACTTGGTCCTCAGCAAGGCAGAAAGGCAGCAGCTCCCACAGCACGGTGCATCTTGTCAGCAATGCTATGAATGAAAGCTTTTACAACTCACTGTTAAAACTGAGATGATTTAAGTGCACAGTAGCAGGCACTACGAAGAGCACAGCAGCAGCTCCAGGACAACTGGAGCGCTGAGAACTGGAGATGGTGCTCACACAGCAGGGTTCTGCCCCTAGGTAAGTTCACAACGCTGAGAGTTTCAGTGTATGCATGCTTACAGTATGAACCAATACAGAGAGAAACCAGTTAAAATATCTTAGTTCTATTTTAGGGTGGCCCAATTTCAACCAAGTGAAGGATTACAATTGAATAATACATGAAAACCTGGAACAAAATAAAAAGTAGTATTTCTGTTCTTTAACACGCAGCTGAAAACCACCGTGTTCTTAATCACACAAGCATTTCTGCAGTAGCTAAAACTAGAAAGTTTGGAACCACGGAATGTATATAAATGGTTTTCTAATACTATTTACCCCATTTTCCATTTGCATCAGAACAACAGATTCAAATGTTCAGAATCACAAATATTTCTTTTGCTCTACTATACAATGCTGCCTTTTACTTGACTCGCATCTTGACAGAAAGAGTTAAAAATTTTATATTTAATAAAATATTAAGAACTCTGTGTTCTTTTTCAAGTCAGTGCACAGCAGGCAATTCTTCTTAGATTCCTTTGCAAAAGCTGTCAAAAGCTTTTGCTTCTGTCTGCGTGCTATGCCAGACAGGTGCTGCTATCCCTTTCCACTCAAGCCCTCCTTCTCCATCTTCAGCCACCAGGAAAGACGATGATTCACTTGTCTACTGAGAGCTTGAACGCAGGATAGGATAAGAAATCAAAACCAATATTTTGGGAAAGGACAACTGTTAAGGTTGATGACATTCAGAAATAAAACTTTGTATGATGTTCTAACACTGAAGCAAACTGGACACTCAGTAGAAAACAAAGGAGCATCCTTCCTTGGAGTTTGCTTCCTAAAGATAGCAATCTGGAATATTAGAACAAATAGGCTAGAAAAATCTTGCAAATTGGATTTTGATATCCAATTAAATTTAGTCACTAATAAGTGGGGGGAAGAGGAAAGGGAACAGTCATTACTTTGAGAGAGCAGTCACTGAGCAAAGCCATATACAGAGATGACATCCACTGCCTGAAGGAGCCAGAGATCTAAAATCAGAATGACACCACAGTTCAGTTCTTTAATTTTATACTTGCAAACACAATCTTTATATGAACTAATTCATCACAGCCCAAAATTCTCTACATAAAACAAATCCACATGCACTTATAACTATATATCAGGGCAGAGCAGAAAAGGCCTACCACAGAAGGAAGTCAATGCTGCATAGGATTCTAGGCATACAAAACCTGTTATCTAGTGGGTTTTTTAAATATATTTATATAAAAATATTTCTCATATATATATATATATATATATGCAGCTATTTTGTTTCCAAATAAATTACATTCCTCTTGAAACCTTTTGCTAATAATTTATAGCTGCATTCTGCTGCCAAGGCAGTATGCTACACTCAACGCTGGACTCAATTTTTATTCCAGAGTAATATTACCTTTGAAATATGTTAAACTAGGAAGACACAACCTTGCTTTCCCCAGTTACATGAAAGCATGCTTTTGCAATATTTGTTCATTTTACTTTGCAGTATTTAGAATGCTAAATATTTCTATTCCCCAACTTGGAAAATACAAATGATGATGTTCCCATAAAAGTGACAGCATGCATGCTATTGAAATGTGTAATGTCTTCAAGAACCAAGGATTCTCTGTGACAAATCTTTAAGTATTCAGATGTGCTCCTTGCTACCTTCCTGTATACCTAAGCTCCTCCTCATCACCCATTCCTGGAAAATGCTTCTTTCTTCATTTCTATGGTATCGACTCCCAGGAGGTGGTTTTAACTTCCCTGGGAGAACATTTTCTTACCCTCCGAATACTTAAGGCATTCTGAAAAGGCAGATAATTCCTTAAAGGTACCTGCAGCACAGGTTTGCTACATCCTTGGTTGAATAATGCGTTATTCTCAAAACCAGGTCATCTTGGAGACAACCTCCATCTTGATTCAAAATCATGCAAATACAGTATTCATAAAAACCTTGAGACGTATTTGTGAAAAAACACTACTTTTAATCTGCTTATATAAAATTAAACAAGCAAAGCTCCTCGCTCCTCATATCAGCAGATTTGCTATGCATGATCCCTGGGATATGTCCCGCCAAGGTTTCATCTCCCTACGTTCCCCTGGGTTGAAACGTCTACACAGGCACTCCTTTTGGCTCTCTTCAACCCTCTAGAACCAGATGCCTTCTCAATAAAGCCTATTTTATTTTCAGACCAAGTTCTATTCTAATAACTACTAAAATTTAAACCAGATATTATACTACTGTGCACTAGGTGAAGTGTTAGATGCTGGATTTCTACTTTTGATGTACAAAAGAACTGCCGAACTTGCATTTATATAGACCACTAATTGCTTCTTTAGAAGCTTCTGCCTTTTTATTCCCCTTATATATACACATGTACATGCACACATTTGTGTGCATGTGTAGATACAGATCTGTATATTTGTATGCACATGCATGTAAGTCTATACACTAAAGACCATAATTAAAAATATTTGACATACTTACTCTTAACAAGCATGAAAACATGGTTTCGCCAACACAAAAATCCTTTCTTGACTGATGTATAAACTATTACAGACACTGATCACAGAAGTGTTTCATATACACACAAAGTTTAGCTCTTCTAGAAATCAGTGCTGTCCCAGAGGCACACATTTGCAGAGGATGCTATGGCCCCTTAAGCCCATTCAATCTAATAAACACACCAGTCTCAGTTGTTTCCTGTGCTTTGCACACCTTTACAGTTGGAAGACAAAAATAAAACTAATTTGTTTCAACTTTACAATAATAAAAAGATGAGTGGCTCAAGACACTGACAATCACATTTCCGTATCAGCAAACATTATTAATCTCTTCAACTAGACCTTATCCAGACAAAATGCATTTTCCAACTGGAACAAACTGCTCATCCACGTATCAGAGAAGGTTTACAATTTCACTCCATATTTAGGAGGTTAGCCCTAAAAATTTTCATGCCCAAAGCCCACCCACAAAAGTAATAAACCAAACCAGAAACATTTTAAACAATTACAATATTTTGCTCAAGACAAACCCACAACAGAAGCCTGAAGGCCATCTGAGCATGCATGATCTATGTATTTGTGACTAAAAAAAACCAACACAAAACCCAATCTTCCATGTATTTTCAGAAGTTAATTTCATATATAAAGTAATCCATGTGAAGTATAAAATATTTGAGGTTATATACACAAATGGGAATAACAAACACTTGGTAGTCACATACACGTTGTGTCAGATATGAGATATTAAGTTATTTCACAGAAAATACATGGGATGACACATAGTCTTCAAGGGACTAAAAGACTAGAAGTCTTTTGCTCAACACCCAGCACACGACTCTAACCACAGCACAGAAGTGCCTGACATCTTCTGTTGTCTATACCAGGATATACGTTCCCCATCTGCTCAAGTCCCAGTTACAATACCCACATAAGCAAGCAGAGCAAAGGCACCTTCCTGCTGCCAGCCAGTCGCAGCATTTACCAGTGTTCTTAACCACACAATCCAGCCTTTGTGGGGTGGATAATAAATGTGGGCTGGACAGGTTGTATACCCCTGAAATCATAACAGAAGAAGCCCTGGCAATTTCCCCAGCAAAACAGAACCAAACAGAAGATGAAAGTCAAGTGCTGGTCTCCTGTAGCTGACCCGCCCAGAAACACGTGGACTCCCAAGCTCCCTCAGATCCATAGGTGGAGAAGTGACTCGGAGCACCCTTCCCTGGTCTGCCCTCTCCACTCAGCCGGTGCCGGCCCTGCCGGTCACAAGTTTGAAGTCCGTTCCAATTGCTGCTGCTCTCGGCACGCGACTGCATGACAAAATGGGGCAGCAGGTAAGAATTTGCTAGAGACACTCAATCCCTTGCTGTAAAAGATGGGTAGAGAACGGCATACTTGAACTTGTCCTCAATTACTTAAAGGGTCCAAATGAGAGAAAAAACAAAAAACACATCATCAAGCACTTATCACTATAATAACCACTAACATCATTTAGTACACCATTACTTACCACCTATTCCCAAAATAAGACTAGGATAATCTTCTTTAAAAAAAAAAAAAAGGAGTAATTCCCTTGAAGTTTACAATTTTCAGGGAAGTGTTAACCACAAACTAATAAAAAGAACATCAGTAATCAAATTCAGGAAATAAATGTCTCCAGAAAAATATTTTTTTTTAGGTAACGCAAAGCTTTACAGACATCCTATTGACTGAAGTTCTCTCTCGTCACATGCTGCTAGCGGTGCATCAGGCCAGGTGACAACAGCCCCTCTCCATGCTGGCCTACGTGAGAAGTCATTGGCCCTTTAGTGCTATAAAGGTCACATGGGATTAGCAACTCATTTGCATAGTCTCTAAAAAGAGCTGCAAAAATAACAGTCACTAAATTATTCAAGTATTACTCAAATGGCAGTATAGTAGGGATTGCTTATGAAATCTCTAAAAAGTCAAAAATAGCTAAATTTTAATTTGTCTGCCCAACTGCCCTTCGGATCCCTCCCGGCAATCACACTCCTACCCAGATGCCTTTCTGCAAGAGCACAAACGCAGCTAATTGCTGTCTAGGTATGATTACTTCTAGACAACGTGAATTAGCATCACATTTTTCCTAACGAGCACGGAGCTGATCTTTAATCTCGTACATGCTATGACACGTTTGGGAATCTGTAACAGTATTTTGGGAACCTCCTCCCTTTAAGTTCTCAGTTGAGTTATATTAATATTTCCGAGTTCAGCTAATTTTGTGCATAAAGTACATTTAGAGTTAACTGAAAAATAGAACTATGAGATTGGTTTCCAGATACAATGATGAGACAGATCAGATTCACTTTCCAACTTCTGTTGTGTAGGAGATGCTGAAAAGCCCCCTCCTAGTGACAACACGTGAAAACAGCCAGTGACAGATGCAAAATTTCCCCTCAGGCACGGGCTCTAAAACAGCTCACACTGGGTATAAACTGATCTTGGTGATAAATATTCTTACCTTTATACAAGCACCAACATGCCTCTGAATGTGCACTAATGACGACAGCTTGAACACCTCTACTATCATTCACGATCACAGAATGGTTTGGGTTGGAAGGGACCCTAAAGACCACCTGGTTCCAACCCCCTGCCATGGGCAGGGACACCTCCCACCAGACCAGGTTGCCCAAAGCCCCATCCAACCTGGCCTTGAACGCTTCCAGGGATGGGGCAGCCACAGCTTCTTGGGGCAACCTGTGCCAGTGCCTCACCACCCTCACAGCGAAGAATTTCTTCCTCATAGAGCTCCCAAGGTACCGGTGTGCAGCATCCCCAGGCTGCACACACAGCTGTTGCTGGTGGTACGGCTGCGTAACACCAGCAAATGGTTGCACAGAACACACGCAGAAGAGGCTTCTTACATTATAAACGCCTCTATATTTGCAAATAGGTAGCGTTGTTGTGCTCTACTTTTTGGCAAGTCCTGGCCTATTATTAATCTATTTGTCACTGAGTTGATCCTTCTTGTCCACATGAACAATCTCCTACGTACTACGTTAAAAGCACAAAGCAACTGATGACCTTATCTAAGAAACAGAAGCCTATGCTGTGCCCTTACAAACCCCTCCTTACACTTTTTTCAAACTCCAGTGGAAATACTTGGGTGTGAGTGTTTTGAGCATCAGTATTGGCTACCAAATAATACCCTACAAGATATTTTTTCAGCATATAAATGTGCAGTTCTGTAAGAAGCAGTATATAAATGAAGTCTTTATCAAAGATACTTGTAATTAGGAAAGAAACGACACACTATGAAGTACCGTTTTCTTCTAAAAAAATCTAACCTGAAAAGCATATATGTGAAAGGCGTAACTAAATACAACTCAAAACAGCCCAAAATGGAACAAGATTATTTTCTAAAACAACGAAAAAATAAATATGCGAGATAATATTCAGTAGCTGAGGTAAGGTCTTTCAAAAGTAAGCAAGTAGAAGAGAAGATGAGGTGCAAATAGCATAAACGCAAAACCACTTTCAAAGCACAGACATGTTAGTGACACAGATTTGTAAGGAAGCAATCCGATTCTTAGCAACTTGAATTGGAAAAAAACGTACGAAAGTCCCCAGTTGCTCCCCTCCTACCATACTCGACTGTAAATTTCAACAACAGGAGAGTCCTTCAGCTGCCGCACCACACTTGAATACCACAAAATATTTTCCTTCTTTGTTAGCTTTTTTCTTTCTTCTTCTTTTCAAACCACAGAATATTTTCCAGCATGCTTTGTATTTAAACTGCTATCCCAGCAACTCACAGATATTACCTAGTCAGGGAGGCAAGAGGCATGAGTTACGGTCATTACCACCTCCTCAGGCAGGAAAATTCTTCAAGTGTTGTACAGAGATTCCATGAATTTCACAGAAGCCCAAAAATGACATTCATGAATAAAACACTCGCCCATTCAGCCCTCGCCAGCATCACAGGGGTGGTGAAATCGCGCAGCACAGTGCCACCTGCCTGCTCCATACGTCTGAATGAGTATTGTTATTTGCTGATATCTGGTATCAGCTAGCAGCAGAGATAGGAAGGACTCCAGACACATAGTCAGGGCAGACCAAGCTGTTTCAAAGCGTTACTACTACTGTTGCACTCTCTTTTCTTGTAAATAAAATTGCATCATCCGATATTTTTTTTCCTTACTTTAGAACAGAAACAACCCATGTTCCTTCTCCTCCCACCCCTGAAGAAACACTTACGTGCATACACTGATGCACAATTGCAATACTCCATTTCAGCATTGAGAGAGAGGAAAAGCAGGCATATTAATGCATTACAATTGTATATAATATTTTGATTCGTGTCTGCTTGTGCCTAACTACAGATTTCAACAGGTCATTAGGCCAAAAAGAAAAGGGAAATAGTATTTCCATTACAGCACACACCTTGAAAACTACTACAGCATTCTGGAACACAACTCAGTTCGATTTTGTTACTGGAGAGGACTGTGAGGGCAGATTCACTAAGACTTCATCTCACATCACGTTAAACCTGTGATCACCAGCACTTACCATGAAATTCAGAGCTACACCCAAATGACCAGCTAGGAGATCCTACCATTTAATGCTAATTGTACCCCATACGATGTAGAGTGACACTGTAGGAGAATAACAGGAGGGAGGCAGTCTAGAAACAGTACAGAAAATACGGACACAATCCAATACTTTTTTTTTTTTAAATGTGCATGTTAAAAAAACAGAAATAACTTTCGCAATATAGAAAAGTTGTGTTTCTAATCGCTATGACTGGACTTTGGCCAGGAACGATTCACAAAATACCCAAGAAGGGTTTTGAGCCCTCCTCCTCCCTTATAAAAGGGGGAACAAATAACAATAAAACAATATCACAGGCATAATTCTGGTGTGAAGTGCTAGAGTTGGTTTTGAATTTCATTGTCACGTCCATTGATACAAACATTCTCTGAACATATTTAACGTAATAAGGGAAGTTACACAACAGGAGACGTGGTAATTTGAACAGCCATCTCTTTTGTCTTTTTAATAAAAGTCATCTAAAAAGAGGCTTCTTTCTCCCACATTGTCTTTCATTTCTTTTGATCAACTTGTAAAAATAGGATAAATGTATGTTAGAAAACTAAAATGTGCATCTAATCTTCGCTGTGGTACAGAAAACAGACAGACCTCTAAGAGCAAAGTAAGACAGAAAAAAATACAAAAATGTGTTCAATACACATGTAACAAGATATATACTTTAATTAGCAGAATAATTCTATATACAACTTAAGATAATATTGAGAAAGCAGATCCCATTCTAAGGCAAGATACAGTGAAATGAGAAGGGATATCCAACCTAAAGCTATCCAACCTATCATTTAATTAGATTCTCTAGAGCTTACTTTGAAGACACTGGCACACATGATCACTGGCAAACTGGTTAAGTTTAGAAAGGAATTGCTGACTTACATACAAATGCGTTAAGCTGTAGCCATCACTGAAGGGTGAATGAAAAAGGGTATACTAACGAGACTGAAATCCTACAGTGTGAAGTAGTGTAAAATCCTTACAGTATAAGTTGCCCAAGCTGTGTAAGTGACCTGACAAAGTCACTGGGACAACCCAGAAGCTACCACTTTCCCTTCCATAGGAATGGCACTTTAAATGTAGTCTTGATTTTAAAGGTATTGTTTAAAATTCACAATGAATCTTAAAGGAGGTTAGTAGTAACATTTCCAGTATGGGAGGGAGCAGTACGAGCTCTTTGCAATGTAACCATTACTTATTTCAAAGCAATTTTTAACATAGCATTGTGGTTCAGTAAAAATAGTGCTACCCCATTTCTCTTAAGAATGTGTTAGAGAACAGATGCTCTTACAAAAGATTCTATATATTTTCTTAAGAATATCAAACAGCCAATTTAGAGTCAAGATCCTAACCATGACTAAATTGCACCACTGTATATTTAGAAGAAAGTTTTTGCTGTCATATAGAATAATAGCTGCATTGTGTTCCATTTAGAAAATGCAACCATTATTTGTCTGATCACAAATTTAACTGAATATTGCTAACATAAGTAATGCCCTATTTATAACATGAGCATACAGTTGTGCCACTTAGCTGAACAAGTAAGTACTGCCTGACAAAATAGTTAACTTCCAAAAAAAATCCCAGTTTTATGATGCTTTTCAATTACAGCTTAATCATTTTCAGAGGTATTATGAAGCAGCCTGTGCAAATTAGCAAAAACCAGCAGAATCTTTAGGAAGAGAAGAGTCTTAGGAATAAGCTGGGAGAAAGGAGACCGTTTGAGAACCTGGAGCTTCTAAAGCATTCGTATTCTGCAGATTCACCAGCAAAAATTTTTCAGAGGTAACAGCTTCCTCATACATGCAGCGCCCAAGTACCAGGTTCGGGTTCCGTGGAGGCAGAGAAGATCACATCACACACGGGCATCCCCAGCTTCCTCACAATAATGGAAAAAGATTTTTGCCAATACCTGTACTAGACTCCCAGGCAGTGCGTCCCCGCTGCACATCAAATAATTATGCAACAAATTTTGCTCTATCAAATACTACCTCAATGATTTTTTGTTAGATAAAACATAAGCTTTCTAGATAACTCACATCATAGGCATAAGAGACCTTAAACACAGCAGAAGTATTAACGTCCTGGAAATCAATATTCTTGCTCTACTAACGGCAACAGCAGTTTATTCCCTAACAGCCAGATTCTAGCAGCAGCTATTGATTTTTAGTTTATTTTACATGGAGTCAAAAAAAAAAAAAAAAGGGAAAGAAAAAGGAAGTAATTCCAAATCTCATATTTTATCACTTCCTTGTGATGCTAGATATTATATGGAAAATAGGGTTTACCCGCCTCTCCCCTTTTGGAAGAGGCATTCCTGTGTCAGTTCTTCAGAAAGCTGCTTCTTACTGAAGGGGATTTAAAGCACACAGGAACCCGGACTGCCTCTCCTGCAACAAGAAGCAAGCAAGGTGAAAGTAGAATTGGCTTTAGTAAATTACGAAACAGCCTTTCCAGCAGGATTGGCTAGAATATAAATTAAAGCACGGGGGCAAAACCAGTTGTAAATAGCACTTTTGCATACAGGAAGAATCAGAAAACAGTAGCAAGAAGGAAAATACTGTAGTTTTTTTTTTTTTTCTTTAAATACTAATATTTTTCAAACAATATTCTTACAGCTGAAGAAGATGTAGCAC
Organism: Anseranas semipalmata; assembly: GCA_013399115.1. Taxonomy (NCBI): domain Eukaryota; kingdom Metazoa; phylum Chordata; class Aves; order Anseriformes; family Anseranatidae; genus Anseranas; species Anseranas semipalmata. Next base: position 535,909 of record VXAA01005869.1, on the reverse strand, counting down.
TTTGAAAGAAAACAGGCTGGCAATACTCTCTTCTCTAAAACAGGGAACAATTTATGATTCAAGACTGAAAAAGGAATCTGGGAAAGGTAATGAAAACCCAGACTAACATGGGGTAACAACCATGCGTGGACGAAGCTGATCATTGCCATATAGCTGTTCATTCTTGTCCAATATATAACTAGAAAATACACATTACACTTACGTGTAGGATGAAGCAATAGCATAGTTTAAAACCCACCCAAAATAGCAGTAATTACATAATGAAATATATTTAACTTGAGACCAAGTCACACCTATTCTGGTCAAATGATTTATTTTTATGTACACGATTACTCCCTTCCCCTTTTTGAAGCACAAAATTAAGACTAATACTAAAACCATTAATTTATGGCATTTACCCGAAAGTTACCTTGGTTCTCACAGATGATTTACTCATTCCAGCTCACTGGAATGAACAAACGTTAAATTCTAAATTTATGCAGTAGCTTACTCTTGACAAACATCCTTAGACTCAGATGATACGGGACATGATACGATACCACCACCAAAAAACGCAGTGCCTTTTTATAACCACTTTTACTTGGCCAGAAAGATACGTCCTGCTGTCCCTCCCTCCCCAAGTTCTTTGGGCTGTTCATTTAATTTTTTTTAATAAAAATGTAAAACCTCCAAACAATTTTGTTCAGTAAAGGTATATGAACAAAGATGGATTTCTTCCTCCAGAGATAACAACAGTTTCACTGTTTCATATATCTACAAAATACATATCTTCCGATAAACACTAGATGCCTGGGTAAGGTTTAAAGATTCTCTTTAGAAAGCAGAATGGATTTACAGAAAAAAAAATATGAGTAATATTATGAAAATTTGGACAGGAAAAATTAAATGACTGAGCAAGTTAAGGCTAAAATCAACAGCATTATGTCACTTATCCTTCATGTTCTAGCTGTTGTATTACAGCAGAAGCAACAGGTCAACAGGCGTCCCCGCAGATTTTTGTGAAAAGCTGGAGTGCTCAGCTGCTCGGTAGGATCTGAAAGAGACGATTTTCCCATTTCTCTCTTCCCACCACTCACTGCCACTGCCTCATATGGCCCAGCATGCCACAGTGCCAGCAGCCACAAAGCCAAGAAATCAGATTAGATGAAAATTGCCCTTTTGTTGTGTTACTGCCAGCACAACGGAGGGCAGCTGCACGCATGGTGGCTCTACCCCTTTCAGTGGCTGAACAAATTTACACCAGATAAAATCACCACGTGACCGTAACCTGACGTGTAATATTAAACATTTCGCCTGCGCTGAGATCTGCTCCAATGCGGTTGCATCCCTTGTAATCCACCTACATTTGCACCACGAAGATACACTTTGGAATTGTAAAACTTGGATCCTCAGAAACCAACTCTGAAAAAGCAGCAATCCACATGTAGAAGTTAAAGCTCCATTTTCTCCTTTGCCAGCAGGGGTGACTCAGGCTACAGTTTTCCTTTCTTCATCTCACATTCCTTCGCTTGATTTTAAAATGGTTACATCCTTCAGAAACTCAGTCAGCTATTTAAACTAGAGTAGCTCACTGGAGTTCCTTATGCCTTTTCTTAGGATTTCCACAAGTACGTAAACCGTCGCCAAAGCAAGGACTGCAGTTTTCTATTTGCAGTGAGATACAGAGCTGTAGAGAATTACTGCACTTGGCAATACCAATCAAGCAAAATCCGAACAGCACGCTGCACAACTTCCAGTGTGCTCTGTCGTTCCTTCTAGGAACCTGGCTTAAATGCAGCCTGCTGCTTTGGTAAGACCATTTATCCCCAGCACCACCCCATCACTACAGCAAGCAGCATTCCCCCTCTGGGAGGAGCATGCCGAGGGAGAAGGCATTATTTAGTAAAAGCAAATTTAGTAAAAAAGGCCCAAAGCTGGCCTTGATAATGCTTTCTTTCTGTTTAGGCCTCTAAGCGGTGTGACACAAATTGCTGGAAATTGACAGCAGCTTTGCCAGGGTTGACCTGGAATTTCCTTCCACAGAGCAGCCCCTCTCAAGTCCTGCCCACTCCTTCCTACCTGAGCCTGCCAGTGCAACGGCTGATGAGTCTCTTCCAACACAAAAGAGCAGGACCTTAAAACAAGCTGGCAGGTAGCAGATTCAAACATCAAAAATAAAACAGAAAAAGAAAAAAACAGAAAAGCGTAGTGCTTTGAACCATGTATGTTTAAGCTGTGGAACTCTTGTGGATCCTAAATTTTTATTTAGGTCAAAAAAAAAAAAAAGGTAAAGACAAAAGTGCAAAGTCATGGAATAGAAAATCAGCACGGCTAACAAATATAAGTGTAGTACCTTTGCTCTGCCATATCCTGAGCTGCAAGTCATTGTAGACTGGGATTGCACTGGAGAAGGTACCCCTACATCTCTGCCCTCTTCCCCCGTCGTCTGCTATTGACTATGTCAGGTAAGATCCTAGGCTTTTACCTGGTCTCCTCCACTCACTAATGGTATTTGTTATATAAGCTGCAATGAGAATGAATTCACCAGAAGATAACCATATAAGCACAATAGCAAGCAACAGATAAATTTCAGTAAAAATAAATAAAAACTGAAGAAAAAAAATAAACACAAAAAGCCCTGTAGCAGACTATGACAATTTTTCTCTTCCTGTTTTCTTTAGATCTGAATATAAGCTATCATTGCAAAATTCTAAAGAAGTTATTTAAATACAGAAAGGGGGAATATTTTCTGAAAGGTTTAGCAACAATTCAGTAGCAAGGTATGAACTGAAAAATTCTGTTCACTGGCCCAGTGAATCATTTCATACAATTTGGTTTTTAAACATACATAGCCCTTATACATTAGACCACACTCCACAAATTACATTGATATGCTTCAGCAAAATCAAATGATTAAACTCATAACAGAATAAACAATTTGTTCAAATTTCAATTTTATATTTTACAGTATGTCTTCAACTTGAAATAGATTGAAAGCCTGTTTTGTTTCATGTATAGAATGGGGAAAGTTTGCTTTTACAGTCATGCAAAATACCCACAGCTCTGATTTACTGCCAGTCTTAACAAGGACAGCTGTTAGATATGGCATTTTTGCACTAAACCCACCAAGAGTTGATGTCAATTAACTTTTTTTTTATATTATTCCAGACCATCCAGTCTTCATACAATGAAGAGCAATTTACTGAACTAACGCATTTAATTGAAACTCTAAGAGTACAGAAAACCTTTTCAGCAAACCATTTTGTTTTGATAAAATCCATAATCCCTCACAGAAAGATAAACTAATCACCACCAAGCTGGTTGCTGGCTCCTAGACTTTTAAAAATACCATTTTCGTACTATAGATTTTCTTTATACATATGCTGTCTTGGAAAGAACCTTGGTGCATCAAACACTAACAAGCCACCATGCTGACTTCAGCCCTTTATCGATCTCCTTTCCAATGAGGATAACAAGGCATGGCACTTGAGAAGCATCTACCTTGACACAGAACATTTAGACAAAAAAATATTGGTAATTAATAATCCATGTCTACCAGGCAAACGACAACAATATTCCAATTAACTTCATTACAGGCTTGGATCAGGTTGAGGGTAGGGAAAACAGAAATATTAACAACAGACAGTAAACGGTAACAAGATGCTGCCTTTGAGTCAAAGTCTTGGTTCAATCCAGAACAGCTTTTAAGGGATTCCAACTCAAAATGTCCCTGTTCATAAACTGGTGGAATGGCACAGCAAGATATCAATGCGCACCGTTCCCTTACTCTGTCCATAAGCATCCATTTCCCTCCTTGGTTAGAAACAGCTATGGCCCTAGCAAGCAGAGGTACTTAAACTCACATGACCATAAATCTTTCCTTGTGCATTCACACAAGAATACCTTAGGATTCTATTTTTGTCTTGCCTCATTACAAGTTACCAGTAGTTAGCAAGAACAGAGTAAATCCTACACCTGGCAACTACAGGCTTTCAGGCTTTTCATGAATGTTGCATTGTCTGGCTCTCAGCTCGCAGTGCACAGAATGCTAAGGGCTGTACTTGAGCAGGGCTGAAGGCAGGACACAAATAGGGCAGTAGAAAAGGAAGCTGTGTGCAACGATGCAAAAAAATCCTATTGCTGATTTGTATTCTGCCTGAATAAGAGGAAGAAAGTAAGTAAACCTCCAGCTCATTCAAATGAGGAATATAAATAGAGCCAGTAAAGAACTATTTTTCTAAGCATTGGCATTTGGAACATATTCAAGCTCTAGCTACGTACTGAATTATCATAAAAGGCAACACTTGTTAATCACAAAATTGGAGAGTCCCAAAATTTAGATATAGGCTGATTTAACGCCAATGTTACACAGTTTGTGTAATGTACACAAATAGAAATTAAAGACACACAGTACAGTAGGCGACGGCAACTGTAGATAACTATCTCCCACGGTGGATGTGATTGTATGGTACATTTCACATCAGTTACCAAAAGATGAAAGACGGAGCTTGAGGACCATAAACAAGGGAGCATTTTGCAGACATTCAACTGCAAAATCACAGGCACTGAGGAAAAAATTGGTGTTGGGGAAATTATACAAACAGTGAAGCAAAATAAGCAGCCCAGTGGAAAAGCATTTAAATATACACCATAACAAGGAAATGACGAAGCAGAAGATTTGCGATCCAGAGCCTTTTCAAGGGGCATTTATTTCCTGCAGCTCCCTTTTCAGGAGAGTGCACAAACACAAAGCTACCCTAGAGAGGGAGGGAACTCCTGGGTGAAGCTCTGCTGTCGTTTGAAGGAGGGGAAGAAAAAAAAAAACAAACAACAACACACCACGCACATTTGAGCCACTACATAAAATAAAACCCGTATCTGTAGGCACCCGTAGAGCACAGTGTCAGGATAGGATCCTTTAAGCCAAACATACTTTATCCACATTAGATGCATCTCAGACAGGTTTACTCCCAATCAGATCTAATCCGCTCTGCAGACTGAATGCTCTGGAGCAGTTGGAATGCGTCTTCCAGGTTATCCTCATCCAAGAGCAATAGTTTTGCCTACTATAAAACTACTCCGTGACATGAAACACAGCATAGTAAGAAGGATAACTCGGAAATCTACTTCAAATGCTCCAAACTTCAACACAGCACACAGCGCTGAAAATGGTGACCGCTATCAAAGCTTTCTTGTTGTCAGATGAGTGAGGTTGTCAGAAGATGATCGTCAGACTACCATCTGCTTACTCATTCTCCAGTTCTTTAAATTCTGTGTTCATTTCATACAAAGATATATCCATCCATTGCTCCTTGAAAGTGGGAACTGTGGGTTATAGGCTGCACAGAAAAGGTCTGCAATCACTGGGTTATTACAGGAAGAGTCCCTGTTGGTACTAGATACGACCCGCAGTGCTCCACCAAAAAAATTAACAAAAATCTGAAGTCAAAAGTGATACTTGTTGCATCCCAATAATGATTTGGTATCTTTAAGCATGTAATTCAGTAAATAAACCTCTTTCGAATCAAATCTATAAAAAGCTCCGGTGACATGTTGGCAATATCCCAAGAGCCTCCCTTGTACTATTTTCACCTACACCCAAAAGAAAGCAGAGGAAGATGACGATCACCCACACAAACTCCATCCAAATGACTTATGGGTTGCTGATTCCAGTAGCTCTACAGAGGTGAGGCTGCTGCAGCTCCACGTTCCCAGGTCCAGTGAGTACCGAGGCTGAACACATATTCCCAGGAGGCACACACACAGCACCAATGGCTTCATCCTGTTCTCTATGGCTGACCAGGACAAAAGTGCATTTCTGCAGTGTGATGTGCCTCATGCAGAGACATACACATGCAAATGGGTCTCCCAAGAAACCCTGAGACCTTATGGTGTCTCTGGTAGTCGTCTTGGACCTTCTGGTCCCTGTCTCTCTTATGGGCGCTTCAAGACCTGGCTCCCAAGCAACTCATCTACTCAACAGTTTAATAACAGTCCTGCTTAAGATTTGTTACCTTAATATTGCACACTGACATACGTACCCACACAGCATGCATGCTCCAGTCACTGGCACCCCGAGGCACACAGGCCCCTATAATCCATGGCCCAACTCCCTTTGGCCAGTGGCCTGACACGAGCATTTAGAGCTCCATATACACACACGCACACAGAAGAGCCCCCTCACCCAGGGAAATGGTTAGAAATTAAAGTTTGTAACAACAGATGGACTGCACTGATGGGGCACAGGGCATGGCCAGAAAAGCACGCTAACTAGTAATCTTTATACATGTGACCAGCCCCTTTATCCCCTTATCCTTCTGTTCTCCTGTGCTTGTTCCTCCCCAAAACACCTCAAACCCTCCCTTTCCCCACCTTTGGTCTTTCCCCTAGGCATTCCGTAATAAATCCTGTACAATCCCACATTGCTTTTCCTCTCCCTCCAATGGAGTCTTGTGCTCCTGTATCTACAACTCTCAGTCTGTAAGGCGATCTTAAGAGCCTTTCCCTTTAAGGCATCTTGATGGGTTTCGTACCTGGACAATGGAGCTGCCAATCTGTCAATTTGTAATGTGATAAGGACTTGCCCTATCCCATTGCATATTAATGACAGCTATTCCATAGATGGCATAGTGTAATAACTCCAAAAATAAAATTTAAGTCAAAAGTATTCAGTAAGAACACTTCAGCCTTTTCTCGTATTACCAAAGTGCCCAACCATGAGCCAAACTCCTTTGGGTTAAGAACTCTGCAAGCGCTGAGCACAGCCTCTGATCAGACGGAGGCAACACCTGAAAGAAAACGAACACGCTTTCCTACAAACAAGAGGAGTACAACAAGACAGCACTTGATAGCATGACAGACAGCACTCTTTTCAAGTTTCTTCTGACATCATGAAAGAGAAACACGTAACATTTGAGCGTGCTCGTAGGGAGTTCCTAGCAAGCATAACAGGTATCACAGAAGTCAAAGCAGCTCCTTTGAAGTTTACAAGCAAAGGCAGCTAAAATCAAGGATGGACGTAAGCAGAAGACAGCAAGTAAGAGACAATAGGTTAAGACAAAGTGGAAAGCTCTAAGAGTACTCCTCCCCCCAAAAAACAAACAGCTGACAATTTATATACAAGCCACCACAGCTATTTTAGAAGAATCACAAGACACTCATTATCCATGAGAACAATCTTCAAGATAAAGCACGTTCTTCCTCTGTATCCCACAGACCAATAAATTTGTCAAGGGCCGGATAAAAAAAATCTGCACAAAAATCCCTGCAAAAGCAGAGGTTCTCACTCTTGCCAAGGTCAGACCTCAGCAAGATCCACAAACTCCAAGATGCTACATCTCACGCACCTCTCAAAGGCGTGGTTTCCTGATGCTTGCCTCCACGCATGCCATTCAGAACACACACCTTTGGCAATAGTTGTTTTAACCTACTGATCTGTAGGATCCGCAGTCCACTCACGTAACAGTCTTTTTCTCTGCCTGTCATTGAGGTTTTCTAGGCTCTTCTCCGTTTCAAATCCTTGTTTAACTTAACCCAGCATGCCTAGTCTTCCTTCCAACTAGTCTCTTCTTCCTCCCATTTTGAGTATTTTATGCTTTTCCCCCCTTAAGCCTCCATTACTCCCATCCTTTCATTCTCAGTTGATCAGGGTGTTGCAGATAGACTCTTTGTAGCTAAACATGTTTTGTAAACTCACAACTCGGTGAAAGCTCACGCCCTTCCAAAACTGTATTAATTCCACTACCTTCCCAAACAGCCAATAGTCCAATTAACAAATTTCAACGTGCTTCCAAGAGAACTGCAAAATAGCCCAAGAACACAAGTCACACACTCAAAGGCTAACCAGTTAATTGAGTTCATAGATTAACTGAGAGCACAAATTTAGAACAAAACGAATGTGATACAATATAAACCTTTACCTAAAACTGTGCGGTTAAAAAAAGCTGGTGTTCCCAAGGTACCACTACAGAAACAGCATACTAACTAATAACAGGAACTTCTGGAAGACTTCTTCAGAATTCCACATTTTCTTAACGAAACCGTTTCCCAGCCAGACAACCCAAACCCTGCTGCTGTTGTGCCCCCCACGCACACACCCACGCGTGGCACCGCAGAATTTGCGGCCGGGTGCTCGAAGGCAGGCAGGACCGCATGGCTTGGAGGAACACAGCCCGGCTTCACGGCGCCTCACCCTGCGAGAGCAGATGCTGCAGGAACTTCCTCTGTGAAACTCTGAAAATCAGGGTTTGTTTTTGTCCTGACGACACAATTATGAATTCCACAAATAATTAGCTCAAACTTACGTGTTTCATATCGTTGGACTAGATGATCTTTCAAGGTCCCTTCCAATCCCTAACATTCTGTGATTCTGTTAATATTTACAGTAAGACAATTCTAATCGCCAAGAAATTTAAGATCAAGGGACTATTTCAAATTGTTAATTCAAGGTAGTTTGGAGTAATAAACACCACATGACAACAGGGCAAGGTCACACAGGTAACAACCCACATCCATCTGTTTCAACTTGTGTGTGCATGCTCTCGCATACAGGACCTGCAAAATTGAAGAACTTCACTGTAACGTCATTATCTCCCGACAGCTAGTAGGAACTTTGCTCCTCTTCTCAATTGTCCTGCAAGGTTAAGAACTGAAACTTCCTGTGCAATTTGGGGTAGTATATAGATTTATTTTGTGTAGGATACTGAATGTATGAAGAGTTATTCCTGTGATGTAGCATCAACAGACTTCAGCTGTGCTCAAGTAATACAGAGAATCCTTGGTCCTATAAGGAAGAAAACCTTACTATGAGTTCAGCACGATGAGGTAAGTCTGCCTCAGAAGGTAGTATATCTTCCAGTCCCTACGCGTGTCATTTAACACGAATTAAACCACTACGAACTCCTGGAGTTAGGTTAACTATTAGATTATAAAGTGCGTCTGATTTCCTGGGAATCTTGGAAAAAACTCTCACCTGTGTTCTAAGCTTTGTGAAACTGAAAGAAAAAACACAGCAAAATATTTAGCTGGAGGCAGTTTTTCTACTGTGGAAAGGATTTTCGAAAGATTTGCATATGAAACTACCATGGGATACTCTTCTAGTACATATTTCTAAAACTTGCAGCTAAAAATCAAATACCTTGCACACCTCTCAGGTTTACAGTTGAGCAGCTAATCTAAAAGCCAAAAAGTAAAGACTTTTTTTTTCCTGGTCCTCCCAAGGCAAAACTCAGTGTTGGTTCCGTTAACACAAGGAATCTGAAGTACATTCCTGCTTGCTAAGAAACAGCTGGTGTAAAACTGACACTCCAAATTAAAATAGAGTCTTATTAAAACACTTTGCATTTTGTAACGATCCCAGTCACAAGGCATCGTGCCTTTCTGACTATGGAAACTGGTACAGACCCCCTTATTCACAGGCAAGTCTGTCAAAAACCTACAGTACTTGGTATACAGAAACGACCCTATTTAGAATCAACCTCTCCCCTTAATGTCTTATAGAACACAGATGTCTTGGCAAGGTTGTCACTACAAAAAAAAAAAGAAAAAAACAAAAAAACAAGCATTCAACCAACTTCCTTGATTGTGTTATGCCTGAACAATCACTTGCTCAGTTGAGACCTCTATTCTGTTTATGCCTCAAGTCAGTATAAAGCTTTTCGTTGTTTATTAGCACGAGCAGCAGTTTTAAATGATTTCTTCTGATACAGAGAACTAGAACAACTCCTGTAGAATTCAGTCATCCAAATTAATAAAAACAAAAGCAAGTCTCGAAAATCAAGAAGTTATTAACAATGTATGAAAGTCCATACAATTTTTTTCTTTTTTAAAAGACCTCAGACATACAACCACCATACAGCATCTTAACACGTAAAAGGAAATTAAACTGTCAATAACCACCCCTGTGCATGCTCCCAGCCTGCAGCAAACACAAAGTAGTTTAGCCCACGTTTTACAGGTTACCTTCCATTACCTAACACTGTACAATCACTGCAACTACCTAACTTACAGGACTTAACTGCATCTGCACCCCTGATTACGAAGGAGTATTACAACCAGAAGTCACGCTTTCTGAATCACCTCCCAGTTTCCAGGCAACTCAACTGCTAGGAGGAGCATTATTTTCAAAAAGTACCAAGAGAGACACTAAAAGGTATGTAACCTTAAAGGTATCTTTTACACACTCTGGAGATAAAAACATAATTGTCAGCTTGGAGCCAGATCGATCCAGACTGCTGGTAGAAGGGGATGAAAAACTAGCTGTCCGGTGTTCTGCTTTGCCTGCAAGTACCATCATCCGAGGTGTCTTAAACATCCAAGCAGGACACCGCAGCTGTGTGGTCTTTACATCAGAGAAGGCATCGCTGGTGCAGTTACTGAACTAAAAGGAATTTTTCACTTAACGCTGGCATCAGTAAACATAAAGGAGTATTTTTGATTTTATTTATTTAAGAGGTTGAACTTCAACTCATTCATCATAAATTACATCAGATCAGGAATATTCTCAACAAAATGTTTATTAATATAAACTTTTAATGTTATAATAAGGTGTAAAATTCAGAAGAAAAATACCCTTAGAGCGTATAAGAATTCTTGAATGAGTTATTCTTTTCTAAGATTATGCTTTTAAAAAGTTGTGTTAAAAAAAATTGAATATACCTGATCCTAAGAGAAGACAGACAATTATGGATAAAGCAAGGGTTTTTTGTTGTTGTTTTTTGTTTGTTTTTAAGGGGGGTGTTGGTTGTTAAATATAAATGATAGGTCATTCCACAGACCCCATCATTCTTGATAAGCAGGTACATGTTACTGTCCACTCTTTTCTTTAGCTTAGGAAAAAAAGTTGGAGGTTGATTATCCCCAAAACTATAGATCTCATTGTGGCTAGAAGTAATTCAGTGCCAGTAATGATACATATTTATCCCAATCAGTCCCTCTTATAAAGTATGGCCAACAGAGAATATAAAGTTCAATCAAAATAAAATAAAATAAAAAAAAACACCACCTTTGCAATGTAACATACTTAGCAAGTCACCAAAAAGGGACAGGAAAAATCTCACCCGACTGTCAGGCAAGTATTTGCTGACTAGCCTGTACAGCAGGCTAGTGCAGGATACCTTGACCCCTATTTGCATCTCCAAGGAAGCAAGAAAAATCTGGAGAAAGACTGAAAACCCAGACCCCTGCCCCTTTTCTACCCACGACTTCAAGGCTAAGATCAGTCACACACGAACGCTCCGCACCAAGGCTGCCTGTGCTTTCTTCCAGGTGCAGCAGGAGGTAAGATGAAAGGAAGAAGCCAGGACAGGCACCTGCCCAGCTGACTCAATGTGCTAACACGAGAGAGAGAGAGAGAGAGAGAGAGAGAGAGGAAAAGCCCTAGATTAAGTATCATTTCCTTATTATTTATTTATTTTACTTACATCATTTAGAAACAATTGCAATTGTGTTGTCTAAGTCATGAGGGAATGTTTTAAAATCTGCACTTGATTTTACCCTGGTTTGACTTGCATGCAACTGTCAGGTAAGTAAGCAGTAGCAAACTTTTTGTTCCACCGTGCAGCAACTACAAAAGAGGGGCATGCTACAAAATGCTCCAGCTGCCTCATATCCTTCAGAGCATTCAAAGGGTTAACAGACAAGCTCCCATCCCAGCTGAACAGTCCAGGCAGGGAAGTGGTAATGACAGGCTACGAAACTCAGAAGACATCCACACAAATTCAGGTTTTTCTGCAGCTGTCTGGATTTCCAAAGACTTTGTGACCCAACACGTGGACAGGCTCAGAACACGTGCAACAGCAAGTCCTACTGGGCCTGGGCACACCGGGGAGCCTGGCTGTCTGCACCCATGGGTTAATCCAACCTGCAAAACCTACAAGGCATGCATTGCGACTCCTAAAAGCGCTGCATTTAGGATACACTTGCAGACCAACTCCTACAGAAAGCCCAGCTCTTCCAAAATTGTCAAACTGGCTACACGTGCAATGGAGAACTGATTTAAATGTCCTTTAAAAACACTTCTCAGTAAAACCAGTTCCTGGCAAATACCTGTAGATGATTTCATGTTGGTCTCTTACAAAAAGCACTACGCGATCAAACCGCGTGCTGACTGCAGGCACCTTCTCATCAGTCTTTCACTGGCCTATTCGCTTAGCCACAGCCACATTCGACTGCCAATTGGCTAAGAACATTGCCAAATTCAATTTTAAAATAACGTTATTGTTAAGTAGATGTCCTACTTGGCAGGATTTTTTTCTTTTCTTTAGTTATGAGTGACTGTCGAATTTGTCTTCAATTTGGGGGATTTTTTTTAACGATTTTATTTCATATATCATTCATTCATTCTTATCATGAAAATTATTTTCATGAACTGGTTGAAGCTCTTCCGATATGTTGTTTAAAATCCCCTTTAATGAAACACTAACCACCAGTAAATGCTACTCATTAAAAAATAGAAAAATGTACACATATGAAAGGCTAGCAAGAATCCTTCGAAGATATGACTTCTCTTAACCTGCAACGTTTCTGACTGGTGGAAAACAACTTCTCAGCTATCCCAGCGGTGCACTCTGACCTGTTGAGGCTACCCTGGCTCCTAACATGATTACGGAGCTAGGAATTTACTTTATTCATCAAGCTTAAAGCAGCAACCATCCTATCAGTCACACAAAGTAACCTTCATATGGGCGTCCCCTTGGCTTCTGGCCACAAGCTGAAACCTGGTAGCTTCCTAGACACACACAGTGTTGATCTTCATTGGTGTTACTGCAGTATTCTGACCTTCTATGAAACTCTGTTTCAGTTTCTTTTAACCTGTTTAGCAAGCAAGCTTGACGCCTGGCTGTAGCACCAGCTTACCCACATTATTGGCACAGAAGTTTAAAATTTGAGGGCTGGAGAAGTGTAAATATATTGAGACTGCGGGAACAGAACAAAAAGCAAATGCCAGACAAATCTAGGCAAACTCAAAATAATGAAGTAATAGTTTATTTCTTCTAAGTGACAACTTGCAGGAATAACTACTCTTTCTCTTTCTAAATCATAATTTAGTTTAAATATGACATCAAATGTAAAGTCCTGCTAATTTTACAAAGAAGAGGCTCAAAAGCAAATCCATTAGACAGACGTAAAACCAAAACTTTAAGAATATCTGAAAGCCAAACACTGAAATACACGGAACATGAACAGGAAATAAAAGCTCATTTGCTGTTTTTTTTTTTCTTATGATAGACAGTAAACAAAAGCACAGAGCACGACATCAACACTAACATTTTAAATACTGACTTTAATGACCATAAGTGAATAACCTATCCATTCACACGCAACTTTAATACTACCATGCTGTTAATAAAAATTACAGACTTCTGAATGAAAGAGAAATACTCTAATATTAGAAAGAAAAATTCTCCATTTTTTCTTTGCATTAAATTTATTCCCACATAATCCAGACTACCAAATTTTCTAATGTGTAGCTGCTTGTCTGGAAAGCAAAAGCTAAATAAGAAACATTCACAGTTAAAGGAGAAATTAAGAGACAGCAAGACTGCAGTTTGCAAAGGAAATGACAACGGCAACTAGATAAAGTAACCATTGCCTGGCACAGGAACAGAACTACTCCCTAACAAACATCAAGGATCACCTTCAGGCACGACACGAATTCCTAGTTAAATCTAATGATACATTTTGCTGTCTCTGAAGAAAAGAAAAAACAAGATAAGGAAAGCCACATGCTGAAGATAACGTGGAAGCATGAGGAACTTCATCTCCCTTTTCATCCCTCCTCCCTCTTTCACCTCCCAGAACTGCATCACTTCACATCTCCAGCACAATGCCACTTTTGGGGCAGAGAGTATCATTTCTGGTATTTTTCTATCCGCTTTAAAACTGGCAGGCAAAATATCCAGCTCAGGAAACAAATAGAAGAGAACTACAAACATCCAGTCACCAGGAACACAAGCAAGGAAAGGCAAGCAACCTCATTCTTCAGCAGCAAGAGCCGAGGAACCGGCTTCTTCTCCACTTGAAGTTTGGAAATCTAAGCTTTCTCCCTGCTCAGGAGGAGAGCAGAGAAGGCATGTTCTTCCCGTCACGGGGCAGAGCTTCACACCAGCAGTGCCACCTACACAACCGCTGTCACAACTCCCCTTGCAGGGCACGCGAGCAAGTTTCCATTTCCTGTGCAGGCTCCGGGGCGGTTGACAGAGGCTCCAGCAGCGCGGGAGCGAAGGCTCTGCCCGACAGTAAGGTGCTGAGGTAAGGAGGGGGGAAAAAAAATCACCAAAATATTCTGCATAAAGACACATAGATGACATTGGAAAAAATAAAGGTGTTTTTTTTTTTTTTGTAATTTAACTCATCTAAGTAGGTAAGAGAAAAAAGCAGTTACAGCATTAACCGTAGCCCTCATTTTATTAGATGGATAACACTGTTTCTAAGCACTATTTATTTTTTTGAAGTAAACATCTGCACAATTCTCAGATGATGTAAGAAAGCACTTCAGAACATTTCTCTGTAGCAGGATATTCTAATACGAGAAGTGCTGTCTAATTTTCCACAGGGAAAGAGCAGGAAATTTCCCGACACCGAGTAGCGGCTCAATGGACAGGGACAATACATGGGACGCGTGTTCTCTCATCCCATTTTGCTGGTGGATGGCAGATGCTCTCCAAATAATTAAAGGCAATTCAGGTGCTGATGTCTTCAGCACACCTCTAAGCTACAACCCTTCCAAGAGCATTCCAGCCTTGCACAGGCTGGCTGGTTAAAAGGTCTTTTGCCTTGAAAATGTACCAGCAATTGGGTATTAACCCAACGGTAACAGTTTATTTGGAAATGCACAAGCTTTTTGGAAGTACATTAAAATCAAGTTTAATGAGAGATGAAACTCCTGCTGAAACACTGCGAGTATTTAGCTCTACCAAGTTAGTACTTACATATAATTTTCAATATGAGTGTTTCAGCAAGATAATGAAGAAGACTTTCTCCCTGATGAGCAACTTCAAATCTTTGACAATAATATTTTAAGTGATTGTACCTAAGTAAATGAATAGTTGTCATTTCAAAAATACATCTTTTCAGAAAGACCACAATGGCAAAAGAGCCAGTAAAGGAGACTACTAAAAGAAAACATCCTTCCACAAATTGCAGTCATGAGCAAATAAGGAAATTACAAAAGTACTTTGCAAATGTTAAAAAGAACACAAAACGGGGTATTTATAGTACCATTCTTCTAAAATACATTAAAACTAGTATATTTTTCAAACACATTCAAAGCAAAAACCTTGCCTTAATTCTGCTGTGCTTCTTCTCTCATCTCAAACCGAGAGAGAAACTGACAAATCATGGG
The DNA here is from genome assembly GCA_013399115.1 of Anseranas semipalmata. Lineage (NCBI taxonomy): Eukaryota > Metazoa > Chordata > Aves > Anseriformes > Anseranatidae > Anseranas > Anseranas semipalmata. The sequence continues at coordinate 520,587 of VXAA01005869.1, read as the reverse complement.
GAGACATGGACCAGGAACAGAACGCCAAAAACCTGAGTTCTGTAAAGGGATCTCTCAAGATCCAAGTCATCTAACATGCCTTGCCCACCTGTTTACTGGCAACCTATTTAATGTAATCTAACTGAATTTCCAAGAAGATCTAACAAAGTTAATCAACAAAAGTTCTTAAAAAAAAAAAAAAACTGACTAGAGATGAGGGGAAAGCATTCTTCTGAAGCAGTAACTGTTTAAAAAAGGAAATGGAAATTAGGAATAAACTGTTAGTTTCATCATTCTAGAGAAGTCATTGGGAAGTAGTTCTATGACCTGTACAGCTCAGTGTATTTGCAAATGATCTAGAAAAGGCTGTGAATGGTGAGGTACTAAGAGAGGGTAAGTTTAGCTTAGTTCTAAGAAAGAAATTCTTTACTCTGAGGGTGGTGAGGCACTGGCACAGGTTGCCCAGAGAAGCTGTGGCTGCCCCATCCCTGGAGGTGTTCAAGGCCAGGCTGGATGGGGCTCCGGGCAGCCTGGTCCGGTGAGAGGTGTCCCTGCCCATGGCAAGGGGGTTGGAACCAGGTGGTCTTTAGGGTCCCTTCCAACCCAAACCATTCTGTGATTTTAAGAGAAGTTTTCCTGAACTGTTCCTTGAATATTCAGGAGCTACCAGGACATCAAATCAGAATACTGCAAATCATCAGGAACGGAATAAGAGCAGCACAAATGGCATCATTATACCAACATGCAAGTTCACAGAACATCTGTATTTTGTACTTTGCATCTTAAAAAGGCAGATGTAAAGGTGAATAAAGGAAGGCAGCCAGGCTGACCTGAACTAGGGAGACATGTCCCAAGACGGGTGGGTTTGAACGTATATATGCTAAGATTTTTCAACCTCAAGAAGAAATGTAGAACAAGAGAGGCCTAAAATCTGGAAGGCATAGAAGAAATAAACAGGGAATGCTCACTTACTTTCTCATACTACAAGAACTAGGGACTTCAAATTATACCATCAGCATGCTGACTTTATTTAGAAGTCTGCCTTTTCCCCTAAGCAACATCCAGGTAAACTGTGAAATTTAGGTTGTCACAGACACCAACAAATTCTTTCTGAACTCAAGTAATTAGTGACAGGGAAATCCAAACCATCGGTATGTTTAAAAGTACATCACCTTCAGCTCAGAAAATTTCTGAACTGAAAATTGTTAGAAGAGCATCACAGTAAGTTTCTCTGTTCTTCGCATTCTTCCCAAGGCACATGCTACTGATCACGGATCGTCAAGAGGCAGGATACTGAGTTGGGTGAACTTCTGGTTTGATTCAACGTGGTAGTTGTTTCTGGTGAAAACATGACAATCTAGAAAGCTTTGGGGAGTATTTTGTGCAAATAAATTTTTTACTGTTTCAGCCATAACAGTTCAAAAGTGTTTCTCAACCGACATACTGTATTCTAATTCCTACCAATTCACCTTTCTTGTTTCTTAATAAAGATGATCTTGAAAGAGCTTGAAAATCTTTATGTTGAAGCAGCTTTGAAAATGGAAAACAGTAAAAATAACTAGTGCAGCCCAGTGGGACATATATTGACTGTTAGAACAAACTAACCAGCAAAACAGAATCTGCGAAGTTACAAATATTTTTTTAAATACCTGCAAAATAAAAGCTTTTTTTTTTAAATACGTATATACACACATATAAGGGGCTGTTATGCAAGTCTTTGGGAGCCCTTGCTACAAGCACTGAAGCATTGAAAAGCCTTTCACCTAAGTTTGATATCACTCAACATCAGGCCCCTCTCAAAAAGGGAGAAGACAAAAGGTGCAACAGAAGGATAGAAAATTGTGTGGAAAACATGACCACCAATGTAAAACTAAGTCAGCAAAAGAAAGGATATTTCTCCTTGTAAGAATTTGACTTTAACACTCAGTAGCAAATCTACTTAAACCTTAAATAAATCTTGCATCTGTAATGAAACTGTTTACTACTGGCCATAAATTGGTACCTTCCAAGGGTTCCAGTCAGATCCTTCCTTTATATTCACTGACATGTTCTGCTCCATGTCAGAGCAGAGCTTCACATAACTTCAATATAATGGAATGCTCAAGTTTAACACTGGTTAAGTTTTGTTTTTTCCCCCTCTAACATTCTGGAGCAATAGTGTGATGCTTCAGCTCACTAAGTACTAAACTGTATCCGCTCCCCAGCAGTTCCTGGAACATGATCATAATCTTTCATCACCTACCTTTGCATCATACTCCATCATATGCCTCATGCAGCTTTGTGGAGAGCAGCGTTCAAGACAGCACAGCCATCACACCAATACCGCATACACACTTTAGCAGTGCATTGCTTGGTCTGCCTTTGACCTGTCATTCTTCTGTCTGCATTTTTGTTTTTCTAGACAAGCTATCTTTTCAACCCACATTTTCTTCTATTCCACTGTCAACTCTTATTAAAAGAAAAGAGAAAATGCTTCAAAGGCTACAAACTCGATGTGGCAGAATAGTACATCCAAATCAGGCTCTGAAGGCCATCCACAACACAAAAAGTACACGTTTGTCCACATTTATGTTTAGCACCAAAGTAGGGCTTCAAACTCAACTGCAAGCTTCCTAGGAAGGCTCAAAACAGATCTGGAGATTAATCCACAACATTGAAGCCCAACACAAATGTAACTATTAATTACCAGAAGCCCATCCGAGCCCACATTGTGACCCAATACACCAGAGCACTCGTACTGCCCCAAACAGACAGCCTGTCTAAGTTCCAGGAGGGCAGCGACATGCCTGCGGTGACACTTATGCTGTTATGTGAATGAACAGGGGTGGTTTTTTAAAACCATTTTCCATCTACTGTGATCATACACTCACAGGCTTGTGCTCTCCTTCCTTCCTGTTAAAACTTCATGCTATTCAAAGCCTGCTCTGAAAACAGAAATATGAAATTTCCTCCTGCAGTTTTATAACGCCACGATAATCTCAGAGCTTTACAAACATGACTGAATTTGCCTGTACCCCTGTCAAAAACAGTAAGACAACAGATTAGGGTCAAAAGCTTCCATTAATGTTAAGTGCCCAGTACACAGGCATTTCATAAAATGTTATGCATTCAATGAATACATCCCGTTGTCTTCAGGTGGAGACCTCAAGACGCTCTCCATTCGATTAGACTACTCAACTTTCAGACAAACTCCCAGAAGCCAAAACAAAGCCAATTGCTGGCCACTTGCAAGACCTGCTTTTTACATCACCTCTCTAATACCTCAGGCACATTCACTAACTGGACCCACGTCTCCAGCATTTGATTGTTTTAATCAACAAATCTTAATTTCTTCTTCCTGTAACTGCCTGCTTCATATACAGGTTTTAAGGACAGATAGGAAACAATACTAAAAAAGCCTTACAGCTTATATACACAATAGTTTAAAATTCACACTATCAAAACATGGTGTTTAATCACTTTAATTTACCTAAACCTGTTTTTAGGGTGATCTAATCTTGATTTAAAGAATTCTCAATTGTGATCAAGCTGTAACTTCCTTTGCAAATTATTCCAACAGAAGCACCACAAACCCTCCCCGTGGTGGAGTTACTCAGCAGGTTGGTAGCACAGCACATGCCCATGCTGGTTGGGAAATCCTTCACACCCTGCACTAGATGATACCACTTTCAAACTCCGATGCTCGGGAATCACAAATAGCTATCACGTTTCTTGCACCTAATGTATTCTCTACAGGTACCTCCATTTACTTTTAAAACCTCAAGCAGAGCTCCAGCTCTGCTTTATGCTGCTATACAACCAGCAAAGTTCAGGTTTTCATCCTCTGCCACAGATTATAGGATTGTTTCAGAATTATAGATTCATACAGCAACTTGATAGAAGATATTCAAAGTGCCCTGTTAAGTCATAAATCATAGCCTTCTGCTTTATCTTTTGGCAAACAAACAAAGGCCCAGCCTGCATGTTTACACTGGGCAAAATTGTTCTGTCAGAGAGGAGGCATCCGTCCAAATATCATCGTCTTCAGCACAACACAGCTACCAGCACACAGTCACCATTCCATCCGGTAGTTTAGCTTTAGAGCCTTGAGTCATGAAATCAATGATTTCGTACTCATCCCCAAGTCAGTCACTGTTTCCTCAGTTTATACTATGAGCTCTGCTCAGCACCTCGCTACATTCCCTGTATTTACTCTCCCCATTTCCCTTTTGCTTTTCCAAAAAGGGCAAAAACACACACACACACAAAAGACGTGGACATACCATCATATAATCACACTATGCAATGCTCACCACAAAACAAACAAGCCCGTTTTAATAAATACTTCTACGTGTCAATTTTATTGCATGATTATCTTAGGATATGTCAGCAGTACACACATCTGGACCCAATGAAGCAGCACTGTTACTTGTAGGAATAAGCTACGTGACACGAAGCGGTAGAGATAGTGACAGAAAAAAGACAAAAGGTAAGACAGCTCTTTATTGTTACCGTCAGAAGACGGCAATAGAGAGCAAAAATAAATCCGGTAAAATTGAAAGGGATTCAACACACAAAGGCAGATAATATTTGTAACTAGGTTTGGCCTTCCACTAAAACATCAAGGCTATAATGTTGTAAGATTCAAAACGACAGTAGCTGCTTCCATATTTAGAATATACGCAATATTCATTGATTCAGTTGAAAGGAAGCTGCTTTGCTGCAACTTGTTGCCCAATGAAACAAGATGAGAAAAACAGGAAGCTATACCGAACTACAAACCAGTTCAGCAAATAGCCTGGGCTTTGCTAAGGTTACAGCTATTACAACACTGTTACAGCTATTTTAACCAGAACCTACCACGTGCATGGAGAAGAACATTTTTGAAGAAGCTGTCCTAGACATGCTGGAACAAAGCAAGCAAGGGAGCATTTGAAGAACTCCAGTTGGAATGGAGAGACAAGGAAGGGCAGGCAGTGAACCTGAGGGGTTAAGTCAGTAGCAGCTATGACAAAGAGCTTAATTAACCTCCAAAGTGTCAGCAAAGAAATACATTGCGTTTCTTCTCATGTTTTCTCTGCCAGTTTATACAGCAGCTCCTTCCAAGCACTTTCTGTGAAAGCAATACTAGTTTGGTAACACTATTGCCACCAAAGGCCTATAAACATTTTTTAAAAGGGCGGTTTTGAGAGAACTAGTATCTTGTGCCCTACAACTGTACTACTGAGCAAACTGTATTTTGGTGCACAGACTACTGCAGGTGACCTCCAAAGAGATGCTATTTCTCTTATATGCTTAAATCAGATCAGCTATTAAACACCAGTATTTTTTTTTCCAAGTCTGTACAGACAGCCCTGGTATCCTAACACTGAAAAAAATAAAAAAAAATGAATCAGTTTTCACATCAAAGAGCCTCTGCAGGATACTTTCATCCCTCCTAGAAAGGGCTACAAGTTGAAAAAACAATCCTCCTCCCCAAAAAAACAGTGCAGGTGCTGCAAACATGACACTACATGACAAACTACAACATATATACCCCTCTGCTCTGCAGAAATCAAAATGATTTTGCCTAAATAATTTTCCCCAAGTTATATCTTAAAAGCCTTCATTTTTGGCAAGGCCTCATACGGAGAACTATTTGTAAAAGAAATCAAAGCATTGTTTATAAGGTTAGGAAAATGTAGTATGCAAGACCAATTTTACCATTAAAACAGAGAACTTTGTCAAAACATTCAAGGCAGCTTCATTCAACTTTCTCTTTAAAGCTGGCAGAAGCCTTAAGATCACATGATCTAGTGTCCTGTTAATTAGGCATCATTAGTTATGCTTGCTGTCTGCTATACCGAGTTCCCTTTTAACAGCTAACAAATAGCGTAAACACTCTTCTAGGATAAGAGGCCGGATTAGACAACAGACAGGATATTCCGCTTGTGTTGGCATAGCACCATCCCTCTTTCAGTTTTTCGTATTTCCCCATAATTCTGACACTTAGTGAGGGAAGAAGAAAAACAAAACACAACCAACAAGAACATCACTATGTCAGTATACCTTCCATTTAAACCACCTCCTTAAAAATTCTTAGTTAAAAGAATTCCTGCCATTCCCGCTGGTTTCAGGAACACTTACCAGCAGTGTTGTACGTTGTGTACACCGAGAACACAGGAACGGACGATCGTGGTCCTGTGCACTTACAATGTGGCACAGACTTGCACGTTCTGTTACACTTCAAAGACCACTTTTCTTGAGTTTCCAGACAACATCCTCAGGGCAGAATGGATTACTCCTCAAGTGAAGGGACTTTAATTTCCCAGCCCCATCCAACTTCATTAAAATGCAACAGTTCCATGCACTGTCTCACTGCAATGGCAATTAACGAATAGTTTTTGAAGGCCATAAGCAGGCACACTGTCCCCACTGAACAAAAAAGTGAGGTTAAAACAAACTCCATCGTCCCATTTTTCTAACAGCTGTCTGCACTTCCTTGACAAACATTAGACAACACAACAGTTCAACTACTGCCAGTGGGCACTTAGTGGCAAGCAGTGCTACTACATGCTTCGTAATACTACATGCCACCCTCAGGACTAAGAATTGCCAAGACCAGCACTACAAAAAAGCCATGGAATCCAAATTCGAGTACAGCAAAAGTATCCCTTCTCCAGAAGAAGAGTAATAACCCAAATATTGCTTGGACAACAACAGTCTTCATCAGCTGAGAGCTGAAGTATCTTAGAAATCCAAGTTTCTATACCCAGCAGTAACACGACAATCTCATTCTAAGACAACCTGAATATAACTAAAGCCAAATTGTGTCCATTGCAGTGTACACACTGAGGTTTCAATACTGAAATGCTTTCTCAGTGAGATACCCAACACGATAATTTTTAAATTCTAAATTAGAATTACAATTAATAGACAGTTAAAGTAAATATGGACCTTTGACATAGATATACGAGGAGCAGAGCAGAACAAAAATGTTAAATGAGTCTCATGTAATCATTAGGGGGTTTCAGTCTTGTTATAAAGAAATGAAGTCTTAACAATCTAAGCCGAAACAGGTTACCTAAATCCTAGTGGTTTCATAACAAGCTCACAACTCTCCTGGCAAACAACTTGCTACATTTTATTCTCTCTCACCCTCACACCCCTAAAAAGATTTTCTGGAGTGCTACAGAAAACACTAAGCTTCCTAACAAGAACACATCTTCAAATGTTTCCCTCTTCAATTCCAAATTCTTGCTTTGTGAATCTCAAAATCAAAAGATACTTCACCTGAAAAGCTAAACATAATACAACAGAAAAGGAAATTACTGTACTAAATTCAAGGTGGGGGCTCTAGAACACAAAATTCAGATCATTTTCTTCATAGAAGTTAAACCAGCAGAGAGAAAATTAAGCTGGAACATAATCATCACTTTGCAGAATAAGTTAGTTGACTTTCTACAGATGCAGGTTGATCATTTAAAAAAAAAATCATCTTTGTCAAACACTCAGCAACTATTCAAACTATTCCTAAAAAAATCATGCAACTCCCCCAATTTCATAAACTTTGTGAAATACAGATTCATAAAAATATGATCCCCACAATATCCTCTCCCCTCTATTTAAAAAGTCTATCATTGAAGGAGAATATTATCAACTTTGCTTCCATTAGTTTCTTTAGGTTTAAAGATGGTTTTTGCCAAGAATAAGCCTAGTGTAAACTTTTAGTTGAAAAACACAAAAACACATTCATGAAGCTAAATAACCAATTTACTCTGCCTGCATATCTTCTAAAGGATTAAATGATGTAGCCCAAACAATTTTAAGGAGGACTACTTTTACCATCAAGTGTAGTTTTGAAAGTCTCTGAGGCCAGAACTTCCAGCCTGTCCAGGCAGTTGTTCACCAGACTCACGACTCAAAAAAAATGAGCAAAAACAAAAGACAACAACAAACCCCCCTCACATTAATCAGAATTTCCACCTTCCCCGTTTCCTCCCATTACATCCTTGAAGACAGCAATAATGACCTCCCCTTAGCCTTCTAAGGTTGAGGAGGCGAGTACATGGCTGACCTTCATCACTATAAGAACATGCTGCCAATCCACGTTCAAGTTGTCATCCACCCGAGTGCAAGGTCCTTTCTCAGAAAGCTGCCTCCTGGCCAGCCCCAGCCCGTACTGCTGCACAGGACTACTCCATCCCCAGTGCAGGACTTCATGTTTTTCTTCACCAAACCCCACAAGGCTCCTCCTGTCAGGTCCCTCTGAATGGAGGCTCAGTCTTCCAGCGTATCGACCAACTTGTATCTGTCAAAGTATATTTGGATGACTCCAGCTCATCATCCAGGCTATTAAAAAAGTCACCAAGTAGTACTAGCCCCAGAACTGGTCCCGGAGGGATGCCACTCACCATCTGCCACCAGATGGACTTTGCTTCACTGATCACCAGCCTCTGGGCTTGGCAATCCAGCTAATTTCCCTACCGTCCACTTACCTGGTCCATACCTCTCCAATCTGGACAGAAGGCTACAATAGCAGACCTGTCAAAGGCCTTGCAGTCCTACAGACTTACTTTGCAGAAAGTTATCTCCAGCATCATACCAGATTTTTAGTTCTTAGGCAAGGGGGGGAAAAAAAAGAAAAAAGATTCCTGGCACTTATGTTGTGGAAACATTTCTAGGTTAACAAACTCCATCACCCTATTGATATGGTAAATAGCAATTTCTACACCAAAAAGACTTCTGTATTTCACCAACAAGAAGGATAAAAATAACTAAGGTCAAGATAGAGGTGGTGATTAAAAAGGGGAAAAAAAAAAAAAAAAAAGAGCATACAACCTCTGACTTAACCATAGGAACGACCTTCAGACCTGTCCTTTCACCAGAGAGTGAAAAAGAGACTGTGTGTGGCCATGTGGTCCCTACAGGGGTTTGTTGCTTTTTCACAGAAGCCTTAAAGGAAAAGTTTCTCATTCACCACAACTAAATCCACTGTCCTCCTCAAAAATCTTACTTGTCACACTGCCTATACAAAACCTCAGCATTAGCCCACAGGGATTTAAAAACACATATATATTATGCAGATCAATGCTGTCACTTTAGAAATAGAATATAACTGTTTGCTACACTTCTGAGCAGGGACTGTACTTTCGGCTGTATTCCTTCAGGAAATAAAACTCACGCTATTATCTCAGGAGTTCTCTTTCACACTCGCCAATAACGTTTAAGCCTCTTGGACAGTATCAATCAAACCTGACAAAATAATCTCCAAGACCAGTACCACAGCACATGTTATTAACTGGATTCTAAAAAGTTTCCCCTGAAATATAAAAATATGCTATTGGTTTAGAGCATGTTTTCAGAACGCACTTATATTGCCTACCTCTGCACCTTACAATACTAATAATTAGTATTTTGGGCTTGATCCTGCCTAATGGTTTTGTTGCAAGGTACTATTCAATTCAAAGTCAGAAGTCACATTCTTACAGTTCTCTCCTGTAAATTTGTTTCATATTTGTTTTAAAGAATTATTGCTTAACACTTGCATTCACATTTTTAGAAGTCAGAACAGTTAGGAAATGAAATCGATCAATATAATTCTGTTTCAAACCATTCACTTTCAGTCTTACAGGGATGCCATGGCTGGATTTAAAGCACACTTTTTTGTTTATTTATTATAAAAAACAGCACCACTTTTTTCCCTTTTCCTGTTCTTAACTACAGAAGATATTTCCACTAGACTTCAACCTATATACTAGAACCGACTTTAAGTCATGTAACTTTAAGAGGCTCCCTTCTTGGTGACGGATCCCATGACTACACGCTCCGCACTCCGTCGGCGTTTATCTGAACAGCATACTGAGCACAGGGCACCAGAGATCACCTTCACAGCTTCCTAACTGATGAGCAAACACGAAGATGCCTGTTGGGAATTCAAAAAAAGGGGCAGTACTTCTCTAAAAATCACAGGAGCTACGTACCACAAAGTTAGAAGTACTTTCAAAAGCGAGCTTAAAATGACTACAAATTCTCAGAAGGCAAAGCTAATTAATCTGCCATGACTGAGACTTTGACTCAGAGAGACATCGTGAAAATTTTCCTGTTTTTTTTTTCCTTTGCATCATGTACAATTATGTACAAAGAGATTGCTGGCTTATTACAATCAATTGTTTCAACTACTATCAAATGAAGTGTAAAACTGATTTCATACTAAGCGAAAAAGAACTGCAGCATGTAAATGTAACTCAACTGTAATGTAAATGTAATCCTCAACTGCATTTTTGTGAAACTTGCTATTGTAAGTATGGGATATTGCTGTCAACATCGTTGTCTCTTTCTTCACCCCATTTTCAGTGTCATGATCAGGAGTCAATCCCCACAAGCTGTCATTGTGGCCTCTGTTTATATTTTAGAGCACTCATTTACCTATTTTTACTTCTTTGGTGCAATTTGCCATTCAGTGTAAGAACAGCAATAATTATCCTAAGCTTCATTTCTTGGCCAGGAAACTTTTTTTGTCTGTTTCATCTTGGATGTTCTGCTACCAAAAGCATACTTTGAAGATGGCCTGTGATCAGTTACGCAAGAAACAGCTCCTGAGTACAAAGCTCTCTGTGGTGCAAGACTGTTTCTAACTGCCATATGTAACAGGTTACGAGGTTTGGAAAAGCTGGCTTTAGGTCCAGTGCTGCTGGAATCTCTTTATAAAAAATAAAAATCTAGGATGTTATGATTTATCTGTTGCAATTATATACAGATGACACTTCAATGGAAATTAAGTGATAGAAATGACAGAAAGAAATTCTTTTACTTCAGACACAAAATAGATCTTACCAGTTCTCACAGGACAGGCTAATGAACAAAGTCTCTGCGTATTGCCAACTAAAACAAAAAGTTGATTTAGAAACAAAGTGCTCCTGTTCTCTTGAGTGGTTTCATCTGCCTCCCTTGATAGAGTATCTTTTTGCTTTAAAAGGATCTTACAGCAGAAAAGCATATGAAATCACTGTAGATGAACTGACCACATAGCAGTTTTAATGCTAACTAGTGCTACACGTTTCAACCGAACCATGAGCAGACAAAAACCTGGTTCCCTTTCCCCAGTCCTACAAGCAGTAGACTCAGAAAATCTCACAGAAACTGAAGCATGAATGGAAAGTTACACAAGGGAAACTACGAAGAATGGTTCATACACTAAAAACCAAACAAAAACCTACCTCACACACAAACAAGAACATTTTTCCAACTCTAATCTTATACAAATGTCCATGATGATGAAGAACAACACTGAGAAATCTTCTCCCTTCAAGATACGTTAGATTATACCAAACTTGCACTGAGAACAACAAAATTGACTGTTTGGCTCTGGCTCAGCCTAATGCAAATTATTTCACTGATGCAGCACGCACGCATCTGTTACAAGACCAGTCTACACCAACAGATCTTTCAATTTTAGCAGATCAGCACAGTGAAAAACAAAATGAACAATAATCATTGCAGGATTTTTTTTTTTTAAAACATATCTGCAGCCGTATTTTATATTCCACTCATCAGTTAAACATTTACTAAAAAAAAAAAAAAGTGTATGACAAGACCTAATTGTCAGAAAGCATGTTTTGAGTTTCCAACTCCTCAATGAAGAGCAAAAAAAAGAAATAAATAACACTAACCATTGAAGATGCTCAAGTAGTACAGGAGCATAACAGTAAAACAGGCACCAGAAACAACCACGGCTATTCCTTGTTGTATCCCCAGCTTCCAGCCAATCCAGGTAATGCCACTTATCATCTAGCCAGCCTGCCTAAAGGAAATTTAAGCATTTAAGCTTAACCTCTGCATTTCAAGAGAATCCTACAAAACATCTGCTTTAGAACTGCCTGGTCGTGATAACTGAGTTATCCCTCAAGTGCAAAGACGTCCTTTCGGCTGGAGCTGGGACACAGCGAAATGGTAATCAAGACAGCCTTGTGGAGATCCCACACGTGCAGCACTTATTCTCTGAACAGATGTCATCATTACCTAAAAATTCAAACTAGCTCACACAGTAATACCAACCCAGGGATTAAAAATCAACTCTTCAAAAATCTATTTGAGTAACAAATCATGGAGCTGCTGCAAATATAAAAACATATTTGGTAAGAACAAAGCAAAGGCCATTATTTTTAGACACTGCAACAGTGATCTGTCTATACTATCTTAGAAAACAAATTGTGGAAATCCTAAGTGATTAACCACCCATCTAGATATGTAGTAATCCATCTCTTTATGCGAATGGTATTATAAAAGTTTCTCCCAGTCTCATGCAGAAATATGAAGTTAAAAATGTCTTCATTGTATGAATGCAATGCTGTACTACAGAAAACAACACGGAAAGGAGCACAGATTTCAAATTCTCTTGAACTAGACTACAATATATTGTTTTGTTCCCTCCCCTTAGAGTTTGAAAAAACTCATTATTTTAGCATTAGAAAGAATGAGCTTTAAAATCTCTGTTTACTGATGGCCACTGGATAACACTCACACTTTAAAACATTATGATTAAAAAAATTTCTTGTGGTTCTTTGATATCTACCCAAGTAGTAAATTCCTAAGCCTAGCTACAAAGCTGACAGGGTCTTAGTTGTTGTTCTGGTGCAACTGGATGACAAGAAGAGTTTTGTCTCTTTAGAAGAAAACAACTTGCAAACTTTCAAAAGTTTCAATAGTTTAAACAGTGCGAAACCTTTCCAGTCAACCTGCTACCTACTAGCATGTACTTACTATTTTCTCCTTTGATAATATTACAACAGATTTGAGTAAAGTTTAGTTTTACTATTTAAAAACAAGTCACGCAAAAGTCCTTTCAGCAGATCTTTCCTGGGCTCCTGATTTTTTTGAGGTATGCCTTTGTATTTTGTTGGGCTTTCCAAAGACTTACCAAAAGCAAAGACATCTTAATCAGTGAAAATGCCTACTCTGATATTTTACCGGAAACTTGTCCCGAAATTGCATCTAACTCAATCCAAAGTCTCATCTGAAAAGATTCATATCTGAAAATAATCATAACTAGGAGAGAATACATATCAATCCACCTAGAGAGCTGAAAAAAAACTGTACTTCTATTGGAAGAAAACCAAGTGGAAAAAAAAAAAGCAGTTGATTCCATCATCTATTTTATTAATTCAGAAAACTTGTTAATTGTGATTAAGGAACAGTAAATTCACAATTCTGTAGTGCCTTCATGGAACTAGATACAGACACACATACACGTAAACACACAAACAACTATTTCTTTTTTGTCACATTCTTAATGAAAAGGTGGTTCTGATCTAATCACCAATCTGAGCTACAGCAGGAATTACATCACACTGAGAGGCCAAGAAACAGATCCAACTTCCCTTAATCTATTTAATTTCCCTCCTGTTTCTGTTCTGAAAATAGTTTTAGTTCACAGCCTCATTTAGAATAAAGAAAATAATGTTTATCCACAAACCACCTTACAGTCACTGGGGTAGGTGCAGCTTGTTTTGAATTAAGTTCACTTTAAAGTAATGAGCTAAGATACTTCACGCTGCAGGGCCCTAACAGCACAGACCTTGACATTGTCTGCAAAAGCCCACTGAGGGCTCCAACCCACACACGTTAGGTTAAAAATCACCCAGCTGAAAGGATGGGATCATCCCATTTGCTCTAATATAGTGGGCTCAGAATTGAAGTTCAGGAGCTGCTTGAAGGGCTCTTCAGTCATCCATGATGCACGGACAATAGCAGCTGTAATAAGAACCACGTAACAGCCACTTCAACCATTCAATTTCAATCCACTGTTTCAGATGAATCACAGCCTTGGGTAAGCAGCTGTACGGAAACCAACGTAGCTTTAAAGTAGCAGCAGGAGAACGGTGTATGCAAGCTACAGCTACAATAGAGACACCCAGTCACAGACTGTAATGGAGCACATCACTTGCCACATTCTGATCACCTGCATGTCTTCATGCAAATTAATACAGAAACTGGGAAGAGTTGCAGGTCTTTTGCAGTACATAACAGCAGAGTATATCCGTATCATTTCCCACTAAGTAAAGCTTTCCTACATTGACAGATAATCAAAACACCCCAAGTCCAGAATCAATTTAAGTGGCAGACATTGAATAGGGTACACAAAATAGTTGCAGAAAAGAAATTCAAGAAATAGCAATGCAAGCACTAGAAGCTCTACTGATTTATTACTGTCAAATCCAAAATTAAAACTTTGAAAATATGCACAATCCACTGAAATGGTGCAGAAAACTGTATATTTGTCTTCTATATTTAAACTGCCCTACTCTGATTTTTATTTGGAAGGGCATTACCACATTAGTACAGTCTGAGTGTATCTCCCAAATCATGAAAGCATTATACTGTATGCTTACCCTAAAAGTCACCAGTGATGGGAGAATGCATATTTTTACTTAACTCTATGAATGCTGTCATCTGTACTAATAAACACGCAGTGACTGTATCTATTCCATAGAGTTAAGACCAGGGGGCAGCAATACTGTCAAACACAAAAACAGGTTCATTTCTTACAAATCTACATGCAACTATGGCTTAGTAACAAACAAATAAAAAAAAAAAAAAAGCAGTTACAGCTACGGAAAAAAGTTCCAGAAGTTAATCAAAGTTATTTGATTTAAAAGAATAAAATATATAATTTTAAATGCAATCTCACAATCATTCTATTACCTAGTCAGTTTTTGTAAACAACAGCACCACAAAAATTTTGAATATAGAATGTTTTTCTACTAAGCCAATACTAAGCCATTTTAGTCCTATGGAATCAGATTTCCCATACCAAGACCACCAGAAGAACGCCACGATTAATACTCCTTCCTTGCATACCAAATGCTTTGATCGTACCAACACATTCAGCAGAACTAAAAAGGATCTATGAAATCCATCTCCAAGGTAGGTGCTGGCTCCTCAAGTATCGACAGATACTTGTTAAACTGAGCATAACCCAAAACAACAACAAATTGTGGTCTATGAAACAACAGCAAAAAAACTGTCTTCTTCCAGTGTCATTATGCTAGTACCTTCAACCAAATGCAGAGTAAGAGATGAGCTATGCTTTTTTTTTTTTTTTTTTTAGTTTAAAAAAAAGTCCTTTGGAAGACATCTCCTCTTAACTGCTGACCTGGTCTGCAAGAAATGAGATTGAAACCTCCAATAGGAAGCAGTAAGACCAATACCCCATAGAAACCAGCTCTGTAACTTTATCAATTTTCACACTTATGTTTCTTGGTAGTGAAGCAGGATGGACGTTTAAATAACACTAGTAATAAGCATTAAAGAAAAAAAACAACACCACTAAGGCTTCAAGGTTGAGATGATGAGACAATATGATTACTTCTACTGCATTATTTTGCTCTGTTTGCACCACTTATTTGCTTTTCATATTGTTTTCCTCACTCCAAATTTATCCCTTCATCCTTTACCTCAGTTCTTAAACAAAGTCTCCCTTCAGGTTTCTGCAGTCAGAATTCTGCGTTGGCTTGACCTAATGATTGACTAGGGAAAACCCCTAATGCCCCCAAACAAAATTCAGCCTTCATCTTTCCTCCAAAATCCCACCATTCACGCTTTTTCCTACTGCAACAACCGACAGCACCAAAAGCACTAAGAAGCACCGTGTTAATACTTAAGTACAAGCAACTGCTCCACGCACTGATCTCGAAGACGTCAGGGCAGGAAAGCTTTCTGCAACTAGCTCAACACAAGCGCAAAGTCCCACAATTAAAAGACCAGATTACATGCATACCAATGCCTCCAGCTCCCGTGGATTTGGGCGGGTGGTACTGCCCCGTCCTGATGCTCCTTCTCAGAGACAGTTTTTAAAAAAAAAAAAAAAAAAGAGGGAAGAAAGCAGAAAGGATCATTTACCTCTTCCAGCAGCGTGACCGTGTTTCTGCAGTTCTGCAAGCGGGTAGTGAAGCTGGAGGTGGTCGGGGAATTGTAATCCTCTGTGGTCTCCGCGATGAACTCCGACACGGTGATCTGGTCCGGCATGATCCTAGCCCACCGGTAAAGCCCAGAAGGAGCCGAGCACACGGATCCGGTGGAGGAGAAGCCAAGTTTGGGGGGAAAAGGGGAGTAAACAG
>VXAA01005869.1:392822-503025 GCA_013399115.1 Anseranas semipalmata | reverse complement strand
CCCCCCCCTTTTTTTTTTAAGCTTGGATTTTGGGGCCCATATGTGCCTTTTTCAAGAAGGCTGGGTCTCAGGAGGCTCGAGTAATTATGGTCATCTGTCGTTTCAGCCTGATTTATTTAATCACACTGCGTGTTTTCCTTCTCTTCGTATTTGGGATTCTCTCCACAAAAGCCAGGGAATTCAGGACTGGGAAATGCTCTGACATCTGAGCAACTGAAAATGAACAATATGATCTGGATATGTCCAATTCAAGGGGTTTAGTGTTCTGCGTGTCAGCACCTACTCCTGTGTCACGGTGCGCTTAGGCTCGCACATGGTTTTCTATGTAATTCTAATAAAACGCTCAGAAATAGTTTAAAATACCAACAAAAGGCTGCGACGCCTGAGTAAGCATTAAAAGGAGATACCTGCTTGGCGTAAGCATTAAAAGGAGATACCCGCTTGGTGTACACCCATAAAAAACGATTTCATCTGCAGGATTTGCACACAGCTCTGCTGGGAAAAACATGGCCAGCGCTGCAGAGACGTGGTCCCGGCTGCCATTTCCGTGCCGTGGCCGCTGCGGTGTCGCCTGACCCGGCTTTTGGGGCTGGTGATGGCACCGGCGGCTGCGGGACATCATGGGGCGGCGAGGTCGGGTGGGCGAGGGGAGGAGGACGCCGAGAAAAGAAGCGCGTGGGAGTTGCGCTGGAAAAAACGGAGTGGGCGAAAAAAAGGGGAAAAAAAAAAAGAAAGATTGAGAAAGCGAATAGAGTAGGTAGGAAGAAAATCAATTGGGGATCGTGTTCGTAAAAGCAGTGGAGGAGGAAGAGAGAGCGAGGAGATAAAAATGGTTGATGTGAAGAGCAACCTGGAAAGGAGGGCGAAGAAGAAGGGTTTGGGGGTTTGGGTTGGTAGCAGCATTGAAAAGCCATTCCAGTGTGCCCAGCTGGATAGGCGGACACCAGATAGGTGAGGGGCTGGGATACGGCCCCAGTGCCAAACGGGACCTCTGTGGTCACCCCGGGTGACCTGGGGCACCGCATGGACCTGGCACACAGCTCTCCCTGAGACCCAGCACCCGCTGCGGCAGGGGACCTGTCCCCCCCCAACACGGATTTCACGTGGGGGTAAATCCGTGATGGGATTTATCCGGGTTGGGTGAGCTGGCTGCTCCCACTGCTGCTTTGTTCCTCTTCGGGCTGAAATCATTGGGCTTAAGCACTGGCCTTTGGGATGTGAAATAACCTCATCTGCTCTCCTAAACAGACCTTTCCGCACCGAGTGTGGACAGATTGCAGTAGGGATGGGTTCTTTAATATTATTTAGAGGAAATTTAAACTGCGGAGCTGAAGAGCGTTGAAGAGGAAAGGAGACAGGCTGGGGAAGCTGGAGCAGCAAAGAGTGGCAGGAGTGAAGGCATAGCTGGGCAACAGTCATGAGCTTATGGGTTTCCTCATCAGGCAAAAAACGATCTTCTAAAATAAAATATTAAATACATAAAAAGCAGAATGAATACAGAAGAATTTCAGGAAATAAAGAGAACAGCACAAGGCCTAGAGATGAAAAAGTTGCTACCGATCATAATTGCCTGTTAGTCTGATTTTTGACAGCTTTTCAATTGTTCACTTTATTAAAGAGAAAGTGGTGCTCAGTTGTGCTGCTTTGAAGCAGCATTTGATCTCTCCCTATACAAATGCTTGTACAGAAAGTAACCCTATGGGCATGACCTCTTTAGGCTTAGATTATCCCCACTTAAACTCACTGGAAGCAGGATTAGCTAATTAATATCAAGTTAATAAAAAAATAAATGACGCAACTTGCCTACGAAAATGTGCTTGCATTTAAACTAGTCAGATTATATAACTGTTTCAGATATCTTTCAGTGGATTTCAGATTTAACCATGTTTCCTGTTTTGAATGCGATCAGCATCTGAGATTCGCTTCTAAATGTGTAAGATGCACCTCTCTATAAATTGTCACTAACTGAAATCACTGTTTCGCTTCACAAATGTCAAAGAATAATCAGCAGAGTGTGAAAGTTATATTTCACGGCGTCTGCTCTAACGATGTCTGCGTCTGGGCTCTGGGGGGAGGCTCTGCCGCAGCCTCGTCTCGTGCAAGGCTTGCCAGCAGCAGCCACGCTTATCTCAGTCCTCCCAGTTCCCTGATGGGAAAGGCATCGCCGTGTCCATCCTCGGGCAGGCTAGCGCGGGTGAGAAGGGTGCCAGCAGCCCTGGAAACACAGCTCTTTGCTGATGATACACCGCAGTCAAGGAAGTTGTGCTGTTTTACCATCCCACCCAGTGATTCAGTCTGCAAATCCATTTGATTCCCTTGGCCTTTCTTACTGTGATTGCCAACAGGAGAGTTAATTACAGCTGTAAGTGCACCTCAGCAAGGTGGTAATATTTCTGCAGTATTTGTGATACCACACGAATACTGCTTAGGGAGAGGCTGAGCAGCATAGCAACACCAGCAGAAATTACTAACACAGGTGTTTTGCAATCAGCTGAGTAGCAACTGTGGCATTTTTCATTTTATAGTACTCCAGTCATCTTATATTTAGACTGAGATCAACAGCTCATTCACAAGAGCCGAGCGGTAGTCATCAGGTGACGATGACTGTTGTCATCACTGCAAACTTTCAAACATCACAGATAGGGGCCAGGGGTGAGCAGCTCCGCTGCGCTTGCGCAGCTCCTTGTGGCATCAGCCCCGTTAACTGCTCAAACCACACAGCGGTGCGGGAGAGAACAGAAGGATTATCTTTCCACTAGAGATACGGAGACAGATAGAGGAGGCTGTGGCCCTGCAGCCTGAAAGCAGGCTGTATTTTTGGTCGTGTAGCCATGCAAATTCAGCTCCTCAGCACCACCGCCCGACCCATGCTGCAGCGCGTGGTGGGTCCCTGCTGGGTCTGATTGTGCAGAGAGCAGCCCCAGGAGCACCCCAAGGCCACCGCTGCCGGCTGCAGGGAGAACAGGCTCGCAAACACACCTCGGGTGTGGCTGCCTCTCGGTTTTGGGAAGCTTGACCCGGGTCCCTGGCTGGGCACCAAAAACGCTGCCGAGCATGCTCAGACAAGCTGCCACCTGCACCATGTGCAACCTGCCAGTGCGGCTGGGGAGCTGTGAGCTGAAGAAGGAAATGGCTGTGTGCGTGGCTACTGTGTGGATG
Source organism: Anseranas semipalmata (assembly GCA_013399115.1). Taxonomy (NCBI): domain Eukaryota; kingdom Metazoa; phylum Chordata; class Aves; order Anseriformes; family Anseranatidae; genus Anseranas; species Anseranas semipalmata. Next base: position 499,866 of record VXAA01005869.1, on the reverse strand, counting down.
GCTCTCCTTCACCAGTATGGGCATGGGCATGCCAGGATCTCACATGAAAAATCTGTTTGTTTGTTTTTCCAAAGAGATGATGCCACTTTGCACCTACACTCATTTCTTTACTAATAAATTTCCCATCTTGGCTATTACTGTTGACAAAATTGGTGTAGATCAGGCTTTAACGTTAAATGAAAACATCAAATCATTGCAATGCGTATGTCTTTGTTAGCAAACTACATAGCTGTTCGTGTTATGCTCCTTAGCATCCTCATGAGCACGGAGAGTATCAGAATAGCAACAGAAGTACTAGACTGCTAAAACCCATCAGGAAAATATCCTTAGGCTATACTACTATACTACAGTGATATTCTGGACAAATCTGTGGTTGGAGTTCTATTCATGCATTTCAGCTAAACGCAGCAGTCAGCGTTACTTCCCTCCCTCTTCGCTCCCCCGACCCGCTGTATGGGAGCGCTGCGTGGCGCGAGGCAGCCGTGGCCTCTCATCCCCCAAGCGAACGCGCTTGGTCGGTTGGATTGAGCTTCCCTGAGAAAACGTTTGTGTGCCAATTGCTGTAGTTAAATTTCTGTAAGTCTATTTTGAGATAACTTCTGACAAAAATAATGGGATATGCTCATTTAAATGTATGGCCATATGTATTAGAACATCCACAAATATTTCTGACTCAACTTTTCTCCTTGGAGTTGAGCGTTGGGTTTAGAGGACAAAAGGAGCTTCAAATCAACAAGAATCTTAGCAGGGTGAGTTTGGCTGCTCGTTTTGGAACATCTCCTGTGCTAAAACACAGGAAACTTTTTTTTTTTTTTTGTTAGTTTTTTTTTTTTTGTTAACTCCCATAGTTTTGGTTTAAAAAACAAAACCACCCCTTTTATGTAAGGACATGTAACACAACCCCTTCACACTTCACTGCCAGGAGCAGCGTCCTCTCAGAGGACAGTCCCATCGGCTGAGTGCACCTTGTATGAAATGTAACAACTACATATTTTAACCTGCAGCATGTTTGCACTTTTAATATCACATAAGTGCATGATGTACTCACAGGAAAAGGCAAAGTCTATTTTAAACAGCAAAGCCTACATCACACATTGTGACTGGTGCTAATTTGCTTGAAGGGAACTTGCATGGTAAACTGCAAAGTGGTTTTACTTGAGAAAGAAGGCTGTCGGATTTGACATTCACAAACAACTCTTTAAAATGATTGTGTTATTGGGACAGAATTGTCAGGTAACTCTCCAGTCAAGGGAAACAGTTCACATCTAAATGATTTCTCTGCATGCAGAAAACCAAACTCCAGATCCAGCAAACACGATGATTGTGATTCTGTATTTTTAAGCTACAGTGCCTAGTAATAGGGCTCATGAAATACATGAGCTGCATCAACAATTTCTGTTGCTGCTGTGACTGTTTTGAATACAAGAATCAGCTGATTTCAATTTTAATGCTGGCATTTCCAAGCATTTGTCTTCATTTGATATTTAAAATTAGGTAAGAAAACATAAGCAACTGTCTTAGAAACTACAGTATTCATTTAAAAGTCTTTTAGCACTAGCAATGTTGGCTTAAACAAAAGGTTCTTTCTGCATTCTTTCAATATTAATATGATAGCAAAAAGAAAACCCATTGTGTTCTCATTATAAATGACATTTTGGTTATATTTGCATTTTTAACACTACATGTACCAAAAGAAAAATCAAAACATCAGAAACATACGACTGAATGCTATATTTTGCATCTTATTTACTTGAACGTCCTGTGCAAGGAGCTTAACTGAACGATAGGTAAGCCCAAACAGCTATCTCAAAGGCCAGCTGAAAATAACAGCACTGAAAACGGAGCGGAGCATTGAGTTACGCAAGATTAAGCCAACTAATTTGCTGATTCAGTTTTGCCTTTGTTGTTTTGGTTTTGTCATGCAAGATCAAGAGCCATGCAGACAAACACGTTACAGCATTCCAGGCTCCCCATAACAACAAGAAGCACGGCCCTGGAACCTCTGCATCCTCCAAAGAGAAAAACAGCAAAACACCAGCCAGCAGCAAGGGGCAGTGGGCTGATGACGGAAGGAATGCTCACTTTTTGTTGCAGGTGTGCTGAATTTCATATTTTTATTGCATGCAGGGTTTTTGTTGCTAGAGATGCTCATTTCAGAAACCTTACTCTAGTTCATCAGAAGCGTAATACTGCATGTGTCAAGAGAGATCGGATTCAAATACAGCCCTTAAAACATCTACAGAATATAAAACCCCAGCAATATATTCTTCTATAAGGGACATATTTTGGAGAGTTCAAAGAAATCCAACTCCTGGGAATGTCAGAGGGGCCTCTGGCAGATTTAACCCTTGTCTGAGAGCCTGCTCCTTGCTGACGGAGACGGCCACGCACGGGCTGCTGGCCCCACGGGAGCTGATGTCCCAGCAGGACCCACCAACATGAGGATGAGGACCAGCGCAGGGGAAGCATGTGCGTGGTTATCCTGCCCCTGACCGAATGCCTGGAGGATTGTTGGGAAGGGCATAGCAGACACATTTGCAGGCAGCAGGAGGAGTTAAACGTTGGTTAGCGTGAGAGTAGGGGTTGCAAAGCACAGGACGAAGCCAATGTAGTGTGAAGGGGTACTCTGTGATTAAACCAAGAGAAAAAAGAGTCTGTTCAAAGCACGGATCAGTAGTAGCTGAATACATTTTTTAAATATGGGAAATGGCAATGACTAAGATCAGAGACTGATACTACAAAAATGAACATGTTGCAGGGCAGCTGGCATAGCAGGCTCTCCAAAAGAAAAAGAGAATGAAATAAAGCCTCAACCTGCACTGCAAACATTTCAATATTTTCTGTTTCCCTCTGGAAATGATATGGCTGTGTCATTATCCAGGCACGGTTCTGGTTCTACCTAAGCTGCTAGATGTATACTGATGGCAGCATGCATCTTGCCTGCAGTGAAACTGGAGGTTCAGGCCAAAATGAACCTGGGAAGCAGTTTGAGAACTAAATGAAGGCTCTGTAAACCTGGTGTCTTGTCCTTGAGCTGCCACTCACAGCTGTGACATGGCATTTGATCACTGTGTGCATCATTTCTCTATCTGTGGAATGCAGACAATTACATGTATTTTTCTGGGTGAAAGCACACTGGGCTCTCCAGCTGAGTATTGCTATAGCAGAACTAAGTATTTTTATTGTAGATTTTATTGTATGAGTTTTAAAAACAGCTGAAGGATGAGAAGGGCTCTCAGGCCAAACAATTTCATCGCCGTTTTATTGGATAGAGAAAAAGATTGGCAGACAAATAAAAGGACTACTTTCTACTAGTTGTTCATGATGTGAAAATATAAAGGAAAGAGCTCCATTTTGTCATTTTTCCTCCTCTCTATTATGAATTTATTAGCACTAGAGCAGTATCTAGTGGAAGCGTGACGGAGACCCTGCCATGCTAATCGGATATGTAGAAGTCATTTGCGGCTTTACGCAAGTTTTTCTAGGGTGCAGTCTTGCAAGCATGTGTGTGTATGGACCTACTGAGCTGAAGTTCAAAAGCTGGCCTATAGTATTGATTGAACATAGTTCATTTCTTAATTTGCTAAATAGAATCTTCTTAGAGAATTGTTTGGGAATAATTCTGCAGATGTTAGATAAGAAAAGCCCTTACAACCACTGAACTTACAAGCATATCTGCATTTCCTTTATAAAGATGTTACTTTCCAGGATTCATCACTTAGCTGGACTCTAGACTTGAACTTAGCATAGGAAATTTCCAACTGAGAAGCAATATCTTTTTACTTTTTTTTTAAGGAAATTTGTTTTTCAATATGTAAGACCTGAAATAATTTGGGGCATACTTGCTTTAATGCTCAAAGGCTTGTCATTAAGCAAAAATGGCTCAATTTTAAAATTAAGGTCTGAACATTTGCCTATTAAAGCATACATTTGAATGTCATAGTTGTGGAGTTCTCTTAAAACCCGGGACAGCAGACAAGTGCCTGGAAACTTTTGGAAACTGGTCTTGCCACATGGACTTAGTCCCACCGGTTCAGCTGTGTTCACATGATGCTAAATGAAATAAAGAGCTTCAAAATTTCAGTCTAGAAGTCCATCATAGCAACCCCTCTCTCTGACTACTCATTTCCTTCTACTTTTACCCATTTTAGGCCAATGAAAGTGAGCTTGCTGCTTCCTAAGTTAACTGGCTTTCCGTTGACTACAGTACAGCATGATCATCAGCCTATCCATCCTGCCCCTAATGATTTTTTTAATACATTGCCAATGCCAGAAAATTCAAAAGAGGAGCGGGGAAGGTGTCAAAATTCTGTTTCCGCGAGTTCTGTGGGAAGATAGAAATGAGCAGAGGGAAAAGATGTTTATTGCCACCGTGGACAGAATAGGTTTGCCCTCATCTTGCTCTGTATCAAGAGAATGAGTGTAGGAAGAAGATCCTGTAAATGTCCCAGTCGTGGGAAAAGTTTCACTGATGGTTTGCACCTTCTCAGGAGCTGCAGTCAATAAACAAATCCTCAGGAAATCAGGTTTCATTAATTTCAGTGATTTTACCACTTTTTTTTGTTTGTTTGTTTTATTCCTCCAAGAAAATCTAGGAGCAGTATGACATAAAAACTTAAGTCCTGATTCAAAATCAAGTGTAAATATCCACCTTAATAGCTTCATACTTTTCAAAAGATGATTGTTTGACTTCTGGACTCTTGCTTATTTAGGCATCATGGGCTTAAAAAGGAAAAATACTCATATGCTTTGTGTGACAAAGCAAATACACCAAAGGAAGATGTATTCAGTTTTGAGAAGCTCAGCAGCAGTGATTCAGCCCTCTTGGCTGGGCTGGAGTGCAGCATGGCCAACCCTTCCCCCAGGGAAGAAGAGAAGATGAAAGACCCACGCTGCTGCCATCCCTACATAGGGAGCAGCGACCTGTGCCAGGAGAGCTCCATCCAGAGCACCAGGTACAAAGCAAACTGATGCCTCCACTGCAAATGTTATTGTTGTAGGGGGTTCAAGTCAGGCAACCCAAATGTCATTTTAGTGGTTCAATGAAATACAGTAAAAGCTTTAAAACAAGAGCACTCACCATCCTGAGACTGAATAAACAAAAGCATATTTAGACAACTGTGTGCTATTCAGCATTTTGCATCACAAGAAGAAGAGAGTCCCTCCTCTTTCAAGCCCCCGCACAAATCTTGCCATAGATTTTTCAGGCTGATCTCAGAGATGGGTTGTTTGCAAAGTTAAAACAACATCAGTTACCAGATCTGGATGACTTGAAAGGACTTACAAAGTGTCCTTTTCATACCCTGCCCTCCCCATCCAACTTTGAAATCTATGAAAGCAAAGCAAAATACATAATAAATATTATTGTTTGCTCCAGTACTTGCATAGGCAGCCAATGTTTTGTAAGGATTTACTGATTTATTCGGTTTTTTGATCCTTGGAAGGATCAATAGGTTAGATGTTTTCTGAAAAGCACCTTCTGGTAATGTCCAAAGTGGCATTTAGCACAGAAAAAAAAGCCATTGGTGGGTATTGCAATTGATAAAAACAATTTCTTTTGGGCTTATTTTCCACATATTTTGGTCTGCTTTTTACACTTCAAACCTGTTATTTATACTTATGTCTTTCTTCTTTCTTACCGATTCCATAATGAATCTCTTGAAGAAAAACTTGAAAGCCTGGAAGCTGAAGATCTCATGTCTCATCTGTCACGACCAGAAACTTACCTAGATGAGGAGAAAAGATGGCACAAATAAATAAAAGTGGCCAAAGCTGTGGGACTGACAACGTCACTTATTCAAACAGGCAGTTTGAAGCTACGTTTATTAATTAATTCTTCAGGGACTGCAATTTATCATATGGTATTTGATTACTGCATTTTATACGGAGAGTTTCATTAGAGTAAACAGACCTATTAGAAATCCGCTGAGAATAACACCTTGCTAAAAAGTGCTGTGTGACAGCTTCATCTAGCTGACTGGGAAAACTCTCTTTGTGTAAGTAAATGTGGCAGCACTCCCTCAGCTGCTCTGTGTGCGGAGCCCTGCTGTCTGCCACTTCCCCCTAGAAGACCCTGCTTTCAGCTATAACTTCAATTTGACCATTCGGGCTGAAAATTTCCATGTCAGGTGCATGCAGCAGACTAATCCTTTTTTTTTTTTTTTGGAAGACAGAGATATGATTTGAAGGACAAAGAGTTTGGGTGGAAAAAAGTGGTCTGACAGGGAGGAACCCTGCACGTAGGAGAGGGGAGGAAGGGAGATGGCCATGCCAGGACATGGACAAGTGCTTCCAAACCTTTTCATCAACTTCTTCCCCACAACATGGAAATGGTCCATACTACCTCCAGTTTAAGACTTATGTTGCTGTGGGGGGACTAAAGTGATAGAACAGCTGCAGAACCTCTGGAGGAGGTGGACAGGCCACAGCAGGTCCAAAGGGAAGGCGGCTGCCCCAGAGCACACCCTTCACTAGAGCGCCGAGCACAGCCACATGTGGCCACTCTGCCCATTTCCATCTGAGCGCTCCACTTAATTCCTCCATGAGTCTTTGTTTTCCTCTCTAAGAGACAAGTCTTGTTACTGCTGTCGACCTCTTTCCCTAGAGGCTGCTGTAGTTTGTTTATGGGTTTTGTCCTGTTTGTTTTATGTTTCCAAATTTGCCATGTGGGTCTGGAGGTCTGCCAACCCCTAACATTAAAAACAACGTAGGATAATCCCAGTCTCCAAAACATATGGGATTCAATTAAAAATTGCGACATATAAGTTTTTGGATGGGATGTTACTATCTTTCTTTTCTCTTCTGTTTCCAAGCCTTTAGGATACTTTCAAATGATGTGGAGGACTAGGCATCTCCTTAACCAAACAGATTTCAGATTTTTACATATATGCATAAAGGATCTGAGATTCTACCACATGTGCCACCAGCTTGGCAGCATGGGAAAAGAAATAGTTATGGCTCTGTCCGTAAGACTGAGCTGTGCTTTAAAGGAAGAGGTGTGTTCTTTGATATGAAATCAAGGATGTAACATACCTAACTGATACCCAGAATAAGGTACAAGGTAGATACCTTATACCCAACAGAGGTATCTACCTTATATCCAGAATATTATGCTTGAATATTAAATTACATGCAGGAAAAAAAAGCGTGAGAAGAAGTTCTGGGTGCTGCATTGTTTTCCATGGGCTCTAACAGCAGATAACAGAGTACCACAGTCTTACAACAAAATCACAGCCACTGGCAACCTTGGATCTGGCTCAACCCATGATGACATGTCTGTTTGTTGTTTAACATTACAGCACATCTGTTCCTTTTAATGATATTATCCATCTCCTTAGGCAAAACAGTCACCTTCATGATTGCAGGCTTATGCTATTGAAATCAAAACAATGTTAGATTAAAAAGAAAAAATATAATGGCTTATTGCTTTTAAAATCAAATACTGACCTAGGTTCACAAGTAACTATGATTTACATTAGATTATGTTTTGAATTAATGGTAATTTATTTGTATTTCATCCATTTTTCATAAAGCCAAAAAGTCACAGGATTTCCTTACTTCTGCTATAATAAGCTACTGAAAACTATTTAATTACCCATTTGCTATAGGCAGCGTTAACAGCATTTGTGGTTAGATCTCAATGGATCAGGATGATTATATTCCCTTTCTACGTCTCCTACTCATTTCTGGGCCTCTCAGTACTACATTAACCAGTAAATAAAGTGAAATATGGATCAAATCCAGAAAAATATTTATAAAGAAATCAAGTTGGTTGAAGTTATCAGGAGTGATTGATGAGAAACAACAACGAGAAGGAAACATGTGGCTTCCCTAGAGAGAGGAGAGTTGGCCCAGTGATGAAGAAGTTCTTGGGGGTTCAATTCCCTGTCTTGGTGACCTTGGACAGGTTGTTAGACCTGCATTCAGATGGCAAATTCTTCAGGCCTTGCACCCATGAGAGAGTTTCATCTGGTCATGGGGTCTTTCAACCCAACTCTCAACCCAAAGACAGTGGTAGAATTTGGGTTGTGTCAAGATGACCTCTTGCCTCTCTGCTTCTCACCAGAAAAAAAAGAAAGCTTCCCAACCATCTTTGACAATGTGAGGGTAACGTTGTCATATTTATGTAAAGTCCTCATATATGACAGCATGTGAGTGGGAGCAGGGAGTAAATAGGAAATATAAGAACCGAGAATGGATGGAGAACAATGAAAACCTGGAGCAATATGATTGCTTTTTGCCTACAGACACCTACAGCTGAAAAGAGAAAGACTAGTTGGGGCTTAAGCAAGAGAAAGAGGCCTAAAGAACAGGATAACATTAAAGTCACATGAAAGCTATGTGTCAACTGAGATGTGTTAATACAATAGCAAATTCTATTAGTCCTCAGATCAGGAAAGCATTTATTCTTGTGCCTGATTATGACTACATACAATCATATTGAATTAATTGGTGCAATCTAAGTGCTTGACTAATCCTAGCTCTTAACTAACAAGTATAATGAGTTGAATCCCCATATTTTTAAGCTTTTAGAACTGGTAAAGTAGCATAGAAAGCCAATGAATACTCAGAGTAGAATGTAAAAATTGCCAGGTATATTGGATAATAGGCAAGAAGAAAATCTTATGTAAGGATTTTGCAGAGGAGAAGAAAAGATCAGGAAATATTTTTGCAGTCTTTAATTACCTGCATTTGATACTGCTTAAACTCTGTGTGATTTCATGCATAAGTCATTTAATGACCTATTTTGGTTTGCTTTTAGTTATGGTGGATTTATTTTTGCTTTCATAATAGAATACACAACCTGAACAACCTGGGGAATATATGTATAAGTACATATTTTGCATGCCTAATGAATATTTTAGGACAAATATTAACCAGACAGTTTTCATGAATGTTTGAACTGGAGTTAACTTAACTAGAAAAACTCAAACAAGCAAAAGTTAACGTTGTTTCTACAGTCACTGATGTAGCAATAATAGTAGTTGTACACCACCATGCTGAAAATCAACTCCCTTTATGTCCAAACAATAGCATGAATCACAGAATTCTGACCTCGATATACAAATGTGATCATGTAGTAATTATAGCTCTTGTGCTTTCTGTATAAACAGACTACTTCATCGGTAAATGCTGTAGGGTACTTCTTCATTCTGCAATTTACAGCTAATGAGTGAGCAGAAAGCTTTTATATCCCAAGAAGTTTTAAAATAATGCAGGTAGAAAAAATCTTATTTCCTGCATCTGAAAAAATTAAGCTGGTTATTTGAACTACAGGGAATCAACTATTTGCTTTTTCAAAATTCTGTTGAAAAGCATATCTTACAAATTTAAAGATTGTTTTCAAAATCATGTTTTGCAAAGGTTATTGAAGCTATTTTCATGGCCAAAATACAGAATTAAGTTACTCAATCCATATAATAACTGACATGTTCTTGAATCAACTGTGAGATTAAAGAAAATATCTTTCATTTTATGCCTAAATCTGCTGTAGGTTTGTTTTGTTTGTGTCTATGTTGGTATCATCCAAACAGGATGTAAGAAACATATGTTCTTTGGTTTCACCCTAATCCATGATTTGGATAGCACTATTAGCATGTGACCTAACATACTTCAGTGAAGGAAATCTGAGGATATTTGTCTCTGGACATGTCAAGTCAGACCTGATTTTAATATATACTGAGCAATGAAAGCTCCATCCTGACCTCATACATTAGCTGCGTTCTCAGTGCTTTCATAAAAATACACCACCAAAGCACTAGCAAGGTTATGGGAATGAGCTGAATCGTGAAAGAAGTAATAATAGAAAAGTCATCACTGAATTGCACTAACCAAGGCAGTACATATATTTCTTTGTTAAATAGTCTGTTTTACCCTGGATGTCCACACACAAAAGGACTTGAACAGGTTTTTAGGAATTGCTGTAATTAACCTCTGGGAAGCCAAGGGCAAGATGAGTTATGTGGTCACTGCCTGGTCTGAGCACTCAAGGCAGGGAAAGCGGCACTCAGCAAAAAACCCAGAGGCTGGCGACCACTGGGACTGGATTTCTTGTCACAGCACCCGTGACTTGTCTTTCTGTTTCACCTCACCTTGGGCACTGGCACCTGCCTTACTGTGTGAGCAGATCGCTGCGTACCACCTGCTCTGGTCAGGGTTCACAGTTGCCCCCATTCAATTTCTGCTGGTTTTACCAACGATAGTTCTGTTTCTCTTACAAGTTACGGATGACAATGACGAATAGCTTAGAGCCCAGGAGTGACCCTGAAGAGCTGACTGACGTTCTCTTTGAGTCCGTATTTAAAATGGTTTCTCAGAACTGTCAATTGCTCAGTTTGTAATCCATAAAATAATTACTTTGATGACTTTAGATAACTCTAGTGTCTTAATCAAAATGTGGTTTGGTGCCAAAAGCTCTACTAAAGTTCATACTTATTACATCAATAGTATTGATTTTTTTTTTTCAAGAAAATGTAAAACCTCAAAAAATATCAAGAAAGCTTTCTTAAAATAAAATACATTTCCTTTAATTCCATCCTGATTGCCATGAATTACATTACTTTTCTCTAATTCTTTATGAATAGGGCCTGGAATTAGCCATTCCAGTGTTTTACACTGGATTGATGTGAGGATGAGGGGATTATTAATCCTCAGGTCATTCTATTGAGCTTTTAAACATACTGGCAATGTAGGAGCTTTCTTCGATGAGATACCCATGTGTTTGAATAAGTATTGAAAATCAACTTTTAAAATTGAGGTAGTTTCTTGGACAGTATTCTTAGAAAAAAGCAACCTGTTAAAAAAAGAATCTAGTTTTAGGAGATGGCATTACAATTAGAATGGAAATTCGCTCTCCACCCTTGTCTGATTATACAGTCATCCTATGATTATGAAATGATCATATGATATCTGGGCTGTGCAAAGGGTTATAGAATAGTTGTACTGAACAGCCTAAATCTGCTTTAGGAATTCATGCCGCAAAAGATGATAATTCTAAGGCTCAACAGTTTTGTAATATATCACCACCGTACAATGTTACAACACATTGCTATAGATGGCCAGAGGGTTTAAGTGTAATTATTTGGTAATTTTCTGCAATCTCATTCAAAGGTGAATTTTCAAGACTCAGGTATATGACATAGGGATTTGTGTAAGTATTTAGACTGAAGGACTCTCCAGTCCTTGATGCCTGTCTTTTGTTATTTGTCTAAAGGCTTCAGGATGGTGTTGTTGTGACTTAAACCTCCTTGGATGCACTTATGAGTGACCTTTTAATCACTTCCTATGATATCCATCAGCTGTTTCTTGGGCTCAGGGAAGATTTTTCATTTTGTGGAGGTAGCAGTTAATCAGAGTGCCTGCTTCCCAGCTGCAGACCTCTCGAGAGCTTTCACTGATCCTGTCAAGGGTATTTTCTTATATTCGATGACAAGGCTGCCATCCACAGTCCAAGATTTTAAGTTACTTGCAATCCACTTCTGAAGCCTGTGAGAAGCTCATGACATGAGAGTGTTTCCCACCTGTCCTGCAAGTTTAGTAACTGTTTAATGATTAGTTCAGTACAGAGTCTGCAGCAAATAATCCTGCATGCAGTATATGGATAATAGATTAATCATATAACCTGAATGTTACATCCTCTTGTCACTGTCCCCACCCATTTTCAATAGCCACTTATTGTGGGCTGAATTCAATATCAGCAATTTGCAGAAAGTATTTATAGGATGGAGACATCATACAAATCAGAAACAACTAAACCTGTTGTAGCTGTGTTAAAAGTCAGCTTCTCTCTGCATGAAAAATCTGGTGCATCTGAACTTTCCACATCCTCCCTACGGTGGCTTTTCTGCTATGTGACAGCAGCTCTCAAGCAAAGAAAGCGGCGCGCCTCCTGCTCCTAGCTGTCATCGAGTATTCAGACACTCAGCAGGTCTTCGCATTGTCTGAACACCTCACAAAAGTTAATGAACGTATTTCCTCCTGAAAGGATCACTGCTAATTCTTCTCCACAGATGAGTCCCACACAGACGGTCTGTGGCAGAGCCAGGATCCAGAGCCCGACGTGCTCATCTCAGTCTGCCGTCTCAAGCACAAAGCCGGCTTTGAGCAGAAGTATGACTCCGTGGTGCCTTCTGCCAACCCCTCTTGTCTTGGTACAGCTCTGCCCTTCAAATTATTGTTTTTTCATCCCTTTCCGTTTAGCTTGTGCCAAGCAGTACCACTCTCCCACTTAGGGACCCTGTGACAATGTCACGTCCTTTGGCTGATACCTTACTGCTATGCCATTCTGTCCTTCAGTGGAGTGCAGTCAAGCATAGAATTATCAAAGCATCTCTGTGGAATATCCAAAAATACAAGGCACATAGAAACCTCAATACAAGACCACAAAGATGTTCCTAAATATCCTCTTCTTTTTTTCCTCTTGTCTGCATCTGCCCCTGTACTGAGCCATGCCCAGATCCATGAGCATACCCTTTGAAATCATATGTACTGTTCATATAGAAAAATGAGATTATCTCAAAGGAAGTGACAGAACAGAGTCTAAAACTTGATCCAGACTCAGTCCATGCAAATAGGATTCTTTACATCCACTTTAGTGAGCTCTGACTCAACTTTTAGACTTTAAAAGTGGGATGTATCTGACAAAGTGTCATTGCCTGGGCTGTTCACCCCGGGCTCCCTTTATAGTTACTGATGATACAGTCAATACTGTCAACTGAAACAGGTTGCAGCTCACCTCTTCCTACAAGAGTCGATGTTTGAAATAGACATACTAAAGGAGATATCTACAAAGGTCAGATGAATCACAGCTTAGACTGTCTCTTTCATTTTATTGACTAAAAGAGGGAGCGTAGGGTGCCGAGCCCAGAGGCAGAGTGCTGCATGCCCCAAGTGCACTGCGGTAGGGCCCTCTTATTTCTGCCCGAACCATACCGTGGGTGTATACAGGACTGTAGCCCTCATTTTATGTTCAAGAAAAGGTGCCAAGACAAAGAAAAGAAAATTTTAAAATTAAGCTTTTTATGGAAGCCCCCAGGAAACAGTATCTACTGGGTACACTACCGTGACGATACTTGCCATTGGCAATCTGATGAGAAGTTTTAATGATCTTTAGATTTTTTTGGCTAGAAGAAATTACACAAATAAAATACAATAAAATTATATGCTGTAATATAAGGTTAGATATTTTTACCATGAGAAGAATGATGCAGCTGAAAAATAAACCTCCTTCTTTTCAGTTTCGTTTGTATCAGTTTCCTTTTTGAGCTCACGTGATGGTGCCTGGACAGCTTTTTTTTAGTGACAGCATGAATTAATGCTGAGACAGAAGCAATCAAGTCACACAGCTTTCAGGAAGATGGGAAAGCATCAAGACTGAGCCTCTCCAGGCTCTGATGGTAGTTAAAAATACTGAATACCTCTCTAAACCTCTCCTATTACTTAATAAATCACTTCACAATGAAATGAATTTGACCAATGTATTAATTAGTTAAATTGGCTAATGGGTTGCTACTATGACAGCAGGTGACAATGAGATGATTATTTCAGATGCACTCAGATGTGGTTGGCTCATGTTACAGAAAGTAGAGATGTGCATGGTAGGAAACTTGAGGTTTCTTCTGCTCTTCTGCAACTGTAGAGCTGAGCTGTCTGCTAAGTGAATACTTGCCAAGTGCCAATGTTAAAAAAAAAAAAAAAAAAAAGAGGAAAAGAAAGAAAGAGAAAGACAACTATTTCAAGGGACAATTATCTAAATGAGCTGGAGAAACCTGGGATGACTAAGCCCCCGATCTCTGGAGAATTTGTTCTGAGCTCTTTGATGAATTTTAAAATGGTGTTGCATTCTGGGTTTTAATAACGTAACCTTGCTCTTGTTCTCCTGGCTCTAGGCAACTGTTGTTAGGTCCATTTTTTACAAAAGCCTAAGGAAACTGAGTTAATAAGGCAAAGTCACTAAGCCAAGTGCTGCAGAGCTGCCAGGTGCCTAAGAGCAGGTGAGAAGGCAGATGTGTGGTACGGTCAGTATTGCACCTCCTGACTGATGCTTTTTATCTGTCGTGTTATGGACCTGCTTCATTTTTGGGTCAGCAAGTAGTATTAATTAATGGGAAAAAAAGTTTTGGTATCTCTAACCCAGTCAGTAACTTATGCAGCTTTGATTTCCTTCCTCTGTTATATTCATGAACTGAGCCTGGTTCCTGACAAAAGAACAGACATCTCTGATTAAAAAAGCCACCAACACCAACAGGAAACTTGAGTCCCAGTCCCTGGCTTATAGTTTTAAGTCTGCCTCTTTAGTGAACAGTGTTAGAAGCAAAAACATTCTGCTTCTCGAGGTTGGAGTCACAAACAAATTTGGGACTGAAACACCAAGCCAAGTGTTAGCTTGGAGACCCTCGGTCCTGGGGAAATTCAAAAGCCTGAGTCAGCTGCCCACATTTCTCTTTAGCCCATATCTGGAAGGTGGCACACGTGAAAGCTGGCTCACAGAGGAAAGCACAGGAAGAAGGAGCCACCTAAGCCACCTGACAGTGAACATGAAAGGCACAATTGGACTTTGATGGCAGTCTTCAACAATTCAGCGGTATCTATCTTTGAGGCAGACCTGTATTCATGAACCTGCCCTTGGAGGGAGAAACCTTAAGTCAGCCCTTAATATCTTGTGAAAATATAATGCTGTCTATAATACTTTAACAGTTAATGAAATTGTGTGCCAAGGAAGCTCTGTGTTCAGTTTCTTCCTTGCTTGATCAAAAGCAGGATTTCCAGCCAGGTCTTTGCCCTCTCCTGCAGGCATCTAGGACCACTTCTGCAAGGTCTAGAAATTGTTAGTAGTTATGAAACAATCAAGCTAAATCTTCCTTTGTGAAAAACAAAAGCAAAACCATAGAGCATTGTGAATCTAACTCAGATTTTTCTGGGGAATATCTGATCCAATTTAATTCAGTAAGTCCCATTCTAGTCATTAATCTCCAGCCATTTTTTTTTATTTTGAATTTTTATTTTTATTTTATTTTATTGCACATCATGATTTACTACAAAGCCCTATGTTCGTTATTACATAAAGAAGCGGTTGCTCAGATCCTCTTTCTCTTGATCTCCTGACTGGGAAAATACTGCACAGATGTAAGACTATTATTCCTCTGAGAGAACTCTTCCCAATTAAAAATAGTGTCTGTGAGGGAAATTATGGTTTTGTAAATAGCTTCTGTTTCTAAGAAAGACTACATTAACAGTATAAATGAGGCCAGGTTTCTTTATATCAGATCTGCTGTCTGCTGCAAAAACAGTACAGTAACAGACACAATTAATATTGAACAAATATCCTGGGAGGGCTTAAAAATGTTGAAATCCCACATATGTATCTTTCAGTACTTAAAAGAACCTGTTTTGCCTAGTGCATTCCAGACTGAACCTACTTCCTTTTTGGGAAGAAAACCCAACAAATATCTTGTTTTTAACATGCACAGGAAAGGACAAAACAGAAACATATTTTCTCATGATAACTACTGTCAAAATCAAAGGGTGTTGCCAGGGTTTGCACAGATGCTGCCTGGTCACTGTTGTCCTTATTCCTTCTATCTGTGGGAATCAGAGCAAAACCCACTGCAGTTTGCATCTGGGGTAAGAGCTGAATGAGACTCTTCAGTTCTGGTGTTTGGGACCACCGCTTATCTCCTGCTAAATCGAGTAAAATAATATAAGTTGCAGATGGCTGGAGGTGCTAAGGAGTGAAAGCACTCAACTGTCCTTTCCAGGCATCTGAGTTTCTTTCCCGTCTAAGTTCACATTCTGGAGGGAGCCCAGGGTCTTTCTCCAAGACACAAATTGACTTGTCTTCCATGGTCTGGCCCAGCTGGTGATTTCTATTTAGAAAGGATTTGGATTATAAAAGCAAATGTTCTGCAGCTCAGGACTGACATACATTGTCCTGCACTGGGAAACTCAGAAGGAAGTGCTGAATTCTTCTTTACTGAAACCCTAATTACTGGATTGAAATAATTAACCTCACTTTCCAAAGAACATTGAAATAATTTATCCAGGACTTTGGTGTGAGCTGAGGCTCTGAATTTTAGGCAACCAGCTTTTGAAAATTACTGATTTAAGCTTTATCCACAATGGACAGCTTTAGCAAACAGGGTCCTCGCTGGGTACTGCTTGTCTAAGCAAAAATTGCTACTGTCCTGGCAGCCAGCACTCTTAGGCCCTCATCACTGATGTCAGGATATTATTATTCCCATGGAACGCTTCCCCATTTATGTAGTGGATTAATGGTCCATGCTATTGCAAACGGGTATGTCTTTCAAGGAGAGAGAATTTAAGTACTGGGATAAATAACAACAGGTGCCTTTCACCTAACTCTTGTTGCTCCTAAAGCTATGTAGGTTTGCATGAACACAGAGAGAGGACTTTGGGGTGATGACAAGCACCCTGCAGACCTAGCGGAAAGCTTTCAAGTGGCAGAATGAGGGGTGCTTGGCTGCCTGTGGACTTGTACCTCCTGGGTGGATTTAGCTCTGTGTATAATGAAGTGCAAATGCCTGTTGAAGCTTTTCCCATAGGTTGTGGTGAGCACAGTGCCTCGCTCCCCTGGAAGTGCTCTTTTCTTTTCTCAGAGTGGTTGTGGCTTTTCCCTTGGGGAGGAGGTAGTCAGAGGTTACAGGCTGTTTCTTTCTTCTTTCCATCTGCCTGTTTTCACAAAATATGTGGGAGCACTTGTGTCCTCTGTTCTTCCATCAGAACTGACCGAAGGGGTTCAAAGTCATAGAGTGGCACACAGTGCAATTGCCTCAGCCTCGTTTATAGAGACCAGACTACAAATGTTGCAGATTTCTCAGTAACACACTATTTAAACTCCATTTCAATTATCTAAATTTCTGTGATTTAAGTTCATTTTTTCTCCCAGAATATAAAACACAACAAGAATGAGATTGCCTTCTATTTTTTTAGATGATAAGTTATACTTCAGCATCCAGCATCCTGAAGAAGCATTGTCTAAAACTCCATGTTTTCCTAAGCCTCGGTCTGGGGTCATGTCCCCTCTTGTGCCTAATCTGCCTAATGGCACAAATCTATTGCAGGAGTTTATCTGTAAATCCAACTCTCAGGTTGCAGAGACTGAAGGACTTTGCTTGGGAAACTCCTGATATGACTCACAGGATATGGGCCTATTGCAAATCCCAGCCCTGAGAGGGAGCCGCTTATGACCTAGGGCCTCTTCTGGCTGTTTGGGGAAGGAATCAGTCTTAAAATGGGCAGAATTAGTCTTAGAAATGATCCTTGGGGCAGGGAGGTTGCTGGCTAGGAGGAACCTCACATCCAGGCAGCTCTCTGCACTTGAAGGCAACAAAAGGAATGAAGCATAAGAGTTTACAATATACCATGTGCACATATGTATATACTATGCTACAGTGGCAATAGTATAATTACTATTCTGAGCTTCTCAGGAACTCTGGGATGAAAAACATAAATCACAACAGTTAAATGATTTCTCTAATTCAGATCAGGTGCCAGGTAGACAGTCATGTGGCTCCAGCACCAAGAGCAAAATATGCCTAACAATCACCTTTTTATCCTTATTCCTGCTGGTACCAACACCTTTGAAGTATAATATTCTCAATGGCAAGGAAATTGGTTTCAACTGAGCCCAATCCTATCTGACTGTCTAAGTGGTGAGAACAAATACCAGCTATAGATCATCTTGTGTCAGAAGTAGATTTTTAACCCCATCCCGATCAACACAAGAACATGTGGCTCCTTCTCAACCATGACTTCATAAACACAGAAAATAAAATGATAAAGTATAAATGACCCATGAGATCTGGGATTCTGGTTGACAGCTACATTACTGTTGATTAAATCTGGAGTCAGATTGTGACATTAATCTAGGACAAGTGTAAGATAAAAATTCTACCTTGGTGGTTGATAATAATTTAAAATCTCTACATTTAATGTAGAATTATAGTATCCATTAATCTTAATAAAATATCTTCAGAAATTACCAATGGAGAGATCCCCTTTGTTCATGAATATAGATAACTACCGAATTGTAGGAATTTCTGATCCTGACAAGCTTTGCTAAATATTCAGCTACTAATTACGAACAGAAATAAAAGGACACCTGCTGAAATAGTTATTAAAGGAAATGCAACTACAACCTGCCTCTGATCAGATGGATGGAACCAGCATCTTACACCAACAGAGAATGTAATCTTCCACATTTTGTGGCAAATGTACTGTTAGGTAAATGATTATATCAGTAAACTTGCTAATTTGGGTGACTATTAAACAACTGGATTTGAAAGCAGAAGGAAAGTAACAATATAGTTACACTCGAAATTAGATGAAATAAATCTATGCACTCCATGGTGCTGGCATAGATCTTACTTACCCACAAATAAATCTGGAATATTTCCACAAAACTCAATTTGTAGCAGTACTATAAATCAGGTAGGAGATTAGGATTGGACCCTGACTGTCAGTAATGATTTAACAGCTGTAAATTCAAGACAAATTTTTTCCATGAATTTGTCTAATTGCATGTTGAACTCCTATAAGCTTTTTTCATGGACGTTAAAAATGTCTATTAGTTTAAGGGAAAAATAACAGAAATCCATATTGCAAATGTCTATCCAGGGCAAGTACAATGTAAGCATGAGCTCTGACTCCAAATGTCCTCCAGCCGAGGTCCTGGGAAGCTGGGACAGTAATCTGGGGAAATATCACTACATGTAGCCCTGTTCAGCTCTTGCTTCCTATGTGTATGTTGTCAGCCACTAATGGACAAGGGTCTTGAAGCATTGGCTTGGATGATTTTATGTTCTTATATGGAATCATAGTATCATGCTAAGCCTTGGAGTTATGCTGAATCTAGATACCAGAAGGCTTGTCCTAGTGCCTGAAACATCCTGCTGCCTCTCTGGCTGGCAGATCTGACCAGAACAAAATCATTTCCTGTGCATTTGGCCAACTGCATTAAAAAGGGCGTGCAGCTGCACCAGCCTTGGCAGGAGACATCTCCCTCTTCCTGCCCCAATAGTTTCAAGGGACACACATCAGCTGTGTGTCCCACATGTCCCACTTAAACGCTCCCTTCTGGTTAATCCAGGGATGAAGGAGAAGAAAGTGGGAGCCAGCCACGCTTCTCCTGCTGTTGATCTGGGCAGTGCCGTGCAGTGGCTTGCCTCTGGTCACATTATAGTTCAACACCAGAAGGTGGCAATCCCATGGCCATGATTTGCCCACTAACTAATAGCTGTTTTCCTTTCTTCCCAGACTGGAGAACATAAATGGATAAATGCGTGTAGTTGCAGATCTTCCCTGGGGACAGAGCTTGGTTTCTGGCTGCAATTGCACCCCATCCCCATGCCACAAAGCCACAGCTCCAGCTGACGTAACAGAGAAGGAAGACCTAGCAAGGCCTTATTTGCCCTTTCACTCCCATTTTTAAAAAGGGTAGAAAGGAGGACCCGGGAACTACAGACCGGTGAGACTCACCTCTGTGCCCGGGAAGATCATGGAACAGATCCTCCTGGAAGCAATGTGAAGGCACATGCAAGAGAAGGAGGTGATTTGAGACAGCCAGCATGGTTTCACCAAGGACAAATCATGCCTGACCAATCTTGTGGCCTTCTATGATAGAGTGACTGCATCAGTTGACAAGGGAAGACCAACAGATATCATCTACCTGGACTTCTGTAAGGCTTTTGAAACAGTCCCACATGACATCCTGATCTCTAAATTGGAGAGATATGGATTTGAAGGGTGGACCATCCAGTGGATAAGGAATTGGCTTGAAGATTGCACCCAGAGAGTGGTGGTCAACAGCTCTATGCCCAGGTGGAGGCCGGTGATGAGCAGTGTCCCTCAGGGGTCTGTCTTGGGACAAGTGCTTTTCAATATCTTTATCAATGTTATAGATGATGGGATTGAGTGCATCCTCAGCAAGTTTGCAGATGACACCAAGCTGAGTGGTGCACTTGATACAACAGAAGGAAGGGATGCCATACAGAGGGACCTGGACAAGCTTGAGAAGTGGGCTCATGTGAACTTCTCAAAGTTCAATAAAGCCACGTGCAAAGTGCTACACCTGGGCTGGGACAATCCCAGACATGAGTACAGACTGGAAGAATAACTTGTTGAGAGCAGCCCTGTGGAGAGGGATTTGGGTGTTCTGGTGGACGAAAAGCTCGACATGAGCCAGCAGTGTGCGCTTGCAGCCCAGAAGGCCAACTGTGTCCTGGGCTGCATCAACAGAGGCGTGGCCAGCAGGTCAAGGGAGGTGATCGTCCCCTTCTGCTCTGCCCTTGTGAGGCCCCACTTGGAGTGCTGCGTCCAGGTCTGGGGCCCCCAGCACAAGAAGGATGTGGACCTGTTAGAGCAGGTGTTCAAGGCCAGGTTGGATGAGGCCCTGGGCAATCTGACCTAGTGGGTGGCATCCCTGCCCATGGCAGGGCATTGGAACCAGATGATCTTTAAGGTCCCTCCCAACCCAAGTCATACTATGATTCCTTCTCCGAAGCAGGTTGAATTTTCTACCTTAAGGCCTGACTCCAAAAGCCGTTTTCTTTCCTAGATCAAGGACAATTCTGGTGATGGTACAGATACAGTATTTTCTCTACTGAATTACAAATGAGGCTTGCAGCTGGGTGAAGAAGACTAATTGCAGTGCATTGTTTGCACAGGTGACATTTAGAAACATGTCTGTTTGTACTCAAAGATAAGCCATCCTATACATAGACTAAGGATGCACTGGAAATGAATGGAAATTAAAAGCCGAAGATCTTTGGGGAACTGCAGAATGTCTCACAGGGGTTTCCTCTGGTGGGAAAATGCTGCAATCTTAAGTTGTATTGGTTTCTTTAAGCACCAAATCCTTCAAAACTGGACGTTACATACCCCCACGGCTCTGTGCTGACGAGCGCTGTGCCACGTGTGGGCATTGGGCTGTTTACCCCCACAGACACAACTGCTCCCATCTCTTCTGCACACATCCTCCCTCCAGCCTTTCCTCCCTGCCCAACAAATTCAGGTTTAGAGGGACAGAAGAGCTCCACTGGGGCATTTTAACCACCCAAAGCTGCAGCAGGGGTGCTCCTTGCTGCCCCTTCCCCAGCACCTCATTGAGCCTTCTCCTCCAGCCCTACGCTTCCCTTGGAGATCGCCCTATGGTCCCAAGAGTGCTCTGCTCCACCGCAAAGGCTCCCCAGTTTGTTTGTTATTTTTCCTCCTGCTTTATTTACGAAAGCTGCGTGCCAAAATGCTCTCCCGCTGGTCGCCACCTCTTCTCTCTGCCTTGTGCTTCCTGCCGGGTGTTTCTCCCTGACACACCACTAAAGACACAAAACGTGAGGTGGGGGACATCTGCCCGGTGCTGCCGTGCTTCGACAGCAGAGAATCTCCGAGAGATGCAGTTTTGTTATTTTTTTCTCCTTTTCACAGGACTGCGTTGCGGGATGTACAAGGCTTCCTGCTGCAGCCCCCCGTGGCCCGCAGCTCCCCGCTCTCACTAACACCACTGCAGTCTGCAAACGTTTAAAGGCAGTTTCTTCTGAGTTAGCCACATGCTTCGAATTGTTATGTGGTTAACCGCCAAGAACAAACCCCCACACAAATACCTACGGATCGACTTGCTCGAGCCAGGGTGGTAGCGGTGGGGGCGGAAGGGGAGGGGGGAGCTTCCTTGTTTCGCTTTTGATGAGAAGAAAATCGAGTTTTCTTCTGACTTTTCCAAGCTGCTAGCAGCCGCCACATCGCGGTACGCGCTGCTTGTTGTCGTTTTCACATTTGTTCGCGTTTACCGCTGATGAAAGGAGCCTTGTTCGGCAGCCCTGGCCTTGTACGTCGGGGGCCGCATCCTCAGCTTGGTGTAAATGATCTCCCCTGGTGAAGGCGAATGGAGAATGCACTTCCTCCCCGTGCACGCCGTGCGAACGCAAAGCCAGGGGAAGACTTCTGTGCTTTGACATTGCCCTATCCCATGTCCCTTAACTCTTATAAAAGCTGAATACTTTTCTGCTGACTCACGGAGGCAGATGGGTTTCGTTAACTCCAGCCGTGATAAGGAAGAATACAGGGGAAGCATCGCTGTCTCTCGGGGAAGGCTCAGCCAGGCTTAGCAGTTCGGGGGGACCAAGCGAGGAGCCTCAGGGTGGATGGAGCTTGCCTTGCAGGTACCACGGAGGAGGAGGGCGATACCTGGTCCAGCCCTGCTGCTTCCCATCCTCACACTAATCAGTGTCTGAAATAATGGGATGTGGCATCCTTCCCTCCCCACCTTGTGCCCTCTCCCTGAAGCACTGCTCCTCCCCAAAGCCCAGTAGAAAGCCTTAAAGCCAAGGGCAAAGAGAAAACAAACATCCCCAAACAAGCACATGGCTCTAAAATCCCCATTAATTCCACTGTCTCTACTTAGGTCTTCTTGAATTTTTGAATTATTTAACAAAACTTCCCTTTGCTTATATTTCCTTTATTTTTGAGGACTATGAAGCCACTGAAGAAACTGTGTTACGAACTCAGTCCTACACGGGGACAGCTTTCAAACACAGTTTGCACATCTGATCGTGTAGCACTCGTGAAAGTGGACCCAAATGGAAATACAGATAATTATTTCGCTGTGTACCTAAGTTTGAGATCCACCTTAAGTTCATTTATAAAATGGCTGACTAAAGACCCTACAAGGTGGCTAGAAGAGGCTCAGGGAAACAGCTGCAATGTAGAAGTGATCTACTTGCTCAGGTAAGATACAAAATCGCTCTTTCCAGAAAATGGTGTGAAAAGGAGAGGCTAAAAGCTTACAACGTGGGGAACAATTTCAGAGAAAGTGGCCTAGTTCCTCCGGTCCATTTATCAACTGAGCAGAGAAACATCACCAC
This sequence comes from Anseranas semipalmata, assembly GCA_013399115.1. NCBI lineage: Eukaryota > Metazoa > Chordata > Aves > Anseriformes > Anseranatidae > Anseranas > Anseranas semipalmata. The sequence goes on along the minus strand of VXAA01005869.1, from coordinate 476,995 downwards.
ACGTATGAAGTTAGCTCTGCAGAACTCTGTGCCTGTCAGAGCTGTTTTATCTGCACCGGCCAACAACAGCAAGAAAGGCAGGAGGACTGGCGGTCGTGATGGTGAATGAGTTGGACACATGGAGAGAAGGTGCATGAGCTGAACTTCCTCACTGGTGCAGAAGGGGAAGAAGGAGGAGGGAAAGAACATGAGGTATCTAATCCTAGAGAGTTTAATGGTACTGTTGGTTACCAAAAAACTTGGTCTTTTGCCACATTTCTCCATGGGTAACCGAACAGATAGGTCTTCGTCCAACCAGCCTTTGCACTGCTGAATGTATGGGAGCAAATGCCAGCAGAAACAGCTGCTGGGGGATACTGGCACATGAACGTGTGGCCGCAGGGAGCTGGGTTGGGAATACTGCATTTAGATGATTCAAAACTAATGTGATAATCATTTATTAAGGAACTGTTCAGTGCTTGGTGCAGTTATATAAGGAGGTACAAAAAAATCCCACAGTCTAAATCAAAGCAAGCCTTAAAACTTTGTAAGGGCTATTCGGATGGAAAAAAAAAAAAAGGCGGGGGGGAGGGAAGAGCATTCACGTTTATAAAAAGAAACCCGCACACAATGAGCTGAAGGTTGTGCTTCTGCGCTTCCTGGTCTGGGTGTGAGCAGAAGAGGAAATACCAAAATACCACCAGAAAAACTATTCCCACAGCATTTCCAACCTGACTTAAACCAGAAAAGTCTGACCATTCTACAAAAAAGAGGGAAAAAAACAACTGAGCCAGTCGCAAGCCTCCTGCTCATCAGACAGCCAACCAAATTTCCAAAGCTAGGAGATTTGGGTAGACCTAGAGAAGTCTTGATATTTCCCCTCTGTCCTCATTTGTACTCTCTATTTTCTGCAGTCCACTGATCATTAGTGATGTTTTGACCCATCTGCCAGCTTTGAGACGAGCACGTTTCTGCTTTAGCCACTTCAGTCGCAGCCATGGACAGAGCACAACCACAGGACAGGGCACCGAGGTCTGGTCTAACTCAGGTGAGGGGCTCCTTGTCCTCCCTTTCGTTTTCTGGGGATCAATCCCCTACACTGCGAATACACACCTATGTACACAGCAAGAGCCAACATTTCAATGCATAAAATACCACGAGTTTCAGTGTTGCCCGATGTTAATAAATAAAAATGAGTTCCTGAAGGTTCGCATGCAAAAAAGACGCCAGTTTGGTCTGGCTGGTATCACACAAACCTTCCACTGATTCCGAAGAAAAGCTTGAAGAAGAACAGCAGGATCACATTCAAAGGGGTGTGCAGAAATCCAGCATACCAGGCAATTATTAGTTTAAAACTTCAAATTTGGAAGCTCTGGAAAGAATTTGGAAAATAGTTCTTTCCCTTTATTGGTATAAAAAGTAAGGTATTTTCTCCTGCTAAACCCCCAAAATTTAAATGTTAAAGTTTTTTGATTGACATGCAGTATTATGTACTAGAGTTCAGGACATTTTCAATAGTCTAATGAAAATCAGGGCTAAAGTATAGAAAGCTGTTTTCCCTATAGATGTTTCCTAGTATCTAAGCAATTTCAGAAACAAGCTTTCTCCCTAAAATTAGAGAACCAAGTCCCTGGAACAGGTCCAAAGAGCAGCTCAAGAATGTGCAATGCAACCACAGCCTCCAGCTAAGGGACACAACAAAAGCTGCAACAGTGATGATGCTTTATCTTCCACATCTTACTCCAACAACACTTCCATGGATGCCAGCAATGAAATCTGCTTCAAAGAAGTCTGACAAAGAGGTCTTTTTTTTTGTCTTTTCAAATGCTGACTTATTGATTTTGAGACCAGTCAACTCATTGCATTTGTGACCACGGTTTAACTGAAAACACCTCAGGCTAATAATAATGCTGCCATGGGCTCTCACATCCCAAAATGAAGTTAAAACCTTAGCTAAGCCTCATGTTTGAATGCAGCTTTCCAGTTCAGAGCAGCACAGCACTCGGCATTTTCCCTCCAACAACGAAAGCCCCTTTCTGGCCTCCCGGAACATTGCTGCAGAAAATACGCTTTCACTCCTACTGCAAACTTATTTAAGAGACAATAGGAGAAATAGTTGTCACATGTATTTTCCTTAAAATTTAAAACCAGATCAACAATAAAGCATAAAAGACCAAGGAAGCATACAATGACCCTCATAAAATGATCCTTTTCTTTTAAGATTAATTTTCACGGATATTGAGATGTTGCAATTTACTACACGTGGCCTCAATTCTGCAAGCCTTCGCTTATATGAGCTCTTTTTAAAGTCACTGAGGTTATTTATGTGAGTAAAAGTTACTTACATGGGTAAGGACTGGCAGAATCTGGCCTGATACATTTTGCTACAGTAAAGTTTACCCAGACCTTACCTGGGTAGAGCAGCGCATATTTTTAGGAATGAAAATGGACTTCTGTGTTGTTTTTTTTTTTTTTTAAGTTTTACCCTCAGCTTCACCCATCTGCTTTTTGCAGTTTGCTCAGCAGCCACACTCAATGGACGCGCTCAGCCTTTGTCCTTGTCTGAGAGCTGTACGGGACTGAGCACCCTCCCAGCCGATGCCCTGTAACTCACCAGGACTTGTGCAGGCTGAATTCCCATTCCAGATTTGGTCCTCAAACCTAAGGCCATTATTCCATCTCAGACTAAAACATATTCTCCCATGGGCAGCTGGAAAAGACCATGTTTCTTCAAGTTTTATTTCCAAAAAAAAAAAAAAAAGAAAAAAGAAAAAAAGATAAAATAAAGTCAAATAAAACAAAATAAAAACAAAAACAAAAACAAAACCAACAGGAAATCCAATGTACAGTGAGCCCAAAGTTCTGCAGTCTAAGTGTGTTGATCTGCATCCATAAATGTCCTGACCGGTGAGGAGACACAGGCACTACAACTGGAAGGAGAGCAGGAAGGAAAACCTACCATGTGAGCAAAGTGAAAAAAAAAAAGAAGTTAAAAAAAAAAAAAAGTGAGAGAGAAAAAGGTCTGTTCAGTGGACAGCACTTGGGCTGATAGCAGGGATTTCAGGAAATCCAAACACTCAGACAGGAAATCTGAACACTGGATAAACACACCATAATCTCCACAGATACAGCTAACGTGCTGCCTCTCCTGTTAACCCCTTGCCTGCCCGTGGCGGGGGCTGCAATCAGATATATGATGGCTTGAAACACAAGCTGCCTAGGGGGGCTCAAAACTCCGAGCCCTCCTTTCGCTGTCTTGCAACCCTGCATCCAACCTTGCTGCTCTGGCATCCTGGTGGGGATGTTTTCCTCTCTTTGCTTCTAGATAGTGATGCTTTAGCTAAAAAGTGTATGATTTTTAGGTAGGGTTTCCACCTCGGAGATGGAGGTGATATCAGGGTGCACACTCAAACCTGTGTGCCATCAGCGGTGGCTACCTGGAACTCCTGAACCAATGTTACCTCTCTCTCTGTTTTTTCCCTTTATCTTTTGCTGTAACACAAGATTTATGGGTCTGTCTGTGGGACACTTGCAGGGTACCAGTGATGATTTACTGTAGGGCTGGCGCAGCAGGGGAGGGAAGGGAACCTCCAAAATTAGAGGACAGAGATCTTAAAGGAGCGGGAAAGTTCAAAAACTCTCTTTATATTTTGTCAAGGAATTTAGGATCGAATTCTGCAGTCCTTAGCAAAATTAAGATGAAGCTTGTTTGGTTGTTTATTTCTGGAGTATGGACTCTCGTTGTGTCTTGTGGTTCACTCCCCAGCATTAAGAACATCACTGTATTTTTCCTTTGAGTCTTCTTAATTGATTTCTTTATTTCTATAATCTACCTTGGTTAAACTATAAATGTAAAAGTCTTTGTTAGCTACAACAGAAAAGGAAAGCAATAGCACTTCCTATCAAAATAGGTGTAGAATGGACCCCTCACTCCTGCAGATGTAATTTATAAAGTGCAGTTTATGTGAGAGTTATCCCGTTGAAATCCACATGACTACAAGCACACACACACAGAAAACTGAGCCCCTGCAGGATATTTGCAGGATGGGGACTTCGCTGTAGTTTTGCAGGAGGACAATTGCAGGCTTCACAGCTTCTCTGAGGTTACTGACTCCTAAGACAAGGACTCACTTCCAAAAATGTTACTTCTTTTTAAAAATTGATTCCACCTTTTTAAGACAGCCCTATAGCATGTTGGAAGGAAAACCCCATGCCTTCAGATTTTCTTGTTCTCCTAGGACCTAATGATGAAAAAAAAAAAGATAAAACTAGTATCTTGAATTTCACTTGCCCATTTGCTGGTGGAATTATTTAGACACAGAGGTAATCTCCACTGGCTGGTGCCCTGGCCCAAGGCAATGGCAATTAGCTCCTCTGAAATAGCCTTAATGTAAATCCCACATGTAGTATTAGCCTATATCATTTTCTAGGGTACTCACCAGGAACAGCATATGAGCATCGCAGGAAAACACTTGCTTCAGCACCTTCTGCTAGTTGTGGCATGTTTCTGCTTATTATTTCGAGGAGAGAAGCTCTGGCAAAGAAACATCAGTTACAGCATTCCCTGAAAGTGGCCAGGTTTGGAAATCATGTCTGATCTACTGAGATAGGTTGTGTTGGCCAAAAGTGATACTGTGGGAAGCCTGGCAGCAAAGCTGGGGTGGAAAGTGGGGATTTGGGGGCATCTCTGCCTCAGGAAGGCTCCTCTGGTCTCCAGCCCAGTTCTGAGTCAGGAAACACCTTCCAGGTTGGGTCCTCTCATTCCCAGCCATTCTCCCACTACTTTTTAGGATGCGTGAGGCCAGTGATGGAAGTCAGTCCCTACAAACACAGTTGGAGCACTGGCGGCAGCATCTGTGCAAGCGGCTGGTAGAACAAAGGCTTTGCTTTAGAGCCATGAAGTCATTCCTTTTGCCTAGCACGTGTTACATGAAACAAGTACCAAATGGTTGCTTGATGATGTCAGGAGGGAACTGGTGGAAAAAACAGGGAAAAATTAAAACATCTCAGATTTTTTTTCGCCCATGTATTTTGCCAGTGAGCTATTTCAGTTATTCACTTTTTTTTTTCCATAGAAGTTCTTCTGTTGTCACTTTTGTCATCTTCCCTCTTCTTGTATTCTCCTTTTAGTGCCACTCTTTCCAGTAGCAAAAGGAAAACAAAAGCAGAGAAAAAGAATAAAGCACAGCCTTTGTTTTTCAGTTTAACTGGAAAAAAAAAGAGAAAATATTCTTAAACCCCCAAAATATACGTTTTGAAAAATTGCCTTTTAAGATTAAGAGACTTTTCATTTGAAAGCATTCAAACAGCTCTAGAAAAAAAGGAGCTGGGGGAAGTGGGTTATAATTTATTACCACTAACATCTGCTGTAAATCAGTTAGAGGTAGGCAAACATTCCCTGCCAGGGCACAGTTAGGTCAAGGTGAGAGGGGATAAAGCAATAATTAAAAAGCCCAGCGTCCTCTGGTTACCTTCAATAAGCTGTGAGCAGAAGAGCAAGTGCTTGCTGCAAAACCGGCTTTTGTCTTGAAAAAATTCAAAGGGAGGCAGGGGGATTCATTGTTATGTTCAATGGACAACAATCAGTTTACAAAAAAGTTCCAAAAATTTTCATGCAGAACCACAAAAAGTGGTTATGCTTTTGTGTTTTGCTAGTTAAAAAAAAAAAAAAAGGTTGACAAAAGGTTGTGCATACTGTGAAAAGTCTCATTTGATGAGAAATTTCTCTTGAAAAGTTCTACGGAAAGGTATTATTGTCAGGCTTAGCAAAAGGGAGAAAGGGACAGCGCAGTAGGTAGAATAACAAAGCTGACAAAAATAAACCATACAGAAATATTCAGGGTAGAGAGAATACTTCAAACTCAGGCCAACAGTCATCGAAGCTAAAAAAGTAGATGAAGATTCCTGAAAGGGCACAGCAGCTGCAAAATCTCCACTATCAACTAAGAAAAAAGCCAGTGGCCTTACTCAATACAGATGTGAAGATGCTTGCTTTTAAACTGGAAAAAAAAAAAACCACATCCACCCTTGATGTATCCACGGCAGCTGAGCTTTCTGCTCACTTGCTCTATATCCCCAGGATATAACTTTCTGCAGACCTACAGCTGATAACGAAATTCTCACTTTTTCAACAAAGAACTCTAAAGCCAGTGAATTAAGACAAATCAATTCATTAAAGATTAAAAGGATTTAGCTATGTATGTGAAAGATAAAGAACATGGAATTATAATTGAGATCGTGAACAAAATGCTTGTGAAAGAGTTATCATTAACCCGCGAGGCCCCAAGCTCTGTTATTTTTCATGTTTCAATAACAAGCCTTATTATAAATCGTTAGGAAATCTTTTCAATATAGATTTGAAACAAAGATCAGTTCTTTAATTTCTACCACCCTGCTTCTTGGATTTGGAGAAGACTTCAGCTAAATAATGAAAACATTTGGAGGCAAAAAGTGATGCTCCCAGCTTTGTCATTCTTCACCCTTCAGTCGCACAGAGGCTTTATACCCTTGAAAAAATGAGAATATATTCGTGTGAAACTAATTTAGTTTCCTCTTTGAGTGGAGCCAGCCCTGTGCACTCAGCAGTCCCACATCTTTTGGTAGATACCAGAAACTGGATGTCAGAGGAATGCTGTGGCATGCTTACACCAAGTTCCACATTCACACTATGGATCTATCTGGATTTACAACAACTTATGCTTAAACTTAGCAAACGTTGGAGAAAATTAGTAGAAAACACTAACAGAAAGGATTTCATAAATACTGACACAACTTCCCATAAGCTATAAACACAATTTTTCTCACAAAACTTCAGTAATTAGCTGGTTTAGGGACTTCTTGCCGTGCTACAAAATGTATCTCTTTGTGCACTGACTTTCAATTTGAACATGTTTGTTTGGAGAGCCCTGCCAATTTTATTGCAGTCCGCTCCTTCCTAAATGGGCAGTCGAGGAGGTTTACTTTTGAGATCAGCATCCCTGCTGGCACTTCTGCACTAGCCAAGGCACCGAGCCCCCTTCATCCAGCAGCAAGCCATGTGCTCTTACATTAAACAACAAATGTTGACGCTTTCCTCACTGTTCATTCAGTGAAATACAGCAGAAGCTGTGTTCTAACAGGTTTAACAACATGTTTGTACATTTATTAAGCAAATAACACCTCTCGACATTATGAAAAGGGGCAAGAATTAGAAACTGCCTTGACAAGAAGCACTTGACCCTTGGTGGTAACCACAGGCTGTACCAATGCACAGGGGGCTGTGCACATTTCACTTTCAACTCTTTTTATGTTAATAGTTTTCTTTTTTATAAGGAAAAAAAGACCAAAGCATTTCATTTTTTTCCCCTTTTCCTTTTCATTCCTCCTTCCTCATTGTAATGGCAAAAAGGGGGAATTTTTTCATAGTCCACTTTTTCTCCCCTACGTATGTTTTTCCAGAGTGGCACGTGACAAGGGGAAATTGAAGACACATTCAAAAAAAAAAAAAAAAAACTTTTAAAACAGCTCTTCTCAAAATGTGGTGCATAAAAACATAGTAAAGGGCACTAAGGAAAACAGCTATCACCTAAGGATATCCCCATTGTGTAAGCATAGCTGCAGGCTCCATCATTTGCTGTATGTGGAAAGTTCAGATAACATTGATAGACAACTAGAGGTTGAATTATACACCAGGAACACTAGTAGCAATGAAATGCTGCTGCATGAGGAACAGGCTGATATATGAATTTCTGAGAGTCAGTCTGCGTTGTTCCCTATAGGTTTCCAGGCTGGCAGTTTTGCTGAAAGGGCCAGGTTAGGAGGACACAATGGACATGCTGTGAACATCACACTAGGCTTGAGTTGCTCTCCATTTGTCACCAAAGTCTTCCTCAGCTTCCTTTCTAAAAACTGGTGAAAAAGATGCCTCCTCAGTGTGTTGTCATAGGTTGGTTGCAGGAAATTTAAATGACAAATACATCATGTGAACTCGTGAATAAACACTATGACAAAGCCCCAGATGATCACCAGGTTGGTTTAGCAATTAGAGATTTCTTAAAAAAAGAAATATAAGCTTCTCATGATCTCAGCCTTTGGAAGTCATATGAGAAACAATTTTAAACTTTTTTAGGAATGAAGACCAGACACACACATAAAATTAGTGCTAAAAATCTTGTAAATCCCTTATTACCATGAAATGAACATTTAAAAGTATGGATGGGTGCCATGAGACTTGTCACAGAGATGTGAGAGTCAACACTGCTATAAATGGTACAAACTTCATATGCTATAAACACTGTATATTTGTATACAGCATAGACTGTATATAAGAGCTATTAGCCTGGGAATCTTTAGTGTAATCTGGAAAAGGAAAGGGCACAGGAAAAAAAAAAAAAAGAAAAAACTAAACAAAAGAAAAGATATTTCCAATTAAAAAAATTATTTCTTTATTATTTATTTATATTAAAAAGATATTTCCTGTTACAGCTTTTGTTTGGAAACAAGTGATGACTATCGTGACAACACCTGTAACTAGGAAGATAGTGTGGTTGCCTCCATTATATCTGATGAGTCAGAAGGTGCTATAGAGGGACTGTAGATGCTCAGAGGTGCTGTAGCTCCCCTCCTCCGCTACCAAAGCATGTGGGACCATCACCAGAGAGGTGCAATGGCTCATGGGGAGAAGAAAGCAATGATTAGAGAAGAGACTCGTTATTGTCACAGAAGGACTGCAGCACTTCCCCGAAGGAGGAACGTGCTCTGCAGATGTCTCATTTCCATCTTTATCCCCATTGCTTCATTGTTCTGGCTGGTTATGCTCTGGTTATAGGCTTCTCCTCAGGAGAGATGACTTCAGCTCTTCTGCGGGAGATGGTGGCTGCCCCCATCTCACTCACATGCCCTCTGGGAGTGTTTGCTGGCTGAAGCATTCGTCCTGGCTCGTTCATGATCACATCCCTCTATCTCACTTGTGCTGTACCATGTTATCATCAGAAGTTTCAAACACTGCAGCACACTATGCTCACTGCACATCTGTTTTAGGGCTACACAGCACATGTGTGGAGGAGGGTCATACGACATCAAGCATGAATTGAGTCTCCTGGCTGCTTTATACTCTGTTCTGCAACCTGATGTGCCAGCGTTTTTGCTGGTAAGCAACAGTGACTCCTTTTGGAGTAAATGTCTTGCTTTTGTACCTTTCAGTTGCAGCATACACTGTCCCACTAGCTTTGTGCTTCAGAAGGAGGTTCCTGTATCCCTGCTGCTCAGGCAACCACACAGTAATATTCATGCAGTGCTTCTCATACAAATGAGGGATCATACACTTTTCGTCACATGGTGGTCAGATGAGGGATCTGCTGTTTGATCTTTGGTTACTCAGTGACTAAAGGCCAGGGGTTTATAACCTATTCCTAACAGCCTCACACCTTCAGACCAGCCTTCCTGCTGCCTGGGGCCCGGACCACACTCTGCCCCAGCAGTGCCAATGAAGTTTGGGGTGGCTCCCTGCTTCTGATCTCTCTCCAGTCATCTTCCCTTACAAAGGAAGCAGATTCAGTTAATGTTATATCAATTGGAATTTAGAATAGTTCAGCTGGAAGGGACCTTCAAAGATCATCAAGTCCAACTGCCTGACCACTGCAGGGCTAACCAAAACTTAAAGCATATTAATGAGGGCATTATCCAAATGCCTCTTGAACACTGACAGGCATGAGGCATCAACCACCTCACTGGGAAGCCTGTTCCAGTGTTTGACCACCCTCATGGTAAAGAAATGTTTCCTAACGTCCAGTCTGAACCTCCCGGATGCACCTTTATGGTGTTCCCTCATGTTCTATCATTGTCTACCAGGGAGAAGAGACCAGCTCCTCTCTCTCCGCTTTCCCTCCTCACGAGTTGTAAAGTGCAGTGGTAATTTAGCGAATAGCGAATATTACCAAGTTCAAACTCTTCTTCTGGCCTCAGGTCACTGTACTGGGTCTGGCTGGGATAGAGTTAACCCTCCCTGCAGCAGCCCATATAGCATTGTACTCTGNAAAAAGGAAGGAGGGGGGGGGCTCTCGTTGTGAAGACGTCTGTCCTCCCGAACAACCGCTACGCGTATTAAGGCCCTGCTTCCCAGGACGTGGCCAAACATCGCTTGTTGATAGGGAAGTAGAGAATCATTTTTTTTTCCCTTTCCCCTCTGTGCTTCCGCGCGGCCTTCACTTGTTCTTTCCTTTTTTTTCCCCTTTAATTAAATTACCCTTATCTCAACCTGCGAGAGACCCTGTTTTCTTTACATCATACTTCATTCTCCTCCTCTTCTTTGAGGAGGGGGAGTGAGAGAGTGGCTGTGGTGGAGTTCAGCTCCCTGGCAGGGTAAAACCACCACAGTCCTTTCTCAGGACTTTCACAGGTCCTTTCTCAGCCTTTCTCACCCAGGCTTCATCTATACTGACAAACCTTAGGGCACTTCTGAATTTCTGTGTCCAGTTGTGTTTTGGCTTCATCCTTGGAGCCAAGCCAGGGATGTGCACTAACCCCACTCCCCTCATACATCGCCCCATACCTCCTGCTCAGGTGAGACACTGCCTTGGTCTCTCTGGTCATGCCTCTTAACGTTATGAACTATGCTTCAGGGGGGTGTTGATTTTCTTGTTATCAGCTTTACATTTGTTATGTTTGCACTGTCAGTAGGGACTGCATTTCAATTTGCAGCTCTGAGCCTGAATTTCCCTGGGTGTTGAGCCCCTGGTCTTTCCCGAGACTGAAGCCTGAGAGCAGGTCAACATCTCAGTGATGGACATGGTCAGAAATGTCACATGCAAACTCAAGCCCTAAGCCAACACAGAGGTACAAACATCCGCCTGCCTCAATTCTCCATGTACAAAGGGAGATGCTGGCGGTTTATGACCTTACAACAGGTGATTTGGATATGGTACAGGCCACAAATTGGACAGGTGCTGCAGGGATGGGATTTGTAAGGCCTAAGCATGTAGTGTAAGCATGAGATGCTATCTAACATTTCTCTAATGGTCAAGCAATTCTTCACTGTATAGGAAACTAGAGAAAATATCATAAAAGGCAGACTGGATGACATCAGTTTTCCTTCTCTTGCTTCAGCACTTTGTATACATTCAATATGAAAGCCTGGTTTTGTCTCAGAAAATGTACAAGAACTTTAGACGAGAATACATTCTTGTCTAGGGGAGCTCCAGATTAAATGATTTCTAAAATGGGTCTGGAATCAAGAGCCACTGCTGTCTGCTGTGTGAAAAAGGAGAGGAATATTAACTTCTGTGGGAGGAGGAGCTGTACCTTAAAAAAAGAAGTTGCTATTGAACGCAAAGCTGGTTTGGAAAGCTCAGATAATTGGAAACACATGTTCCTGGCTGCAGGCGTACAGCACATAAACTGCAGAAGAAAAATAATAATAGAGAAGACATAGACTATTTGAATATATAGTGAGAGAAGTCAACATTTTACAACTTGTTAATAGTGACTATACCTGAAATATTTTTTTGTTTTGTTATTAGTCTTAAGAATACAAATATATCTGTAGACTTTCTGGTACACACTAACTTTATAATAAAGTAGAGATCCCAGGTATGTTGGATGATAGTATTACATAAGGAGAATATTTTAGTAAACTATCTGAACAAAAATGACTCATAATGATACAGCTGAATATGTTATTTTAAACACTAAATGTGAATTACTTAGCACCTAAAAATAACACGCCCCCCCTTTTAACTTTCAATGAACTGTGTTGACGTTGCAGGAGTTTCTAACTTTTTCAGTGCAGCAAATCATCCATCTTTTGTAGACTGTTAACGCAAATATCTCTTTTCAGGCCAAAGCTTTGAAACCAAAGCACACATAAACCCCCTCACACCCACACTCCCTTCAGTTTGCAGCTTTTTGTTCTGCTTCTCCAAGGCAATTCCTTCTTGGGTAGTAAAAACCACAGGAGGAAGGAAAGGCTGTGAAAGTCTGCACAGAAAAAATAAGATTTGATGTATACAGTGGAATACTCTATACCATAGCCATACTGTAAAGGAAAGTAGGTCGGTCACTTAAAGCTGTGTGGGCAGAGCTATTGCAAACCTGCCTCTTTCCCATCTTTATCCACTCAGTTTCTTCCCATCCCTGTTGGATATATGTTTCTCACTCGTTGTGTCATCCGTGATTTTCCCTCCCTCACTTTTTGGCAGAGGTGAGTTTTGTAGCTCTCAGACAAGTGTCCAGCAAATGCTACGTACCAAAATTGTTTGGGGCAATTTTGGTTGCTAAAACCTAGTTCTGTCTACTTTTATGCTGGCATTCAAAGATGTGACAAAAGGCACACCTCTGTCTGAAAGCCATTTTCCTGTCAAATTTCAAGTTCTTTTAATGGATGGAAGGAGTGAAGCTTCATGAAAAAGGCCTCCACAATGCTGTAACAAGGGGGTGGGGAGAGGAGGTGGAGAGGGAGTTTTCCCTGCAGCTTCATCATCTGGAATGACTCAAGCCTTTAAACTTCTATAAAGAAATAATTATTTAAAATAGATCAGCCTGAGACAGACAGATAATGTAGATAACGTGGCACAAGTAGATGCAGTTTACTGCACTAATTTTCTCTGGGTTTTGATATGGTTGAGGCTATTTTAGTAGTCGATGGTGCTCCCTGCAAAAATTGTCATCCAAGGCCACTGGATGCCAACAGGAAACCTTCCCTCAACTTCTGTGATCTTCAGGTCAGCCATCTGAATCCTTCAGTGCTGTGCTTTTTATTATATTCATTGGGTAATATGCCAAATATGGTGGTTGGAGAAAATACCTTGGTGCATCAAAAGCCAACTCTAGCACTGCATCTCAGGATTAGCATAAACTTGCATTTCACGCATTTTGTTGCCTCACTTTGCTAATGTCACTCAGCTTATCTTCACTGTGGGCCACCTTAACTGTGTGGTTTAATGTTTTTCCCTCTGCTAGCAGCCACGTATATTTTCTCATCCGTGAAAAAAATGAAAAGACAGACAGAAATAGATGTTGTACACTGGGACCTTGAAAAGCCTGCACTATGTCCAGGGTATATTTATTCCAGTTAGAGTAGAAACTTATTCCCACGCCTACAGGTGTTTTCCAGCTTTTCTGTGATGAGCTCCACATCTCAATAAAGAAATTGCCTCATGGGCACTTATCCTCTGAGTCATTGTGTAACATCCCTGTGGCAATTTACATTACATGGAAAACCATACTGAAAAAGCATTTGTGCCTCTTTTTAAGAGGTCTTTAGAGGAATATGGGTATTGACCTTCCTGTAAAAGTTGACCATGGTTTCTGCTTTTGCTGTTTATCTCATCTCTTCTCCTTCCCTTGGCTCCATTCCTCCCAAGTAAAGTCCAGGATGAAAGCCAACATACCACAGGAACAGTGAGCTCACTGGTGCTCTGTGGACCACAGCTAAGGAATCTCCATCCCAGTCCTTTTCTGGTGTGAAACTTCCGTGTGACATGCAAAGTGCTAACAGGATCACAGATCATATTTAATAACCAAAATAAAAGAAAGACAAGTCAACACCCCCAGTAGTTACTTAAGAAAGAGCTTTACAGCCAAGTGTAACACTTCTCCCTGATGCGTTCTGCTGTATTTTTCCAGGATCATTTGCCCTGTTCTTGCAGAAACAACAGGATGGCACTGGGACCTGAACTCTGACTCTCTGCTGCTTCTGCTATTCTGCTTGCTGATGCTGCTCTTTCACAGCAGCTGAGTTGGATCCAGATGGAAGCCTGAGTTATCTTTTCTCTGAAGAAGAAACATTAACAAAACCCCTGACACTTGTATATAGTTAAGAAGTTGTTTCTATCATTTCTTGGCATGATAGATTGTAAACTATTAATAGCCTAATTGCATGTGGAAATATCAAATTGTTTCTTGTTAACATAACAGATTCATATCAACCTCCATTCATTTTAAAAACATGATTTTCAGCACATTTATGTAAGGAATGTGTAAAAAAAAGGACTCATTTTTTCTTGGACTTGTAAAGATGGGCATGTCGGAAATTTCAGAACGGAATGATATATAAAGTTGACATTAGCTCTGACTGCCCAGGAAAATATTTTAATACATGGATATGTATGTAACTTTTGTGAACATTGTCTTCTTACAACAAAGTCAAATCTTTAATGTCTGGTCTATTCTAGAAGGCTTCTTTAGGACCTGTCAACTGTCTGTTCCTATCATGCCATGTAGGACAGTTTGGGATAAGAAAATAATGTGACAGTGGGTACTACATGTAGTAACAGCAGGAAATTCCTATTAGCTGATGTCTATCCCAGCTCCCCAACTACTTAATATCAACTTTCATTGTTAGGTTTTAAATATTTATTTATGTTTTCAAGAAGAGTTATTGAATCAGTCAAAATGTGTACCTGAATGGTTGGCATAAAGCAAAAGCTGAAAACTGGACTGCTGGGAGCAATCCAGTCAAAGCTTTTTTGTTTGGAAAATTCTCTCTAATTAAGAGGATTTTCATGATTTCATAATAATAGTTAATAATATGAGGAGAGTTCATTTGAGCATTCTTGATCTAAGAAATGTGACAATTTAGAAGAAATTACAGAAAACAGGAAAAAGAAATGAAACCATGGGTAGGCTTAATTTCAGAAAACTTATGACTTAAAGTGACTGATTCCTTATCTGAGCTCTTCCCTCTGAGGAGCTCCTGATGCTCAAGAAGGGGTGTGCCACAGGGCATCAGGTGGTGGCCATGTTGACTCCAGAGCACTGGAGGAGGTTGGCCAGCTCCCAAGAATCAGAAGCCTCCCAAGCATGCTGCATGCTGATAACAAAATGCAGCAGAGAAATTTTCCTCTCTTACATCCAGAGGCAGGAAAACACACTACATGTTACCCACGTAAGATGCTGTACCATGTTCCCACCTCTTCTCTGAGCTCTGAGCTGAAGCTTTTGAGGGGATTGAAAGGAACTGTTTACACGTAATGTAACAGTTATTCCAACATCAATGAATGCTGGGGTGCCATTTTTCTGGAGTCAAGCATGCTGAGCAGTATCTGATTTTAATGCAAACCAAAGTACTACTCAGTGCAAGTGGAGGAAGCAGTGTTGTTTCTTCACATCATGCTCATTCTCTGATTGATCCCAGGCTGTCTGTTGTGTGTACAGAGGCATCTTCCCCCACCCATTGGAGCTGCAGCAGCTGCTTATTGGTGTTCAGAAATCCAGTTGAGGCCATGAGAGAACAGGAGCCCACGCGGGGAGTGTGAACCAGAAAGCTGAAATTACAGCAGCTGGATCTTAGCCAGAAACACTAGGGCTAAAAACTGAACTCTCTGAGAGAGCTACCGAGACCTTACGTGGCGGTCACGGGCAGGATGTTTGTTTTCCATCTCCTCCAGGGGACGGCACATCCAACAGTACTTTCCCATCTTAAAGCCGGGCTGGGACTTTTGTTCAGGACTGACTCAGAGGAAAGGGTGCCACTCAGTGAATCACCATGCGATTTCCCTCAGTTTGGGGGTTTTCCTTAGAGACCTTAAAACTCACACTGGAGCCATCCTGCCTGACGGATGGAGCCACCAGGATGGACGCACAGAGAGCGTTGCTGCAGGCAGAGCACGCTGCAAGCGTGTTCGTTGCCCCGGGCATGCTCCAGCAAATGCATACACATGTGCTTAACTCTACACTTCTGAGGCATAATCCCATTAATTTAAATGGGATTACTCCTGGGCTTAAATTCCTGCAGGATCAGCACTGAGGTCTGTAGCTGCAGCTGCCGGGGGTAGCATGATGAAGTGTAACAAGGGTTACTGCTGCCTCTCTGTTTGGGCATGGTGGCTCTCAGCTCTGCCATGTGGTTGAAACTCCGGGAGCACTGAGGAAGCCTGACTGGCTGAACATTCGCACTGCTCATATGCTCAAAACTGAAAAATGAGTCCTTCCTCAATTCTAAGGTCTCCTGAATCTTAGTTTTGCTTCATCTTCCTTTACTTGCAAACCTAAGTCAAGCTCTCCTATGGTTTCTACCTCTTCTTTATCATCCCCAGCCTTCATTGAGGGCTTTTGTGTCTACCACTGTTCACAGATCACCTTAACTGCTTTGATCAGTACAGTACGGGGAACCCCTCCCCCTTGATTATCTTCTCTAAACAAGCATGTTTCCTTCTGCTTAACATCTTTCTGCTAATCTCCTCCAACCTGCTGGAGCTGACTGCCTCTTAAAAGAAATATCGTCTCTACTCACCCTCAGGTCATTTTGGTCATTGGACCCTAGTGCCAGCCCGGGAGTGAAAACATTGCCTTCAAGAGGAAAGTTAGTCACAGCTGGGGGTGAATAAACGTCCTAAAAGTACTGCCACCCCAGCATGGATGGATTTTATTTTCTGTGTAGTTGCTGCTTTTTTATCTGAAATCACCTGACCACTTGTTTTTTAAATGAATTAAAAAGCCTGTGAGGTTAGTGACTTTATTTTAATAAATAGATAAATAAATTAACTAATAAATAGTTTACTTTTAAAGGCTGATGCACAACATGTGTATATGTATGTCTAACACATAGATTTGGGGGAGGCAGTATCCAAGGGAAAGTGAATTTCTTTTGTTTAACTGCATGTATTTTAACATTTTGGTTTTAGGGCAAAAAAAAAAAATCTCCCACTGGAGACCTTTTATGCCAAGTTTGAGCCTGGAGCAACTTTTTATGGCTGAGTTGCAGTAACCCCTTGAATGTAGCGGTTTATAATGGAAACTATGACAAACCGTTAGCTAAAGTGCTTCTAACAGATGTTTCTGTAATGAAAGGGTTGTGCAGAACAGGCAACAGAGAGCAAACTGTACTTTGTATTTTGCAAAGATTACGAGTGATTGTGCACAATTCATAAAATGAAGGTGTCTTTAACCCAAAGTCACAATGCTTACACCAGGCTGTGCACCGGCTGTGTGCATAAATTAACAACATCCCATGTTGGTAAAGCAGCCAGCTCTTGAGCGTAACTTGCTGCCTTTTTTGTATAGATTTGAAAATACAGGTCATTTTGCTCTCCTGAACAGCAGTTCAACCATCTGGTAGTGGTGGTGGTGATAGCTATGCTCTTGTTCATAGTGCCCTGGAGATGGATGCCATCAGTGTTCAATTAAACAACTGGTCTGAACAGAAACCAAATGTACTCCTCCATAACTGAGAGGAGTCTTCACTGTTTCCCTGCGCTGTGGCATCTCCGTCAGACACAGACGTGGCAGACCGGACCTCGTCTTCTTCCCTGTGGGGTGGACGGGTGCAAGTAGGTTGGGATGCTCTGGGGATGAAACTGGGCAGGCAGCCATGTCCTCACAGTACATTGCTAACCCCAGAGCCCCAGATGTCTTGGCCCATGGTCACTGAAAATTTGAAGCCTGGCTAAAAACAGAATTAGCAAGAGAAAAAGAACTGCAGGTTTTAATTCTAGAAATGTTACCGGTGGGTATTTTGTGTTTTTGTTCTAATCTTCTTGTCAGTGCCCATTAAGTGGTGATCAGAGTCACTGGACGATCATCTGAGGGTGCGCTTGATGGCGCTGCAGAGACCTTGGCAGCCAGCTACAAGCCACACGAGGCTTGCGGAGCCTTCATAGGCAGGATAGAAATTACATTTATGTATGTCACACACACATAGATCTGCTCCTAAATGCCTTCCTGTTTATGATGGTGTTTTGTCAGGCTGAATCCCTTTTGGGTGAGTAGCAGCAATGAAGTGTAATTAATGTTGTCCTGGTTAATGCTCTGTTAATGTGCGGTACCCAGAAAAATGCAGTCCTTGGTGCTGTATTCATCATAGCCTTGCAGGTAGTGTGGAGTAACTGTGTTGCCTATGTGGAAACTCCACTCTCATCCATCAGTACAATGAGCAGAGGCACGTGTAGTACTGAAAGACTGAGAAGAAACTGTGCTTAATACATCCTTCATGCAACAGTGGAGAAATAAGACCCCTGGATTACAGAATCACAGACTCACAGAATGGTTAAGGTTGGAAGGGACCTCTGGAGGCCATCTGCTCAAGCAGGGCCACCTAGAACAGGTTGCCCAGGACCATAGCCAGATGGCTTTTGAAGATCTCCAGACTGACTTTGTCAATTCACTTTTGAAGATCACTGTCAGGTTACTTTTAGGTCTGTGATAACACAAAAGCACGTGTGTTCAGAAGCGCTTGCTAGAGTGGGCTCCTCCATGCCATTGCATTTGTTGCTGTAGTGGATTCAGAAGGACTCCAGCTACCCACCACGATGAAGCTGCTCTACCCTTGCAGGGTAGTTTATGGCATCAGCACATCATTGTCTAAATTGAGATGTCCATTGAGATGTTTTACCACCTGCTATTAACTTCTCGGTTATCCACTCCTTGGATATGGCTTGGTTGCAGTGCTTTACAATTTTCCTGATTTTGCATCTTTGATTTTTGTCTGTCATGGTCCTGACACAAATTGAAGCAATGACCTTCCCAAATTCTACCTTTGATGCATCGGAGCTGAAATAGTGTGCCAGTTGCTCCAGCTCCCTGAGGAGAGCACAGCTTGCCCTGGGGCAAGGAGCTCATCATCACCTGCCTGTCTTATGGCCACTAATTCTCTTGTTCTGAGAAGCTCAATGTTTTTAGCAGCCTTCCCTTATCTTTCTGTGGTGGAGCAATCAAGAAGCACCAGAAAGTTTTTTCCTGAGTGAAACCAGTAAATTTGCTATAACGGATTCGAAAGTGGGGAAGTTAAGTTTATCTTAGCTGAGGGACAAATAATACAGTTGTAGCCATAAGAAGAGAAGAAAGGAAAATTGGAGAAGTACAATATAGGAACATTCTCAGGAGAACACTCTCTCAAGCTTACCCTTCATCAATCACCCTGGCTTAAAGGGATAAACATTTTATGCCTTCCTCCGCCTACACCACAGCCACCTCATCTGTTGGCAACTTTGGGCCTATACTTTGCTATCCTTAACAGACCCCTAATAATCCTCTGGAGAACCTATTTTGATATTTAAGGGAATTACATTCAGAGGAAATAAACTGTAATCAAGTGTTCACTACTTGGACTTAGGAAGTGCTGATCTCCGATGTGTCTGCCAAAATTGACTCCCTGCAAAATCTTGGGCAAAGCACAGGTGTGCAAATTTTAGGTGCCAAAAAGATCAATAGCCATTTTGGACTGAAACTTTCAGTAGCTCCGTTTCTGTAACTGAACATGCAGATAGCCAAATTTAAGCTCACAGAAGTATTACGGTCATTAAAACACACGGACACTATATACGTTCTATATATATTATTGTAATGGGAAACACTGAACAGTGTGTTCCACTTACTCTTTAAGTGAATGATAGTTACTTCCATCTTGAGTGATTCCTGCTAGGCTGAATATGACCCATGGCAGTGAATGACTTTAATGACTTACATAAATATGTTATATTTATTTTACCCAGTGCAATCCTTTCTCCCATGTTCTGTATTTTGGCCTTCTCTTCCACTGTCTGGCTTCTTGGCAGAAGGCTGTGCAAGTTGCCAGAGGAGTTGGAGTGAACTGATCCATCCATTTGCTGGCCATTTGAAATGCTGTCTATCTTCCAGTCATTAATCTGTTCCTCTCACTTAGGCTCATGTATGAACAATAAATCAGCTGAGAGTGAGCAGTGACGTACTCTGAAACTTTATATATGTATATATTTAAGAACATCCATAAAAAGATGTTACAATATTGCTGGAGTTCAGAATGTATTACTGTGTTCAGTCAATACAAAGAGAGTCTAAGGTGCAGAGTGGTAGAGAATCATACCCTTTTAGTGCTCAACCTTTTAAAGCACGAGTGGTAATGACAGATTTTAGTTAGCAACATCATCTTGGTTTGTGATACCATTATCTTCAACAATTTATTGTATCTATGCGGTTCATGGTAGCAAAGTGGCTATGAAAAACGAGGACCAAAGGTTAATTTCTGGATGCCTTTAAATTGATGGCAGATCTCCCAATGACTTCAAAGTGTGAAGATCTCACCTTGTTTTTCAGCTGGTGTAAGCTGACATACCTCTGTATACTTCAATAAAATCAATGAAACCCTGATGATTTATTGCAAGTGAGAATCTGGCCCTTAAGCTATTAAGGACTGTAATTTATAAAGCTATAATTATAGAACTATAATTCCATCAAGGGCTTCTGGCAATATCATGGACCAGAGTTAAGTGAATTGTGCAAATAAATCTAATGGTCTTGCAGTGCAGTAGAAATACCACTCTCTTTCTAGATAGGACTCTTAGCACAAAGATATTAAAATATATTTTATCCACTCACAGCAATAATTGGAAAAGAAATGCTAGCTGCAAATTTGAGATACCCAGGGCACTGAATTAAAACATGCATTTTGAAGCAGCACTCCAAAACCATGGATGGTCCCCTGCACTGCTGTGATAACTCCAGGCGTAAAATCTTCTCTTGAATCTGATTTTTATGTTACTTGTCATTATCCACCAGCTTTGATAACAGTTCTCTGGTTTCAAAGTTGGACACATCCAGATAGTGCATAAGTGTCTGGACTTGTATAACCTAGCGATGTAAAGTAACACCTGTGTGTTCATGAAGATGTGCCTGAACAGCAGGTGTGGATGGAACCCCACAGTAGGGAGGGAACAGCATAGGTGTTTGGGATGCAGAAGTATAGGCCTTGTATGGAGGAATTGATATTCCTCTCTTCTACCTCTTTCCAGCCCTCTTTCTCCGTTCCTTTTGTAAATCCATACCTGGATAATTAGTCACTCAATTAGACAAAGGCATATGCAAACAATTAATCATGTTATTGCATATACGAACTAGGCTTATAAAGCTGTATGTGCACCGCTGTGTCTTCCCTCATCTAAAAATCTGCCTCTGCTGGTCTCTCTGCTGCCTTTCAGGTCTCTGAAACCACAGTGAAACCCATATGTAATTAATCTTCATTAGAAAGATGCATCTGAATCACAACCCTGAATGTGAAAAAGTCTGGGGCTTGGAGAAAGCATATGCATGGATCAAGATTCAGTTTGGACCAGATGTGGTAATTTTGAGGATACAGTTCTGTTTTGACTAGGAAAGACATACTTTTTGTGAGTCAGCCTTTTAAAATCAAGGCAGACAAAAGAAGATACGAAAAAAAATGCAAAAATGAAAAACTTTGAGTAACACATTGTCCCCTTCTCAATCGCTCATGTAACACAGGATTTTTCAAGAAACATACTCAGCTGTGGGCATGAGAGATCAGTCACAGCTCCAGGTATTTGTAACATCAAGTAATTGAAAAGTGACTTCAAATCCAAGTCTCCCTTGTGCCACAGTAAACTTTATTTTCTCTATATTTGCTCTGTAAGGCCCATAAAGAAAATAAATGACAGATTTCCTCTGTGGAAAACTCCTGCTGAATTTAATAGTGGTCAAACCATGAGGATCTTCAAGGATAAAGGACTGTAGAAAAAATCAAAACTGCTCCCTGAATTCTGCAGATTTTCTCTCCATTAAATAACATTGTATACACAATGTCCTGTCAAAATTAAAAACATTACCCCCCACGCCCCCCCCAAAAATATCTGATTTCTAAGTCTTGTTGAAGTCAATGAAAATGAGGTACATGGTTAAAGTTAATTACCTGCCTGAGCAGTGCTTTGCTGTACCAGGCTTAGGCCTGATCCTAAAATCAAAGCATGGCTTTTTGTTGCCTTCCATGGCTCTAGGGCAGGTGCTATTATGACAATATCTCCCCCACACTAGGAAACAGAATGTGTTATGCATCCCAGTGGATTTCTCCCAGGATGCAGAAAAAGACATTGCAGCTTAAGGCTGAAGATATGCATGTTAGTGAGATAAGGATCATATCAGAATTTGCAATGATACTGCCCCAGTTTATACAGCTGAAAATCTAATCCTTGTTAATAATAAAACAGTTAATCTGAAAAATCTTTTTAGTAGTCTATGCTGAAGGAACCCCAAACTGGCAATTAGCTCAAGTTTTTAAATACATCAAGCACACATTTTAAATACATGCACATAATTCTGGGGAAATGATTCATACGGATACAGGCAGACCTGAGGTGAAAAACATCTCAGAATAACTTGGATGGATGATGGCATACATCAGTTCTTTGTAGGAACAGGAACCTAAGTTTTATTGAAACCTCAAATAAGGAAGCCTCCCCCTTATATGGAAATTTTACCAGAACCAAGTGGCACTGACTGCTTTAGTACAGGCTCGTTGATGAGTTCCTCTTACCACAGTAGACATGACTGCATACTGTACTGCACACCATACATTACTGTTTACTGTCATACAGTTGGTTTAATTGACTGCAATGTGTCATCTGATTTATTAAGCTACAATGAGGCAAATGGATAGTTAACTCAAATATACTTTATTTTAACATAGCTCTAAATAAGCCCAAGGACCAGACTTCAGATCCAAATTATCCTAGCAGTTGGAGTAATCTATTTTCCACTATAATAAGCAATTCATAATGTGTGCAGGCTAGGATTGCTTTGGATTCCTGCTTGGCCTGCTACCAGGCATGGCATGCAGTGAACGCACAGGAGCTTGCACGGGCAGTGCAAATGGGTGGTGTGGGAAGCGAGGGCACAATGGTGGCATGCAAAGTGGTGTGATGCTCGGCAGATGGGTGGGTGGGCACCGAAAGCCCCACGGCCACTGATGTGATGGAAGTGAAGGTGCTGAGGAGACTTACGCTCCCCCAGACCAGCAGCCCTACATACTTATCCTACACTCTTAGTGTTGCGGAGCTGCTTCTTCAATCACAGAACTCCTGCTTCTTCAGAAGATCCTGAATGTACTGAAGACATCTGATCTACATCTTGACTAATAAATTAAATAGTGCCAAGGGATTCCCCCAAGGGATGGCCCTTGTCTGCACTGTTATATTGTTAGAAGAAGTCTCCAGCACAGCCCAAGAACTAGCATGGATCAGCCACCTCTCCCAGTAAGCTATCTGGAAGAGGTTACAGTGTTTTGGAGGGAAAAATTTTAGGACAATGGGTGTAGGTTATTCCAAATCAGTTGGCCTCAGTGCCAGAGAAGCCCCTGGCACAAAACACCATCTCTGCAACGGTTTCAGTCAGGGCCACTAAAAGAACCTGACACAGGGCCAGGCACAAGGGTGGAAAAAGCACATTTTTAATGAGAGTGCTAACGTGGGGGCTCCACGCCGGGCTGCAGGCAGCAGTGGGGGCCTGAGGCCTGGCCCAAAGGGACACACAGCTCATCCTGGTGCCCGGGGGAAACCTTGTGGGAGTGCTGGAGGATTACCCAGCTGCACTTGGGTGGGTGCCAGAGGTTGAACAAAGCCACCCGAGCAAGCTCAGGCTGCATCCCTTGTTTAGATTTTGTCTCTGCTTTCAGAGGATTAGCGATGATGTGCCGCGGGAAGCGGCACTAGTCTCTCCTGTGCTGTCTGGATGCGCACCGGCCGCCCCAGCTGGGCTCCCTCCAGCCTTTCAGGTCACTCCCAGCCCCAGCAGAGCAGTGTGGACACTTTCCTACTTTCCTCTTGCTGGGGAAGCTCCTGCGAGGGGCTGAGCATGGCCAGGGGCTGCCCACCCTTGCCCCTCACATGAACTGGGGGTGAGCAGCCACCACGGGGTGCTGAGTGCTCTGCCCCTGCCCGCTCACCGTCACCCACTTTCTTCCCCCTGCTCCTAGGCCATGCTTTAAGTGCAGTAGCCATTTTGCTTTTAATTAGGGCTCGATACTAATTGCCTTCAATTAAGCTATTTTCACACCACAGCTGACCAAAGCCAGAAGACATTAAGTCACTCCCCTTAATAAATCATTCCTCCTGCTCCCCAGGGTGGAGACAAAGAGTGAATAAGCAGTAGCCACTGCCTTGGCCTAATTGTTTTCTAAAATATGCAGGCAGCTCCCACAGCAGTCAACAGACAGCCACGTGTGCATCTGGGGGGGCCTTGTGTTGGTAGTGATGCCCTCACACCAAGGGATAATTGCCAGCATCCCCCACTCACCCCAGCCCTGGCAGGAATGGGCTGGATGCTCAGGAAGAAGAGGGGGCATCTCCTCAAAGTCAGACAAAAGAAGCCTCCCCTCACTCCAGGCTGTAAAACAAAAGCTGGAAATAAATCTTCCTTTTTCACTGACTGGGCAGGTTTGGGGAGAGAAATGCCAGCTAGGGAACTCTGACACAGTTAAAAAATAAAAAGGATTCTGTGAATCAACACTGTCTTGGCACCACAGCCTGACAAATCCTCCCCTAATCCATACAAAACCTCCGAAACCAGCCAGCAAAATGCACGGGGAAATTCGGCTGGCCTGAATTCATCTGCCACCTCCATCATGCACAGCCCTACTCCCCCGGGAGCTCCTGGTCACCCCCTCCACCCTCCATAGCTCCTGACCCCAGAAACTGAACTTCGTCCTCAAAACCGTGCCAGAACTGAGCCTGCTGAGCCCTCTGCTTCTGTAACACACACTGCCTGGCCTCAAGTGGTATAATTCGTACCAACAGGGAAGACTTGATCCCCTGTTAAATAACAGACATCACAGAAAAATAGGGCAGTCTCTCTCCATCGCCTCCGGTTAGTGTCAGTGGGAACAACCTGCTCCTGGCAGATCCGTGCCCGATGTCACTGAGGTGATGCCCCTTGGAGCTGAGACGAGCAAACAGCTTCCCTTTTGGCAGCTCATGCAGCTGACAGGTCTCTGTCTGCTTAATGATAAACGTATTCTTCATCTCTGAATGATTATGATAATTAACAGAGGCTGAGGGCCAGATCCCCACCTGGCAGAAACTGGCAGGGCTCTGGGCAGACAGGGGAGCTGTGCTAGATCAGATCAGACGAGAGCCCGACAATGCTCCTGAAATCAGTGCAAGCCCCTGGAGTCAGCACGATCCCAGGCTTTGCTCTGGCATCTGCAGGAATTGCTTAATCCAGGGGCACCAAGGAGGAAGAGCACGGTAGGTGCTCAGTGCTACGGCTGATGCAATGCTCTGCCTTGGAACAGGAACAGGATTAAGGCAGTGAAATCAAGGAGAGCATCACTTTTCCCACTCTACCCAATTACAATGGAAAAAATAAACGTCCTTATTAAAGAGACGAAGGTTAAACACACTCACTCACACACAGAGACACACACAAAAGAGAAATATTAAAAGTACCTTCACATTTTCACAACGGTGGGGTTAGATTTCTGATTCTCTTATTTCACAACACTGCAAAGGATCTTAAGGGGATTGATGGCTCTGCAGGGCAGAGGCTGTGCCTTTATTTTCTTTGGGAAGTACCTTGCTTGCTGTTGGTTCTTGCTACCAGAGAGAAATAACAAAAAGCTGAAGAGATAAGACAAATACGCTTCTTCAAGAGTTTCTAATAAAATGATAACATTGAGCGAGGCTGCCAGTATGTTCTGTGTCCAGATGCACTGCAGCAGAAGGGAAGAATTTAACATGTTTTGAAAATGCCAATTGTCTGTTGCCAAAGATGCATATGATCCCACTGCCAGCAGGGTAGGCGGCGGGGATTAAGATGTCAGAGGAGACGTCATTCTACCTAGGCAACGTTGGTTTCACTGAAGAAGACAATGCAAAGACAGTACTGTTTCCTGCAAGGAAGATTCCTTTTTCCCTCGTGGTTCATTCTGAGTTCCTCATTGTGGCAAAGCTACTTTTACTGAAGCCCTTTGTATTCTCTGGAATATCTTTACGGTGGTAGCAACCAGGACATAGGATGGAGATACTTTTCCATCTACAAAAGGAACTTCTGTTCCCCATGTCCGTGAGCATCTCCTGGTCTTCCATTGCCACATGGGAGGCTGGGGTGGATGCTAGAGTCACCATATTGCAGAGGGAACGTAGCCCTAGGTCATGTCCGACATGTGAGTCAGAAAAACATGGATCTCATGAGTCCTGTCTGGTGTCCTCAGCATTCACGTGCCCCAGCCTGTTAGCAGGAGTTCATGCAGAGTGGTGAAGCCCCAGGTGTCCTTATCTTCTAGCTGTACTGCAGTATCCCAGGGAGGTGTAATCGCCATGTCTCACAGGAGGGGCCAAACCCAACGTGCATGTTTGGCCTTTCTGAAGTGTCTCCTGATGATCGTGTTTCCTCCAAACTTTTTCTTTCCCTTGTGGCTCTCTCTGGCACGTTTGCTAGAGGCTGGGTACAAGTTTGGATCCCTGGTCTTGGCAGTGCAGACTCAGGAGGCCTTTTTGTAACCCCTGCCCAGTTCAGAGGTTTTAAGCATGTGCCTAAATCCCACCCTACCGGGCCAGCATTAACCACATGCTTAACCTGAAACATGTGATTAGAAGCTGTATTTCAGTGGGAGCTAAGCATATGCTTAAATTCTGCTCCATTCTAAATGGACACTTTCTTGAACTGGAGCCTACATTTTTTTCTATGATCCATCTTTGCTCCTCCACATACCTTTACTGCAAATTATTCTGCAGTACACACATGGCTCAGAAAGTATATTGTTCTGTGGCTTTTACACAAAAAGCTCAATTGATACATCGCATACTTAACCTCATGAACAAAGGAGTTAACTTTACAGGATCAATTTACATGCAGGGGCCAAAGCTTTTGGATGGAAACTAGCTGTCATGTGGCGTGCAGTCGAAAGAGCAAACAGCTTATTCATTATGATAGCATTGGATTCAGAAACAAAACACAGACGGCAGAAAGAGCCTGCCCAGATTTCCAAACATATCGCCTGTCCCTGCACTAAAGCATGTTTATTTAAACCTTCTCTCTGTGCTTGCAGTCAGTTATTAGACTTAATTCCCAATTTCCTCGCATTAGGTGGTACAAACTGGACCCTACTGCTCACACTCTGCTCTCCATCACATACAGGCAGCTCCTACTAAAGTGAGCAGGAATTGCATTTCTGTGTCAGCATTGACACCAGTGCTCAAATGGACATCAAACACAGGGCTCATTTGTCAGTGGGACATGTTTGTGCAAGAATACACACCACTCATTGGACCCACAGACTCCCAAGCTCTGAGCATGACTCTTTGAATGACACTCACATACTCTTCATATAGTTTCTTCACTTTACCCACTCAGTTGTCTGCTTTTTTTTTTTTCTTTATTAATCATTTGCAACTTGAGGCACCCAGATGTGCTCATTTCACTTTCAATATAATGGATGTGCAGGCTATTAAGATGATGACTTAAGTCTGTTAGTGCTTGGCCATGGAAACTTAACCCCTGTCGACAAATGCTTGGTCACAGAAATGGCCTCATTAATCTGTTGCTGCTGCGTGCAAGTACTTGCTCTGTAAAGCTCATGTGGGCTAATCTCACAGGACGTGATCCAAAATTTACTGAAGGGAGTAGGAGTTCTTCTATCAGTTTATTGAGCTCAGCACCAGGATTTTAAGGAAAAAAAAAAAAACATTATAAGAATGAAATCAACTGTTTTAGACAGACTTTATTTATAATGTAAGTGGCATCATCAGTTGCCTCCAAATTTATTCCAGCAATACACCTACATTTTTTTGCATGTCCACCTACAGTAGTATCAATCGGAAATGCAAAACCAGAAATAAAGTGACTTTTGTAGGTTATTTTCCCCATTTGTTGAAGTTGGATTTAGAGAGATTTCTATCCATTTCCTTTACCACATCCCCAGTTTTGTGTTACTGATTGGTACAGCTCTGCGGTGGTGCATTGGATCAAACTCAGGTATTAAGCCTCACATTTATGGCTGTCTTGCTATGTCTGCATGACTGCAATAAGCAGGGAGTCGTAGCCGGGTGAAGCAAACATACAAGCGGCAGGGAGGGAGAGACAAAAATAGGGAAAACATGTTTTATATCAAAACCAGCCATCTGGGCTCACTGCCTGTCCAGTGAAAATGGGCTGTAAGTGGGACAGTACGCGGTCTCCAGACTCCCTTGTTAACTGCAGGGGAATTCATGTCCCATTGGGAATTCCCAGTTTAGACTCACAGGCTCAGCACAACCTGCAGTGCTGAGAAAATTCAGCTTCGGACTTGACTCTCAAGTCAGGCTCTTCGGCTACACCTAGGGAACCACACAGGCCCAGGGCACAGGCTGGAGACCCTCCCTGGTCAATCATTAATTGGCATGTTGCCTCAAGGGTTTTTGGTGGGACCCAACCAGCATTGTCCCAGGCCTGGTGGCACAGATCAGAGGAGAGCAGAGGCCAGCAGGTAGCAAGGAAAGGGGTGTTCTGGTTTGGAGGTGTAGAGCTCAATGGACATAAGCACCATCATTTCATTTGCCCTTAAGAACATATAAATCAGAATCACAGAATGGTTTGGGTTGGAAAGGACATTTAAAGATCACCTAGTTCAACCCCCTTGCCATGGGCAGGGACACCTTCTACTAGACCAGGTTGCCCAAAGCCCCATCCAATCTCACCTTGAACATTTCCAGGGATGTGGCAGCCACAGCTTCTCTGGGCAACCTGTTGCAGTGCCTCACCACCCTCATGGTAAATAATTTCTTCCTTATATCCAATCTCTTATACCTAAATCTACCCTCTTTCTGTTTAAAACTGCTACCCCTTGTCCTATCACTACAAGCCCTGGTAAAAAAGTCTCTCCCCATCTTTCCTATAAGCCCCCTTTAAGTATTGAAAAGCTGCTATAAGGTCTCCCGGGAGCCTTCTCTTCTCCATTCTAAACAATCCCAGCTCTCTCAGCCTTTCTTCATAGAAGTGTTCCAGCCATCTAATCATTTTTGTGGCCTTCCTCTGGACCCAAAGTGTCCTGGCTTGTCTTATTTACCAATGCAGATTTTGCCCTTGACCCAAGCATCATTTTTTACACTTAGATTGTGTGACAGCACCGTTTCTAAGTGACATGGCAGTTCTGGCTTCTCCACTCATGAACTTTAGCAGAAGGGGTGAAGAGACAGACCAGGAGGGATGTGCAGCTCCCTTCGGCCGTACCACCTTGCTACACACTGAGGTCGTTATCTGCCTACAGAGTCAAAGCACTGGCACTGGTCCTGCTCATGACAAAGCCCATCACCCAGACAGGCAGTTTGCCTGATAACACAGACCTGGGTCAGGAAACAAGCTTTCTGCTTCGACATTGGAGGTATAATGCAATAGGGGCAGACTAGCCGGTTGGGTTCTGCTTCCAGTAACAACAACTGGGTTCTTCACTAACAGATGGCAACCAACTCTAGATGCCTCTATGCATTTCTTTTCAATGCCAGATGAATATTTATCCATATCTATAGCTTGTTCTTTTTCGTGATTTTCTTCCCGCAGAATAAGAACAAGCATCTCTGCAGTGCTTTTGGCACAAAACCTATATATATCTTGCCCCAGACCATGTGATGAGTAGGGACACAAGCATGCTCACACAGGTCAATTCTCAGTGTGCCTGAGAACATCCTTGTTGCACGCTTTCTGCAGAGAGCCTCTTTTCTTACAAGTGGGCATAACTAAAGGAATTAACTGTCCTCTCTTCCTGAAAAACATTAGGAGACAGACACTTAACCCCTTACAAGTTTGAAAATCCCAGACATGGTACTCAACAGCACCAATTCTAGCACCATTTGTAGTAGCATGAGTGGTGATGAAGGGTCAGATCTTCCAGGACTGGGAAGTGCTCCAGAAGTTGTCAAAAGCAAAGTAATAGCTGTAGCTGTGATGTGTTGAAAAGCGTCCCTACACAGGTAGGGTCCAGACACTGGGTCCTTCACATAAAGAGCAACCTTGCTCAACAAGCTTTGAAGTATTTCAGAAAGTCATGTAGGGTGAGCCAAAAAAACACTTTTCAAAGCAAGCCTTTTGTGGGCAAGAATGGTGGAGAAGTGTTTTGGGTAATGCACAGGTGAGGTTTGCTGCAGCAGTCTCATGTGATTAACACCTGTGATCAGGGGTGGGAGCTGTGTGCAGCGCGCAGCAAGGGGGGGGCTGCTCCTTGCGCTCAGCAGCTGTGTATGACATTGTCTTCCCATTTTAACTGTAACATCACCCCAACCATCCTCCTCTGGGTGGATGTAACTTCGTGACTTGGTATTGTTGAGGGGTAACAGCTCAGGTGCTCCCCCCTCTGCTTGGTCTTTGTCCTCTGCCTCATTCTGCTGGAGACATCCTTATCAGCAAGGTCTGCTCCATGTCAATGCAGAGAAATAAATACAGCCTGAGCTGGCTGTTGTGGTTTCGGATTTGTTTGCATAAATATTCAGAAATTATCAATATGTTCTGAGCAGCTCCACACAGCTTTTGTGATTGGGAAGGAAAAGAAACGAACTCCAGTCATTAAGTGCTAATCACACAATTACTATTTTACATAGGCAGACCTGGCAATGAAATATCTGGCTCACTGGCTGCAAAGAGATCACCAAATCAATTATTTGCATTAACATTTTATTCTTTCCCATACTAGACATTTGTTCAGCTTGTTTATACTCACACCACATGGCCACAAGCTGTGTAGTTAGTAA
Source organism: Anseranas semipalmata (assembly GCA_013399115.1). Classification (NCBI taxonomy): domain Eukaryota; kingdom Metazoa; phylum Chordata; class Aves; order Anseriformes; family Anseranatidae; genus Anseranas; species Anseranas semipalmata. The sequence goes on along the minus strand of VXAA01005869.1, from coordinate 446,627 downwards.
TAAATGAGTGAATACATTTATCTTTGGAAACTTAGGCCAAGCCTAAAACTTGATCGCTTGTTTTTCTTGGAGAATAACATGTGAGATTTAGTCAGATAAATCCCATTAGCGGTAATGGGACTGCCCATGTTAATTGCCCATATAATAAATTCCGATAACAACAGTTAGGATTTTACAGTATACAGCAGGTTTCTAGCATTAAATAACTGATGATTGCAGCAATGTGGGGAAGTACCAGGAGTTTATGTCTCCCTAATGGAGGTGGGTTCTGCCTTTTGGACACCAACATCTAAACCAACTTTTGCTCATCTCCTTCATTGTCAGACCATGACACAGCTGCCACTTCCCTGCCTTAGCTCCAGGCAGCATCATACCTACAGGTCTGAAGGTCCCTTCAGAAAAGAACAAAAGGACAAGTCTTCCAGCAGTTCCCACCTCATCCTCTCAAACTATTGCCAAACTTAAACCCTCTGACTGAGGTTGACTAGCCATGAGAGGTCACTTATAGGGTGACAGAATTTCCTGCTGTGACTGCTGAAGATTGCTAATCTTTGCCGCTCTCCATTTCTGCCTTGTTTTGTTGTGTATTTTGGGTCAATTTGGGATGGCCAGTACATTTGGGGGTGAAGGCCGGCACAGCCAGATGTGGCATGTACCTGCCCTGCCCCATGGCAGTCTTGCTGTGTAGAAGAATGGAAGAATCTCAGCAGTTTTGCATGTAAACTGCTGACACGCACGCTGTGCTTCTGCTGCCCCTCTGCATTTCTCCTGTATTCCCAGCAGCAGCTGCTAGGCCCTTTTTCCCCTTCTTATTGGGTTTGGCTTCGTTATTTACTCCTCTGGCCCCATCCCATGCAAAAGGTGGCTGTAGATGCATGGAGCAAAAGGAGTCCAGCACATGTCAAATACTGAAGCTTACGTAGGAAAAACATTATGCAATTTTCCCTGCCTAAGCTGCTTAAGCATTGTGAGAACAACATATTCCAGTAACTTTTTTTGGAATAAAACCCTATGACTGAGAGAGAACACAAGCAGTTTACACGCACAGACCCCGTGTTGTCTCCAACCTGGTTATTTTGCCAGGGTATGATTGAACTGAGCCCTTCAGAACTGATGTATCTTTAGAGGCATACATCTTTCCTCCTCTCCCCTTCTTGTAGCTTAGAGCAGCTAATTTAAAATTTAATTTCCTGAAAGTCACCGTTCTCACAAACACAACCAGGGTGCCCACTCTACAATGAATCTATTTATATCTCCAGCCTGAGTAAAATGAAGCTACTATTTTAAAATCTATAAGGGTAAGTGGATCCAATACTCACGTGGACATGCTCCTTTTCTGCTGGGAAGCTCTTACACACTGAAACGTTAACAGGATTTACAAAATCCATCTGTTTGCAAAACCAGCATCTCCAAGTGCATTCAGTGCATTCAGATTTGTAAGTCACAGCAGGTGCATAAACTGTGGCTGACTCATGCAGCATACAGATAGACTAGCGCTGCTCCCCGTTTCCTCTCCCTGACAAAGATCGCGTTTTCACTCCTCGCATCATTGGGAACAGCTGATTCGAATTTGCCGAGTCAGAAAATTTAGAACTCGAATTGTTTGAATCAGTGGATTCAGTAGAGAAATTTTGAAAGTTGAAGCAAAGCAACAAGATGCAAAGCATTTCCTCTGACATTTCCAGAGCTCCTTATGGCTGAGGATCTCTAAGCTCCTTATAGATATTAATGAATTAAAGCTGCAGCATTCCCGAGTGCTGGGTAATTTTATTATCCTTTCTGCTAAGAGGAAAATGGAGACAGAGAGAAAGTGGCTGGCCTGTGGTTTGTCTGCTCAGCTGCTGGAGGAGGAGGCTGCAAGATTTCAGCCCAAACCACATGGCAGCAGCATTAGAAAGAAAGCTGTTGCCTCTTTTGGGGAGTGGTGAAGGTGTCTAGAGAGTCCTTCTCCTCTTGGGCATAAATGCAACATATTCTGCCATTCTAATGACAGCAGAGGTACTCTTTCCTCACTTGTTGTGGTTCCCAGAGGATCACAGTAGTTGGTCCAAGTTTGCTCTGCATGTACTCCTTGGATAGCCTGTAAGGAGAGGGGACCCCTTCCTTAGAGTGTGTGCTTACAAGAGGGACAGCTGGCATTTATTTACACTTAGTTCAGGTATAGGGAAAAAGAGCCCTTTCCATCTGTTCAGCACTCCAGAATTGACCAGGGAATTTATCTTTGCAAATACAAGTGTGAAAAGCTCAGGGCCACTGAGGCAGTTTCATTTTACTGTTTTTTTGGAACAGCATTTACTTTCCCCTTCACGTCTTTCCACTGATGTTTCTTTCGGCCAGTTGCTTTACTTATTCGATTTTGGATGGATGTCCCATGCCAGGCCTGGCAAAGGAGGGGAAACCCCATTGCTTCAAGCAATAGAATAATGAAAAATCTTAAACTGTCAGAAATATTAGGAAATTATGAAATCTAGCAATATATTTCAATTCCTCCAGATCATTGCTGACTTTGATTTAAACGGAAATCTAGTGACTGGCTTTATTCTGGGAATCACCAGACCTGGACCTCCTCAGAGCAAGGGTCAGTGGTTTCATAGACAGCTGTATTGCCGTGTATGCCAGCAATGTGGGAATGGGAATCATCCCCTCCTGTTTGACATCTGTACCTGAGCTTGTGAGAGGCCTCTCTGCATTATCAACGAGGAGACATTAACCCTCCAAGCTGCACTGGGTTTAAGTGGCAAGATTTTGGTTGTGGTGGCTGCAGGGGTGGCCTCTGTGAGAAAAGCCCAGGAGCTGCCCCATGTTAGATAAGAGCCAGTTCTAGCCAGCTCAAAAAGGGACCTGCCGCTGGCCAGAGCTGAGCCAGTGAGCGACACTGGTTGGGCCTCTGTGAGAGCAGACTTAAGAAAGGAAAACACTGCTGCACAACAGCAGCTGGGAGAGAGGAGTGAGAAATGTGAGAGAAACAGCCCTGCAGACACCAAGGGCAGTGCAGAAGGAGGGCAGGAGGGGCTCCAGGCGCTGCAGCAGAAGTTCCCCTGCGGCCTGTGGAGAGGCCCATGGTGGAGCAGGCCGTCCCCCTGCAGCCCATGGGTACCACACGGAGCAGATCTCCACGCTGCAGCCATGGAGGAGCCCACATGGAGCAGGTGGATGTGGCCTGAAGGAGGCTGCGGCCCATGGGAGCCCCCGCAGGAGCAGGCCCAGGCCGGAGCTGCAGCCCGTGGAGAGGAGCCCACGTAGGAGCAGGGGATCTGGTGGGAGCTGCCGCCCGTGGGGGAGCCATGTTGGAGCAGTTTGGTCCTGAGGGATGGACCCCGTGGTACGGACCCAGACTGGAGCAGTTCCTGAAGAGCTGCAGCCTGTGGGAAGCCCACGCAGGATCAGCTCAGGAAGGACGGCATCCCTGGGAGGGACCCCATGTGGAGCAGGGGCAGAGAGTGACCGTGAAGGAGCGGCGGAGACACAGTGTTAGGGACTGACCACAGCCCCCATTCCCTGTTCCCCTGTGCTGCTCGGGGAGGAGGTAGAAAAGGGTGGATGAGGGGGTGGAAGGTGTTTTGAGTTTGCTCGTAGTTTCTCACTGTTCTAGTCTGTTAGTAATAGACAATAAATTATATTAATTTCCCTACTCCAAGTCTGTTTTGCCCATGATGGTAACTGGTGGGTGATCTCCCTGTCATTATCTTGATGCTTGAGCCCTTTCCATCGTATTTTCTCCACCTCTTCCTTTGAGGAGGGGGAGTGAGTGAGCAGTGTGGTGGAGTTTAGCTGCCTAGCAGGGTGAAACCACCACACAAGCTCACCTAGATCTGCTGCTTCCTTTAGGGTGGGTGAGTTGCTGCCTCCAAGCACCAGCCTCCCTCCTTTCATTAAATTAGGAGACTCGGTGATGATCTGAGATGCACTTTTCTATGTTTTAGTTACCTTCATCTCTTTGGATGAATCCCACCCTTCCTTTCCAAATAAATGCTTGGCTAAACCAGGGACTAAATTTTTATATACTGCCAACAATAGCACTGGCCAGATGTGGCTTTTCATGGCTGCTGCCCATGTGAGGGCTCCAGGCAGGGAGCTGGGGTTCAGCAGAGGTATTCAGCTTAGTTTAACTTTGCTGCTAGCAGGATGTAAGATGCACTGACACAAAGGTTGGAATCTCATTTACCCTCTCTCTTGGATGCTTTTTGCAGGTCACTAAGAAGTTTGCAGTGTGAATGTGGCCCGACAGATACCTTATTAGTAGCAGTCTGCTGTATGCTGAGATACCTCTTGTATGCTGATACCCTCTTGCAAACACTAACTTACATCATATCACACTGGTGTCTGTATTTCCAAGGCTTCTTCAAGATAACCTTATGTGACAATATTGTAACGAAGAATTGTAGAGCTGTCTGTAGCAGACAGCTGTTTTTATATCTTCAGTGCCTGCTTATTTTCTTGCTGTTTCTGAGGGTTTCTTCTTGCTCTACTTCCTTTTTTTTTTTTTCCTTCTTACTCTGTGAAAGAGATCTGTAAAGAAGGTGAGTCATGTGCCATGCGCGTGGAGAATGGTCATGCTCACAGGCTCATTCTGTTTTCCTGTCAGGGGTTTTGAGTCAAGAAGGAGCTTTTGCCTGGAAATATTTTGTCACCAGCAGAGCTGGGTCAACAAGTCCTGAACAGAGAGGCTGCAGAAGCAAGAGGCAGATTCTTCATTTGTCACCTGAAATGTATTGGAAACAGCAGACCACTGGGGTAGTAACCTTATACAAAGGGTCTTTGGCCCAGCGGGCAGTCCGTGTTTCCTTCTCCATCTTTTAATTATCATAGTCCAGCTCCTGGTATCCTCTAGCTCAGGTTTCTTGGGGAATTTGCATTGTAGGCACATCTGACACTCATGCCACTACCTGATATGCCCTCTTGCATGGTCCGGTCAGATGGCTGCGCTAGCTGTATTCTGGTGTCATCTACAACTCAGAAAAGCAGATGCGGGCAGTTGTGTTGGGACTGTGCAGCGGCACTGGTGCCTTCTGCTGTCCCTCTTCCTCAATGTGTGGGTGAAACCTGGAGGTGAATGCTTTGTCTGGCTGCCCTGCTCTGTTCTGAAAGGAAGCTGACATGTGGAAAGGGAGGTGATCAGGCAAGATCAGGAGATCAGGAGAGATCTGGAAAGCAGGTAGCTCCACAACCACAGGTCTCAGTGTGTCTTCTTCTAGGCCATGGCCAGGGTGTACACCCTGATGAAAACACTGCTGGGACCTCTCCTGCTCTCAGTGTGACCCAGCTTCCCATTCAAGGTGAAGGGGAGCAGTTTCTGGTTGGGCTGAAATGGCCAGGGACCATTTCTCAGGGCTGCCTTGTGGCCATGCAGGATGAGCCCAAGTCCCAGAAGGCCTCATGATGGTCTGCTGGCTGTCAGGGGAGAGGCAGATGCCTCTGATGGAGGAAGCAGCCCTTCTCTGGTCTGTGCCCTGTCTGACGTATCTTGACTCATTTTGAAGAAGCTGATTTTAATCTCGCTATGAGCTTTGTGGTGCTTGACAAGCTGCACTTATTTTCTGGATTAAACAGGTGACATATGAAACCAAAACAGAGAACAACTGAAAGTCTCCTTCATTTTCTATAGCTCTTTGCTAGATGCAAATTAGCTCTTTCGGGAGGGCACCTTGACACAGTGCTCAGCAGCCTGTTTCCCAGGGATGGGGAGGGGAGACATGCAAATTAAAGATCCGTAGACACTTTCCCCCAGCAGCCACCACTGTCTGCTGTGGTACCCACACGAGAATGGCTCTGCCTTTGTGTCCTCTGCTCCCCACACTGCCTGGAAGTACCACAGACTCCTACGATGGTAAGTAACATCTGAGGTCTTGCTCACATCTCAGAGAAACTTGACCTAGTTTCCCTATCAAAACACCTGCATTACCAAACTTAACTAAGTGGCAGATCACAGATTGAGCAAAATCTTAAACATTTTTTTTTTTCTTCCCAGAATTAAATTAAAAAAAGCATGTAGCTGACAAACAAAGCCTTATTTCAGTTTGATTTATTCTAAGCTGCCCTAAATATTTTGCTTTCCACTTCTGTTGAGTGCAGTATTTTTACTGCAGGCTCATGGTAACATTGTAGAGATCTGGGGAAGACTGACATTTCTGGATGTGTGAAAGCTCTGAGAAGAAATTAGGTGGTGAAGAATATGCCCATGATACCAATAAAATTATTGGGAGGTTTCTGTTATGTTGGACCATGCAAAAAGAATTAACAGAGTTGACATTTATGTTAGATGTAACTTAAAGTTTGATTGCAATGAGATTAGAGGAGGAGAAAATATCCTTTCTGAATATAGGATGTAGTCCAGCAAAGGGGTTCATGTGTGGAATGGTTTCTCTTTCAATTGATTGGGCTAGGATCTTAGTTTCTTTAAAAATGTCATGCTTAGATTGTGCAGTCCAGGTCTACAATTTGTCTTCTGATAATGTCCCAAGGCAGGGAGCTGCAGAGCAGTGAGGACAGCAGGCCCCATCGTTATGGAATATTTTGCCCCAGATGTTGTCCTGGACTTTCTTTCAAGCAATGAAATTAAATAGTGACCCATAAATAGGGGAGTAAAAGAGGCAATCTGCACCTCTGCTTGCAGGGGCAGTAGGTATTCCCATTCATGTTTCTGCAGGACTTCAGAAAGCACTGCACTCGTCTCTTTTTTTCTTTTGATCACGTTGGCCTGAGAGTGGTACAGCCCTAATGTTTCCCCTGGTGTTTTACCCCACTTGAAGAACATCCCAGGTAAACTCTGTCCCCATTGTGCCCTTGTGCCTGCCTAGTTGTGTTGGGGCTGGGCATGAAGGTTTGGCCTTAACAGCTCCGCTCTCCTGGCCCCTGTTATGGAAATTCTTACTTGAAAAAAAAAAAGTCAAATAAAACAAACAAACAAACAAGCAAACAAAGTCTTCAAAAGGTAAAGGCTGTTTCCCTAGAGGAATTGGTTTTATTATGCCAACATAAAGATAACTTTGACAGTATAGCTGTTTCATGGTTTGGGGATAGAGTTAATTTTCTTCACAGAGGCTTGTATGATGCTGTGCTTGGGGTTTTTGATGAAAATAGTGGTGATAGCACACCGATGGTTTAGTTGTTGCAGAGCAGTTCTTGCACAGAGCCAAGGACTTCTCAGCTCCTCGTGCTGCCCTGCCAGCGAGGAGGCTGGGGGTGCACCAGGAGCTGGGAGGGGACACAGCCAGGACAGGTGACCCAGGCTGACCAAAGGGACACCCCACACCACATGGCGTCATGCTCAGCAATGAAAGCTGGGGGAAAGAAAGAGGAGGGGGGGACACTGGGAGTGATGGCGTTTGTCTTCCCAAGAAACCCTACGCATGATGAGCCCTGCTTTCCTGGGAGTGGCTGGGCACCTGCCTGCCGATGGGAAGTAGCGAGTGAATTCCTTGTTCTGCTTTGTTTGCAGGCGTGGCTTTTGCTTTACCTAGTGAACTGTCTTTGTCTCAACCCATGAGTTCTCACACTTTTACCTTTCCAATTCTCTCCCTCATCCCACCAGGGGAGAGTGAGTGAGCGGCTGGGTGGTGCTCAGCTGGGTGGTGCCGGGGTTAAACCACAACAAGCCATCAGACTAAGAGGACTTGACCAACAAAGCAGTCCTGGGGTAGAGGTAACCCAAACCTCTGCTTCTCTTATAGCAAAGATGCACTGCAGTGGCCTGGCGAGGATGCTGGCAGATGTTGAATGTGACTGCAATGGACACACAGAGTATTGCTCAACCTTGGAGAACTTTTCCTCACTTTCAGCCTCATTTATTTTGGAGTTCGCTGCTGCCAGGAAGAGCTGCAATGGGTCCATAAGGTTTCTAAGGCAGATGTGGGATGTCTTCAACCAGCCTTTTACTTATCTCATGCACCACTTGGTGTCAGACATGGCTTCTGAGGGCTACCTTTCTGCAGTCTGGTCATACAGAACAGTGTCAGCAGTTATTTTATTGGTGAAAGTTATTTTGCCGGATAAAAATTATGGCTGAGGCAAGGAGTGATGGATTGTTTTTCTCCATGTTTGTGTGACAAGTCTGCCCAAGGCTATCTGGCCGCACTTCACAGCACAGCAGAGAGAATTTCCCTCTCACTCACAAATTCATCCAATTGTTCAAGTTCTTCTTGCATTGTCCCAGGCTAAAACATTTCCTTTTTGTCCTTAAAAGAGAAAAAGGCAGTAAGAATTGCCAGTTCCACACATGTGTGTACTCACACTAGGACAGAGAAAGCACTATTTAATTCTCACATGCGTTATATTTAACAGCTGCACATCTTTAGCAAAACAGGAGTCAGACCAAAATATAACTCATCGTTTTTAATAAAAGGAATACCAGTCTTGCCAGATGTGGTGTATGTTTTTCCAAATGAACTAGAACAGTGTCCACAGCTGGGTATGATATGGGCTTGTGCAATAACATCACTTGTTTTTGCGTGCCTGTGAATGGCAAGGCACAGACTGGTGTTTAATAAGAGACACAAAGGGTTTTCCTCATGACAACAGAATGAACCTGACAGAAATGGCATAAAGGCTATTTTCTGTACTGTTGACTCTACTGCTGCAGTAGTCAGCCCTTGGATCAAGATATGTTTCTCCCAGCAAAGAAAAAAAAGGCTGAGGTATCCGTTATGATGGCTATTGTCATGCCACACTGCTGAAAGGTGATGGCACTGAAATACAGAGAAAAACCCGAAGGTGTAAGATGGAAAAGTGGTTCTGAAGAGGTTTTTTGCTCTGTTCTCCGTGCGAAGTTATGAACACCAGAAACTTAGTGTTGCATAAAGTATACTGCAAGCAAGGCAAGCACATGTGCTTAGAAAAGGATGTGAAGATGAACTGGCTAGAGCTTTCCTCAAACCAAGAGATGAGCTGGGAAACATCACTGATGTAGGACCAGGTCTCCACCAGGTGTAAACTGTAATAGCTTCATTGACTGTGCTGTGATCTTCAAGTACTATAGATTTTCTAATTTTTTTGTGTGTGTGTATGCTTGAGCAGTAGGAGACTCCAATGCCTGCCTTCACACTTTTGGTATCACAGAATCACGGAACAGTTAATGTTGGAAGGGATCTCTGGAGGCCATCTGGTCCAACCCTTGATCTATCAGAGACACCCAGAGCAGGGTACCCAGGACCATGTCCAGGTGGCTTTTGAAGATCTCCAAGGATGCAGACTCCACAACCTCTCTGGGCAACCTATGCCTATGCTCAGCCACCCGCACAGCACAGAAGTGCTTCCTGGGGTTCAGACAGAGCCTCCTGTGTTCCCGTGTGTGCCCATTGCCTCCTGTCCTGGCACTGGGCACCCCTGAAAAGAGCCTGGCTCTGCATTGCACCCTCCCTTTGGGTATTTGTATACATTGACGAGATGCCCCTTGAGCCTTCTCCTCTCTAGGCTAAAAAGTCCCAGCTCTCTCAGCTTTTCCTTGTGACATCTCTGTCATCCTGGAGCTCGGTTTGCATCTCCATGATGAGCTGCTGTCCCAACATGAAGGGTGGCTGTGTGACTCCTTCCATGTGACTATTACTGCTACTGTTTGACGTCTTCATTCATTGACAGTCTCTGACATCTGGAATTTGTTGGGAATGAAAAAAAGAAATACTCTAATAACACATTGCCCCTGAAAAGCTAGCCAGACTCATTTTCTTTCCTGTTTGATGTTAGGATTTTGCTAAATTAAGAGGAAAGGAAGGATGTTAGGATAAAGCAGGCTGTTTGTCCTCACTGACCAGTGTAGCCCCCATGTTGAGCTGCTTTAAAACAGTTCTGCCCATTGCAGAGCAGATGGATCCTGGAAGAGGGACTACGTTCAGGGGGAGCACTACCGTGCTGTAAACAAACTTCCCTTTCAAACATCTTTTTTCAGTGCTGCCTCTGGATAAACATCATCTTGTTTTAATCACTGACTCTTGTGGCAGCAGCAGCTCCCACCATAGCCACTCCAGGTCTTGATCCTGACATCATAAAAAGAATAAATATTTCCTCTCCTTGCTGGTGCAGTTGCTCTGACTAAATAACTTCTCAGCTTGAGGATGGATGTACTTAATTCACATATAGCTGAGTTTATGATGTCAATATGCTAATCTGGTTATTATAATCTTTTTTAAAAGCTAGTTGCCATAAGGGTAGCCCAGGCAGGCCTGGCCACAGTGATTTCAGAGGCAAAGACAACATCCCTGCTCAGGCAGGAGCTAATTGCTTTCAGGCGGCTGTGCTGAAGCCTGTGGTGGAGCCTCCGGGTCCTAACTCCTCCGGCTCCCCATGCCTTTTGCCACACAGTGCTATTTCTAGGATCAGTCTTTGCATTCTGTGTATGCCTATGAAGCTGTTTAGTGGATGAAAAAGGTAAGTGTCCTATTTAGCAAAGGCACGATTTTTTAAAAGGTGGAGTTTTGGAGGGACATTTCCTTCATCTGGGCAAAGGCCTGTTTCAATATTTGGCACAGATGAGAGACAGGTGAGTCCCCAGAGTAGGAGTTCAAACTCTGCCAAAGCCAAGTGATTCCTCATCTAGAATTTGAATGCCTCTGTGTTAACTGAGCTCCTTGTCATCAGAGGCATAATTAGCAGCAATCACATATAACTTCTCTGTTCTGGTCCCCTGGGGAACTTGGGTATGTGCTTTTCATTGCTGTCACATCACAGAGTCATTATGCACCAGGGCAACTTCAAATAAGTTTACTGGGAGTGGGAGCATGGGTTTAGAGACCCCCAGTGGCCCCCACCCCCAGGGCTTTGCTTTGAATGCTCCCATGTACCAGCACCAAGGAAATGCTTCTGCCATGCTGCCAGTGCAGAAGTGAGCTGGACTTTCTCAGGGGAGGAAGAAAATCGGGTTATACAAGAGTTGGCTGTTCTCGTTGATGTTGAAGTCCCATGGAGGTTTCTATTTTCATGTTGTTTCCTGTGTCTCTTCATCATGGCCTGACAGTCCAACCTTCTGGTTTGTTGTACCAGCACTGCCTTGAGAGATGTTTGAATCCCAGGATGGATGACTCTGCCCTTCATCCACCTTTATTTTTATTCTGCAAGCTGGTAAGTCAGTATAAGAACATTTGAAATTTGTGTTCAGGACCTGGAGGCAGGTTTTGAAATGAATTGCGTACACAACTTTCTCCATAGTAACTTATCTATTGTCTAATGCAGAGCAGAATTTAGCCTTCGGTTGTGTATGTTCCTGTTTTATGGCAATGAAAGAGGCAACAATACTAAAAGCTACTAAGAGCTCTTTAGAGCAAATGTTTCGTAATCGTAGGCCATGGCAAAATAAAAGTCACTAAAAAATTCAGACTGCATAATCTAAACTGCTCAGAACTCAGCAGCTGTCAAACATGGAGAGTGAACATCTCCTGCACAAGCAGTAGGCTGGTGTGATTGAATGATCACGTAACGACAAAAGAGTTGACATGTTACTTTAGCTTAGCTGCAGATACCGCTCTGTAAAGCTTTTCCTACTTTTTTTTTTTTTTTTGCTATATTGTCATAATAGTCTATTATCTGATTAATACCCTAGCTTTTCTTATACATGCTCCCATTCAGCAATACATTTCTGATATTGTTTTTGGAGTCTATAATTGCTGCTCATGAATTTCTCACCCAGAAGACCACCCTTCTTTTGAACAGCCTCAGAGTGGATAAGTGCACCTCAAAGGTATGTGAGATGCACAGATCTTATCTTCTTTCAGTATACTTCTTGACAAACATTTAGTCCACGGAAAGAAACTCTGTAGGACAAATAGGTCCATTGTGCTTATGTTCTGAGCATGTAAGGGGAAAATGTATGGTAGTTGAATATAAGACACAACCCATGTTCCAGATCAGCATATGGGAATATCCCTGCTGTCCAGGTAAAACACACACATGTAGCTTGAACAAGGTACACCTTAATGGTGATATCTTAACCATCTTCACAGTGAGTGTATAGTTTGTTCTAAACACCGTACCAAAGCAAACTGTGAGAAAATTTCCAAGGAAAATGTATAGTGAACAAAATACGACTCTGCAAGGAAACACAAACTGAGCTCTAGTAAGGAAAAAATGTATTGCTTGAGAGGTATGGTGTGATAATGTAGGTGAAGACCAAGCCATCTCACTGACATTGGACAGAGGTAAGAGTGTGCAGCTAAGCTTTACTTTTATTGCAGTCCTAAGCTACTTATTTTTAATTATTTAGCTTATTAGTTCATTTTTTAAAAATGAGTTAGGTAGTTTTAGGTAGTCCTGATCTTACAAAGCCTACTCACAAAGCTTTCTTTCTCTTATGTATCTCTAAGGATTTTTGTAGCAAAAAAGTAAAGATGCTCTTACAACTCAGGAAAGATGTCTTGGAGCCATCAATGACATCTCTGAAATCATTGGCTTAATGTTAAGTAGAAACCAAGAAAGTCAAAAAAATGTTGGACATCATCAGGAAGGATATTGCTAATATGGCAAAGAGTCATTTTGCTGCTACATTGTTGGTGCTCACAGCCCTTGATTCTTGTGTGTGATCCTGGTTTCTGCATCCCAAGGACATTAAAGAGTCAGGGGAAGTATTGAGGAGGGCAACCAAAATAACACAGGGAGTGGAGAAACTGTTTTATGGGGAGGCACTAGAAAGGCTGGGACTTTTCTGTCTGAAGAGAAGTCTGAGGGGAAATCTGATCAGGATTTAGGAATGCAGGGAGGTGGTGGACAGTGTGACTGCAGAACTGGTAATGACCAGGTTACACAGTACTGCAACTACCGGACACTCACTAAACCCAGTTGAGGATCTTTTTAAAACACAAAAAACAAAGAATTGCTTTATATAGGGTGTAGTGAACTTCTGGTATTGCTGCTAGGGAAGACTGTGAAACAGGCCATGAACAGCAACCAGAGGGAACAGATGGGGACATCTCCTTAAACATCCGTATTTCAGTGAGAGTAGAGACTGGGGAAGTGCAAAGGCAATAAACTACAGACAGTATCTGGCTTATGTGTTCTCCCTAAATAGCATCTTCTACTGTCACTGGTGGAGGAGATGGATGGCAGATCTGACACAGCAGGGTATTTCTAATGAGCTGATGCTCTTATACAGAGACGTTGATTCATTTTGACTTCTGATTAAAACCAGGGAATTTTTGAGCTAAATGGAGAAAATTTGAGGGAAAATTTCAGGGACATACTGATGATTTTAAATAGAAGCTGAGTAATGAAGAAAGTCAGACATATTTAAAAAGCATGTTACCTCTTAACAGACATTCTACATAGCGTACGTTCTGTTTTTATATATCATAGAACCATAGAGTAATGCTGGCAGAGACCTCTGGAGTCTCTCAAAGCAGGACCAGTTTCAAAGTTAGATCAAGTTGTCTCTTGTCCTTTCACTGTACACCTCAGAGAGGTCTGTCTCCATCTTCTCTGTAATGCTCCTTTTAGGAATATAATTGTTCAGCAAGCAGTATAAAACTGCCGTGAATTTTTTTCCATGTGTATTTCAGCAACAGGCTGTGACCTTGCATTAATACAAGCTTCCTGTGGATGGATATATATTCTATGAGTATTCCCTTTGCATCTTTCTTCCCTGCAGGACTTTCCCAGTGCAAATGTTGAGTGAATAACTCATTCCCTTGGAGAATGCACACCCTTTCGTAGGAAATTCCTACAGAATCATAAAGAGGAACTTCAGGTCTCAGAACTATTTCCTCTTTTCTCCCAGACTTCTGCTATAAAGGTGGTGAGAAAAAGGCTGATTCTGATCTGCTCCATATCTTCCTCTGTGTCTTGGAAACGATGAATGTGCACAGCCTGGCTCATAGCACATGCAGGAGGGAAAACTGCCAAAGGTATTCTTTTAAATAACACCCTGACAAAGGAGAAGTGGAGCTGCACCTTCCTGGGGTCTTACCAGGATACCAGTGTAAACAGGAGTTCAAGGTAGCTGGAGAAAGGGGAACATGCAAGTAGACCACAGATCACGTCTCTTGAGTGTAGGACGTGATGATGGCTGGCTTTTGAGTAAAGCAGGCAAGAAGAGAAAAGGCTTTTTATGTCTTTCCTCTGTACAAACACACCTCTGCACCTCTGCAGAGAAAGACCACATTGTTCCAAGGACTGTGGGAAAAAATGTAAATTACTCTCTGTTGGGGTTCTCATTAGCCACTGCTGGGAAGAGTGAGAAGCAGGTATTCTTGACCCTGAAATCTTACTTTCTGTGACCAGGCACTAGGGATACTCTGCAGGGAGCCACAGTTATGGCAGAATCCATACATTCATCACTGGATATCGGACAGCCTTCACCCTAGTGTTTTAGTGTTGTTGGTCCCTTGGCTGTGTAAATTCCATGAGGTTCATTATATAGGGTCCAATTACACAGGGAATCAAGGTGAAAGAACAAAAGCACTTTGGGCAGCTAACCTGGGCAACCTCTGCAGAGAGGCAGGATTCAGTGTATCTGGCTTTGTTCCTCGAGGCCTCGTATTCGGTCTGTCAGTGTGCACATAAAGCCATACCACCACGCAGTGTTTGCTGCCTGTACCAAGCATCCGTATATCCAGCTCTGTGGAGGAAGGGCACTTGCTGGAGCAGAGGGCAGGACATTATTGTCAGAGTTTTGAGAAACATGGAGACACTGCAGAAGTGCTGAAGTTCCTCTCAAAGCGGTTGCTCACATTCATTGCAAAGCGGTGCTACTGGAAGCAATAACACTTAGCACTGACACAGCACTTCATGCAAACATTGGGTAATTAATCTACAAAACAGCAGGAGATGCTCTTTGTGACTGGTTCTGTAAGTACGCCTAACGGACTAGAGTGAAGAGTGCTATTAAAAACCATGCTTACTTCCAAATTGTCCCTTGGCAACTAAAGAAAAACCTCCAGAAGTTGCCATGTCCTCATTGTTTTATTAGCCGTCTTAATACTCCAATGAAGAGAAAGTTTTCCAGAGCTGGTCCCCAGCCTGCCCAGCTTGAAGAAGCTTGGCAGACTTCAAAGGAGCAGGAACAATTTATTGTGGTTCTCACTCCAGATATTTTGTAAGAACAAATACATATTCTAGCTGGAAAAACATTAGTCTTATAAAGATTATAGGATATCCCAGTTAGCAGAACACCCTAGATTATCTGTTTTTATAGGTTTACCCCCTTCCCTGCCTTGCACCTTTGTAGTTTAAAAGCTTGGAAACAAAATTGCTTTTGCTACTAAGTTCATTTTCCAGTTAGCAAGCACTCACTGCTTTTTTCCCTCCCCCAGTGAAGCTGCACAAGAGCGTCTGCGGGAGGAAGGAAGGATAGTTTTGTTGTTAGAGTTCGTATTTGGAAGCTGGGATGCCAGGGCTCTGCTGCTGGTCCTGCCCCCGGTTTCCATGCGCCATGGAGTAAATGTGTAATCTGCTTTCCAAAGTGCTCCATAGCACTTGGTGTATCATGCCACTCCATCCTGCAACTGCATCCTCTGAGTGGTATCAAAAAAATGATTATCTGATTACCTCTCCAAGTGACCACACCCATGTTTTTCCCCAAAACATGCAGGGAGGGTAATTATTTGCCCTCATATAGAAATGCTGGGCTCTTTTTCTGGTAAGGGTGCATCCTCAAGAGCTTGAGTTTTAATTCCCAGGTGTACAGTCCAGACTGCTTTAGACTGTGATCCTCAGCATCCATGGACACGGGTGACTATTACCATGCATTTAGAGCTACCTTAAGGAGGAGTGTAGCTGTGGCAGCCCTTGGTTTAGGTACCCAAGCTCTTCATTACATGTGGGCAGGTATGGAGAGCTGGGTCCTTGGGCAGAGCACTGTCAGAAGCTGGCCAGATGAAGCCTCATCTCTCTCTGGTGAGGATAAATCTCTTCAGGGAAGTCAATCACTTTAGGGATTCTCATCCCTGAACTTCCCTGCGGTAGGCAAACACTGAGTTGCAGCACAGCACAGTCTCACAGGAAAGAGAAAGAGGATGATCTCTGCTCCAGTAGCACTGAAGCATGAATTCACATCCGTGAGTCAATGTGTGTCATTATTTACAGATAGAAGTGTTTCAGACAAGAGAGGTTGAAGTCATGCCGTCCTAGAAGGCTTTATAACTGGCTGCTCTGGTTCTCTTCTGGATGGTGGGAGACTGCAGCTCAAAATCATACCATTAGACTGGTAATAAGGAAATGTGTCAATAGGGAGATTTCTGCTACTTGCCTTTGTGGCAACTCCTCAAGCAACTAGAGATTACTAGGAGGAAGGTTTCTCTTAGTGTTTTATTTCTTAATCTGATCCTTGGAATTTTACTTGCTTTTCAAATTACACCCTGAACATATATTTTCCTTCTGTTTGTCCCCCTTACACCTTTGTGGACTTAGCAATGTCTACAAAACCTTTCTATACCCTTTCTTGGGAATAATATTTAGAGCTTTCAATAATCCTAAATTAGTCCTTTTCAGTCCCTTTGTGTTGTTGTCATTTTCTGAATTTCCATGTAATTTGTCAACACTCCCTTTTTCCATTACAGCTTTAATGATATCTAGCACATATAAAAGCCAGCAGAATAATTCAGCCAGCAGAATAATTCAAGAGTTATTGCTCCCTCCCTTTATTACCAAACCCCAAAGTAGAAAGACACCTTCCCAAAGCATCTCCCATTAAAAAAGCAGAGTAGCAATGCACAAAGTGCTACACAGACCATTATAAATGATCCAGACATTGCAATGACAGCTGTTGATGTGGTTGAGATAAGGTTGTTGAGCTTCATACAAAAACTGAGCTCTGAAGGAGACAGAAAGAAATGAAGATCATTGATCGTTAACAAAAGATGGAGAAAAGAGATGGAGACTGGTTGGGTTCATGGTGAAGATGGCAATCTGGATTGGCCTTTGGGCAATTGTAGCGAAGCACAAGCAAACCACATATTTTTGGTGGGAGTGAGTGTAAATGTAACTTAAAAGCAGACCCCAGGCAGCTGGTGAGGGACCTGGAATGGGCTCAGCTCAGCGAGGTGAGGAGGTGCAGAGACAGGTGAGGCCCAAGCAAGACAAATGTTTGCTTGGCTCCTCCTGCTTTCAGTTTCCCTTTCTCTCTTGTGTGTCCAGGACCATAACACATGCCTGTCACATGTGGCTCACCTGCCCCTGCTCCCTGTGGGGACCGAGCTGCGTTCCTGGGAGCAGGGTTTGTTTTGATAAGCTTCCTGATGTCCCTAAACGGGTTGATATTATCCTTTTAAACTTTTCATTTTCTGTTGCTCACTGTTTCTTTAAGAAGAAAGCTATCTCTGTGGTTGCCATGGAAAGCCTTGCATATCTCATGAGACTGAATCACAGAGTATATAGTGCAGCCGCAGAAAATATCTGGAAATATGTTTGCCTGAGAGCTGCAGTCCTCAGGAGCTTGGCAGCCTTGTAAACGGAGATGCCCCAGCTGGGAGAGGGAATTTCTTTTCCCCAGGCAGCTGATGTAGGCACCGGGTTGGGATGGTGCCTCGAAATCCTTTGCCTTCATTAGGAAGGCAGGGGAGCACTGGGGAGCACTTGGGGGTGTCAGGATGGCATGGTGCCATCGCCACTGTGGGCAGAGGCTGAGGCCTGGCCTGAAGGCAGAGGCTCTCATTTAAGGTTGGAAAATCAAAGCAACCTGAAAATGAAGCAGATCCCAATGTGACTGTTGCTTGTTTTGAGGGGTTGGAGATGGGACATGCCCTGCCCGGTGAGCCTGCACGTTGCTGAAGGGAAGGGCTTCATCCTCCTGGCTGTGGAGACAGGCTGGAAACTACCTCCCGCAGAGCATTTTGCTCCAGAGGAGTTGAATTAGCTCTCCTGATTCCTCCCTCCTGCTCAGTGCTTCAGGATGGGGCTCAGCGCAGGTGGCCCCATCCTGGTGCAGCCCCACAGGGACTGATGGGTCCAGAGCGGGAGTGAGTGGCTGCCTTTGTGTCCCGCTCACCTCCGCCGGGTGACAACTCTGAAGCTCTGGCAACAAAAGCACACACAAACAACGTGTACAAGCCCTGCTGCTCTGACCGCCAGCTGAAGAGCTGATTCCCACACCTTCCTCTAATCTAAAAACCACAGTTTCCCCTCACTCCAGCTGCCAAAACCTGCAAGTTCCCCCACAACTTCCTTAACACAATGCCGTGTTTCATGCAGAAGTGAAACTTGGAAGTGAAAATCAATTGGGATGAATATTGAATTAAAGATAGTGCATTGATTGAAACATCCCTTTTCATGTGTTTATTTTTTTAAAAAGCCCATTAAAACTACCTCAGTCAATGATAATATTAAGGTGTCTGGAACAGAGCTGAGGCCAAGATCTGCTTTAAGACTCCCAAACTGTCTTCCATCTGTGCCAATTTTTTTTAAAGTGAACATTACTGGTTTATTTTTCCAAACCACGAGTTAAAGAAAAAGTTCAGGGGTGAAAAAAAAGAGAAGAAGAGAGACCAAACATTCACCTCTAAGTAATTTCTTTCTGAGGATGGATTCATTAATGTTTTGGTGTATCTACTCTGGATGGCAAACAAAATTTCATTTTAATACACAGATTTATGCAAGTCTGGGGACACTGAATCCCCTCCCTGACTGTGACATTCTTCAAGATTCCGTATGGACAGAGCAGTTGTACAGCCTTCTCCTGCCCCTGCAGTACAGCTGCCTCCAACCATGCTGTGTCTCAGGTTTCCAAACATTTCCCCTGTAAGACTCTGCTTTTAAAATACATCTGCTTTTGCTAAGGGTCTACCAAAAATGGCATTTTCTAAAAATTTTGACTAAGATAGTTCTGCTGTTCCCAGCAGTGAGGCTGGGGACATACAGAACAACCTGGGTGCCCTTCACACAGATCTTCTGTTCCTGGAGGCTGTTCGAGATGCTTCATGTGCCCACAGAAGCACGAACCAGGGCCAAATGAGGGGTTTGAAAGGGACCGGTTTGCTCAGAAAAGATACAACTTCCTCTTTCTGCAGCATTTAATGCTTTGCACACACTGAAAAACTCCACCTGCAGAAGAGCCTACACAAAGAGCCTACACTCCTACACAAACCACCTCTGTAGAGGTGATAAGAAGTCAATGAAATTACTTGTAAAAATGTCAGAGAAGTCCCCATTACTGTTCTTAGTCCTTATCTTAAGACAGATGCTGAGCTGTACTAGGCCTTTCATAAACACAAGAAGGTCATGTTGTGGCTTAGCGTCTCCTCAGCCCATGTCAGCTCCTGGCCCAGGTCTTTCTCCTACAGAAGAGCAGCAGGCTGTAGAAAATGCTTTGGTGAAAAGCAAACTTCTCACTCTTGGGCTGAGTTGACCAGGCTTTTCTGCCGGTGCTTCTGCCATGCTCTATATCCACATCTAGCCAACACGTGCTGGTTTTGGTCCTGAACTCCCTGCAAACCCTCAAACCCCCCAAGCTGCCTTGCAGCCCCATCGTGACTCACAACATCTCCTTGGGAATGGCTGGCCTACCTTCTGAACATAAAAGGACTGTTTTAAGTCACAGTTTGAATTACCCAGTTTCTTCTCCAGACTGAACATTTCACCGTTTCCAGAGCCCTAATTTCTTCTTCAGGACTTTCGCCCGCCCCACTTTTGGCTGTGGGTATTTCCAGCCAGACCTCAGCAGGTACAGCCTCCCTCCCCTGGACTTCCAGGCTGTATTCTAGGACCACGTCAGTCTGTGTCAGGCTCGCTCCCACATGCATATTTCTACTAAATTAGCCAGAAAGCAGAGTTTTTGTGGGCCCGGGAGGAAGGACAACAAAACCTCCTTTAACATATCTGATCTGCTTTAATCAGGCCTTGCTGTTACATGACACCTCACCAAGGTGGCCCAAGCCCAGAGTCACCAGCTGGAAGGTGAGCGAGTGGACACTGAGCTGGACACTGCACCCCCTCCAAGGATTATTTGCCACCCTCAGTTTTTGGAAAATGAGAAAAAATGAGTGCTCTGAGGTTGGCTCGTGACAATTCAGTCTCATTTTCTAAAGAGTTTCACTAGGAAATGCCTCACCCTGACCCTGATAATATGACAGCATTATGAATGAGGCCTCAAAACAATCTCCAGAAGTACTTTAAGTTTAAGACCAAACAGAAACCATGTAAAAATTTTGCAGACATTATCATCATGTGATTTGCAAACTCTGTGTAGAAAATCTTTTGTGTTCGAGGCCTTGGCTTTATCACCATAAAACCATACGTGGTAGCCAGAGCGCTACATACAGTGTGACGCGCAGGTTTGCCCTTTTGGGTACAGCATCAGGCTGGAAGTCTTTGCAAATTGAGATAAATAAATTTCACATTTCAATAAATCCCCTTCCCGTCTCCACCTGCTGGGTTTGAGGTTGCTCATGGCCATCACATTTATATCAGAAATCCCTCCTGCTAGAACCCTCCGGCTGGCAGGTAATTTTGACCATATTTAAAGCCATTTTGCTGACTTGTGATCATGGTTCAGCTGCTCTCTCCTTTTAGCAGCGCTGGTATCACCTTGGTAGTCCCAGCAGAAACTAGCAGTGTGGGGCTGTTTCACTCCCAGATCTGACAGCAGCCTCACCAGAAGCATGCTGCATGGTGGAATTCAGTGAAAAAGCTCCATATGTCGTACGCAAAAGAAAACATTACTTTTGGCATGAATTTTTGCACCAGAAGCCAATTGCCACTCGAATACAGATGCAGAAATTGCCAGAACAAACCTAATTGCAATACTTAGGAGGTGTTTTATATATTTCTTCCTAACTGAGTCCAGGTGTGTTGAATTGTTTGAGGGAAATTCATGGTGTTGGGAAACAGAAAAAGGCTAACTGTTTAACTAATAATGAGAGCAACACATTCTGCTGATCATGAATCTCTGAGCTGGTGTTTTGCTTTGTTGTTTCTACTCTGAGTAGCATGAAACTAAATAAACAGCATTACACATAACAGCTACTTCTGAGATGCTTGCTATTGCAGTTCATGGATACATTACATATACGAACTAACTGATTATTGTTTAGTAACGCAGCACTAATAGGTAAAAAAAAAAAGGTAAATGAAAATAAGATCAGGATCAAAAAAATATATTTCCATATACTTAAAATAAGGTTTTTGATCAACCCAAATGTTTTTAAGATTTTTGATCTATGAAATATTTTTATTATTTTGACTTTTCATTTTGGTCTCTCTGTATAGCCATATATGGCTATTTTTTCTGACTTTCTGAAAATATTTAAATGAAAAGGAAGTTTTCTCTTATAATTTATAACAGTTATTACAAATGGGATAACTGATCAATGAAGTGTCCTGCAAGTAAGATATAAGCCTCCAATGTCACCCTCCTATAGTAGTTTCTTCACTGGTAACATGGAGATAACCACAGACGTTTTCCTTTGCCAAATACTTTGCAATTTGCCAGCACACACAGAGCTCTACTTAAGGACTGAACCATGCTGTTGTTACTAGCGGTGTTTAAAGAATAAAGGAAAAGTAAATGCTGTGGGATGGGGGAAAAGCAGTAACAGAGAGAAATGTGGAAGGTAGCTGTTTTCTTTATTTGCGTGTGGATACAGAGGTTCCTCTTGAAGGGGCTGTGCACACACATGCACTTTTCACAAAACCTATTCAAATCACATGACCAACTCATTGAGTCTGGTAGCCCATTTCAGTTTCATTTGCTCCCCAAAACACGTGTGCATCTTCCTAGGATGGACTGTTCAGGTAGCAAGAAGCCATTAAAGAACAGTTCCTATCTCTATTAAAAAAGTGTTGTGATTTTGAAACTGCTGGTTGTCTTTATCTACCTGTGAAATGCTCTGCTGGCAGGTGGTAGTCAAATGTGATTATCAGCTTTTTCTCAGAAGTAACCCTGCATCCAGACAGGCAAAAGAAGAAATCAACAACCTCTGACATTAAGACACTGGATATAGAGGTCTGGACAGAGGAAAATATTTTTAAAGGTAGCAAAGAACTCCTGCTTTCTCACACATTACTGGTGGTTTTGGTTATATACTGTTGGCAGACAGGTTGGTTGCAAATAAAAACCTTGGACCTCAGCAGAGAAGTGGGTAATTGCCTGTTGAGTATCGGATTATCTTGTTTCCCAAAATGGGTTACGTTACCACAGGGGAGCAAAAGAGAGGAAAATTCCAGGCAAAAATGGTTAAAAAGCTTGTTTGAGCAAAGAGAGATCTTCTGCACCCGCTCTGTCCATTAAGCTGCGGGCTGTGTTTCTCTCACGGCCCGGCTGCTTGGGCACACTAAATAGGATGCTGCAGAAGCGGCTTTCACTCAGCGCGGTGCCAGCGGGGTGGCGCGGAGCCAGCTGACACAACCCCGGCTTTCATACGTGAACTTCCCGGGGGAAAGCTGAATAGCAGCCTTGCACATCACTGCAATAGAGACCCTAGTCAAAGTGAGCTAATATTTTGGTGACAATGATTGCTTGCTATTTTGGCATTGGTTCACCTTATCTTTCTTGGGAAAAATATCAACTCTTTCAAACCATAGATAGAGGTAGGAAAGCACAGAGACCACAGTCCCACTGCTGTTAAGACCATGTATTCATGTACAACTCAGCAGCACTAATTTTGATTGAGACCAAGCATAGAGAAGCAAGCATGAGGAAGAGTTTTCCATTGATTTAGGTGAGCACCCACCATGAAGTTCAGCCTGGCTTTGTGTTTTCATGCTGGGTTAAAGCTTGGCTTTGGGATGACAGAGGTCTGTCATCAAGTTAAGCAGTGGAAGCAGATGATCACTTGCTCCAGCCTAAAGCTTGTCAGGATGAAATTAACCTGCCCACATTTTTTTGAAGAAATTTAAGATGGCAGCATGAGTTTTTATCAAATAAATGTTTTGTGTTATGAAGCTGCAGTGGTCTTTATTTGGTACTAAGTGTCCTAAAACCATATTTATTTTATTGTCAAACCTTGCTTTCAATAATTTCTGTGCCATTTGTAGTTTTTTCCTTGCAATTCACAGAAGTTATGGTTTTCTCTGAAAGCTGACTAAAACCTCTGGTCCAAGTAAAAAACAAGCCATTCCAGCTTGTTAGCTCTTATAGTAGTGGCTCTACCTGGTTTGGAAAATGGCTTTGCAAACTCATTAGTTCAGGAGTAGTATTGTTTAGTAGAAGCTGTGCTAGCAGCATCAAAGCCTGTGATAATCCCTCCTGCAGAGAGATGGAAGGTTTTCAATTGCAAGGCTGTCTCTGCTATGTTTCTCTATCATTAAGTCACTTAAAAAGACAAGCAAAATATTGCTTCTAATTTTTCTTAAATACAGTTGGTTCATTTATCACAACATTTTGCCTTTTCCTCTTGTTTGGTTTCGTTCCACGTCTGTCTTGGTTGCGTGGGTTTCTGCATTTCTACGGGCTGTCCTTTGACTAGTGCTGTCACAAAAACTCCAGCTCATTCCCCTTCAAGAATAGCTTCAGATATTTATACCATAAAACAAAGCTTATGTTGTGTGAGCCAGTAACTGGTGCAATTTTTACCCAATACTCATGGTGTTGAATCAAAGAATGAACAGATTTATGTTTTCTATTACACATTTTGTGCTATTCTATAAACCAGATGCAATGATCATTTTCTTTTTTTTAACTTTCTTCCTCAACTCAGCATTTCTTTTCCATTTTCACAAGAAAACACTCTAGGGGAAGGTGAGCAGAAACCCAGCTGTCTCCTGTGTCTCCCTGTAAGGCCTAAAATACCATAGTATTTCAACAGATGATACCATGGTAACATTTAGCACGATGTTGGGATCCAGGCAGACTAAGAGACCATGCTATTCTCAGTCTGAATCAAGCCTTGGGGTTCCTCACTTCCAAGCGAAGGTGAGGGAACATCACCAAGGATGACCACTGAGTTACAAAGGTCAGGGGTGGGCCCCCACCAGTGCACAAGTTCAGCAAACTGTCCAGTCCAAGGTGTTTCCTTAGAGGGGTGTGCAAGGAACTTGGAGATCCACACTGTACCTCCAGAAGCCTACTGTGATGTCTGCTCACTGGCTGCAGAGGCAACAGCATGGTCTTGATGTGTTATTTTGATGAAGAAAGGACAGCACAGCAAATCAAAGTTGCAGTACCCATGGGAACACAGTGAGATCTTATTGAAGCTGTCAGAAAACCACTCTGATGGAGATGTGCACACACTTTTGAGACTGGCAGATGTTCCTCAGGACACATCTTCATGTTGTTTTGTTCCTTATCTGACAAATCCTTGAGGCTACTGAGTTTCCTCTGCCACTCATTAAGGGTAGCACGGACTGAGTCAGAGTGTTTTGCATTTTTTCTCTGTCGTGCTTCTTGCCAAAATATTTGAGATTATTTTGAGAAGAGTTAATGTTCACAGCACTGCTCAGGCGTTGGTGTCCAGGATATGAAGACAAGCAGGCTGGATAGGAACTGACTTTTCAAAAACAGCCTACTATAATTTCATGGATGTGTAATTTAGATGCCCAGATCCAGAGAAAAACTCAACCTGGGTGCCAGTAGTCTCCTAGAGAATTATCTTCATCATGGGGAAAAGCACTGCTGAATGCAACTGAGGTCTTGCTCTCCGTGTATCTGACTGGTTCACCCCAGTGACTCCCCAGTGGGTGAGTAAAAGCTATAGCTCTCCCTACAGAGATCTCATTCTTTCCATTGACTCTCAGCAATCTGGTGTGTAATTTAGTTGCTTGAAAACATCCTGTTGAGGGCAAGCACCTTCTGGACGGAAGGATCAGTGCCTCCTGCAGGGCACTGAAAGCAGGGAGAGAAAAATCCTCGTTACTTAGTCAGTGTCTCTCTTTTACTGCTTTACTACTGGGCAATAGATAAAACATTTTAAAGGAAGTGCGAGGCCTGGGGTGATGAAATAACTGCAGATGAGAGAACAAAAAGTGCTGGGCTCTGGAGTGACCGTCTGTAATCCTCCTCCCCACCGCCTTCCACTTACCTCAGTGGCTGCAGGAAATGGGATGCAAAACATCAAGGGAAGTTATGAAGCTTAAAGGGCTAAAATCTGGAACATCTCAGAAATTTCAACAATGTTAGATGAGGCTAAAACCAAAATGTTGACAAAACAAATATTCATTTGTCATCCTCCCTAGAAACATTTCTGAAGAACAGATTTCCCTTTCACAGAAGAACAGGAAGCCAAATGTCATCTCCCTGGGGAAAACAAAATGAAATATCCTTCAGATAAACCCAGAGAACTCCAGAGCCAAATGTTGTATTGTAGAAGTCTGGGTTCATGGGTCTGTCCTATAGCTGGTTTTTGTTCTGCAGCGAGTCTGGTGCTATTTGGATGGTCTGTGGGGTTAAATCCTAGCCCTGCAGAGGTTGGTGGCAAAGCTTCTGTTGAGTTCTGTGTGCCAAGGACTCCATCCTCGTGTCTCCCTGTGTGAAACACTGACCTTTGCGTAAGCTGTTCCTGAGCCCTGCATGTAGGTCCTTGGGTGCAGGTGGAGATGGCTGAGACCTAGGGTGTGTGATGGTGTGGGGCATGTGAGAAAGGAGTGCTGGAGGAAGGGTGGGAAAAATTAAGTCAGTCTTGCCATCACAGATGCAGTCATGCATCACCATAGGTGAGCCCTGGTGGATAATACTTTGGTATGTTATGTCTCGTTCCAGATTCAGTTGAAATTGCCCTGACGGTTCAGAGGATGGACACAGAGACATACAAGAAAAGATATGTCCTCAGAAAATCCAGTGATAGTCATTAAACAGAACTGGCCATTACAGCAATGCTAAAGCCCACCGTCTCAGCTGGTTCCTCAGGAAAATGCAGCAGAGACAGGTGTTAACAGGGGAACTGATAGATAAAACCAGCCTGAATGTATGGACAAAGGCAGGGAGGAAGTAGGAGCAGGGCAGTTCAGGCCAAGGATGGAGGCTGTGATTTTGGGCTGTGGCCCCTTTCCTCACTAATGCTGTGCTCTACCTCTTCCATCAGGCTGTGGTCTCCACGGCACATCCCACCCCTCCTCCAGGTTCCATGGACCCCAAAAGCTGCAAGCAGGGAGCTGAGAAACTGTCTGCATATCACCAGCATGAAAGAAGTGTATGATCCCACACACGGGAGCGAGAAGAGGATGCGCCAGGAGGAAGGGCAGGGTTTTCAAGCTTGAATTTAATGCGGGAAGGCAGGAAGACAGAGCCGTGACACCCAGCGAGGGTGTGCAGTGAACTGCCTTGTTGTTTGCTTCCCTGCCGGTGTGTGAAAAATGTGAACGATGCAGAAATGACACCACCTGGGGTAGTGTCCTGGTCTGTACTTTGCACTTGGAAAAGCACTTCCGTTTGGGGTTGGGAGAGAGTTGCGAGAGTCTGAGAGAGGCTCATTTTCTGCAGCTGCAATCCTAGCTGCTGCTTACTGGAAAAGTGGTGACCAAGTACTCCTTCAGCTCAGTGGTTTGAAGAGTACAGGATGACCTTGCAATGTGGGGAATAACCTGCCAGAAAAATGACAAAGCCATGGACAACACAGCGTCTGGGGCAACGTTTCGTCCACTGCACTAAGAGAAAACATGCAAGACAACCAAAATAACATCCTTTGGCAGTGTGTGACCCAGAAAGATTGAAAATAAAGAGAGAGAGGAACGGAATGGAGATGGGAAATAGCAGCATTTTTGAAGACATTCATTAGTGGTGACTTTTGATAGTTTTGAGCTGCAGACAAGCCTGTGCTTACATGGCTGGGAGCAGAGGCTGCTTTGGGAAGCGCATGCGGTCTGATGGCAGTATCAGAGCCATTTTCCAGTTCATGGTTCTCCCGTTTCACTGCTGAACACGAGCTTCCCCACGGCGCTCAGAGGCCCTGGATCATCACTATGGGGAGCAGGGTTGCCAGTTGGAGGAAAGGCATTTGTTTGCCTGGGACAACCGGCATCTGTTCCAGTTCACAGACCAGTGCTTCTCGCTGGGTGTCTCTCTGAGCATCCCAGTCCCGTGGTCTGCAGGAGAGCCTCTGGCCGTGGGCTGCATTTGCTCCCTCGCTCAAGGTTACTCCTCAGCCCTGACTTGCTTCACCACATACCTGCACAGCGAAGTTGGCTGCTGACTCTTTAATGCTCCGAGTGCAGCCATCCTCTGTGAGCAGCTGCAGTGATTTCAAAGGATTGGACTTAAGAGTGGCAGGATCTGGCCCTGTGGGAACAATAGGAGCTGCTCCATTTTCTTACCCTTAAGTCAGCCGTGCTCTTGGCAGCTTTGAAACCATCTCTCCTGGCCATCATTACAGTGATTTAACACATCATGGAGTGCTTACTGCTGTGCCTTGGGAGACACTGATTTCATAATTGATCACCACGGCAGGAAAGCAAAGCAGGGCAGCCCCCTCCCTCCTCCCCCTGCAGCTCTCCGTGCCATCAGCAGCGCGGCAGGCACAAGAGTGCTTGTGGGAGAGCTGCGATGTGAGCAGAGGGGCTGAGGAAAGCCCTCTGCCTGAGGTACAGACATGGGGGATTGCTCCTGTGCGACCACTGATCCCTTACTGCTCTGACCAAGGGCAGTCAGGCATTTCAGACAAGTGGCAATTTCTCCTCTTGCATATGCCGAGGCATGAGTTTCGTCAATCGAAGGGCCAAGCTCCTCCTACCTTCCCAACAAATGATATTTTTGAGGATAAGAGCTCACAGATGTAACCACAAGGGCTAGAAGGAGCATTTCTAGCCTTTTTGCCCCAGGGCAGTAGAGGCTTGAGGACAGCCTGGCCTTTGCTACCTCCACAGAGCAGGACAGGCAGCACACTGGCCACATTGCCCTCAGCATCATCTGCTGATAGGGCTGCACAAATCAAACCCACGCTTGTGTAAGATCCTAAGAGCTGTTTTCATGAGATTTGTGCCAGTTTTTTCTTGAGGTGACAGTTTGTAGGCGACATCTATATTTTTGACAGAAGCCAGCCGTACCTCCGCTCTGTCTGCTGGACCCAAGCCCTATCGCGCTCCAAAGCCAAATACCACATCTGGCTGCCTCCCCTCCCGCTCCACCACATCTGAAGTGAAAGTGCTGGTTTTTCTTGAAAATAATGAGCTCTCCCCAGAAATGCACATAGAAAGTGCCAGTGATAGAATAGACTGTGACAAACCAAATTGTTTTCTGAATCTCCTTATTGGAAATCTTTAATAAGAAGTAGCTGTTTCATTGGTAACAGTGACGACCTTTAGCATGAGCATGAGCTGACCAGTGGATGTATGGCATGGAGACACAGGCCACCTGCCCTACAGAGAGGACTATAAGCAAACTGTCAGGCACGTCGGCACTCTGTCAAAACCAGAAAAATCCTGCGTTAGTCACAGCAGGAAGACAAACAGCAACAACATCAGAGCACTCTGTTGCATCCAAGTGGTTGGTGACTATCACAGGCTTGACACTTTTCCAGAGCAAAAAGCTGTACGTGGCAACAGTGCAAGCCCAAGACAAGAAAAGCAGATGTTCCCGGCTCCTCCTCCGTCCTTGTTCCCATATGTTGACTAAGTAGGCTTTGTAAAACAGAATATGCTGTAAACCAGAGCAGGGCAGAGTTCGCCAGTTGGGTTAAACATGGCTCTTAGGGTGCACAAGTGAACCATCATCATTTAAAAAATGAGATGATAGCTTTAAGCTTCCTTGAGTGAGCATGGGATCCAAGCGGAATATGCTTCACAGACCCAGTCTTCACACTTTCAAGACCATATTTTTATGCAATCTACTTTTACTTGGATTGCCTGTGCACTTGATGTGAGTAGGGATCCCACTCTGTGGTCATCTGAGCAAGAAGTTTCTCAGCAAGAACTTCTTGATCCTGCCTGTTTTTTCCACGGCCCACACTGTTGTTTTTGCAGGATTAAACCATCTCATTTTGCCTGTTTAGCATCAAATAGTGCATGTTGCTGTGATTTTTGGGAAAACCAAATTAAAAACAGTATTAGAACAAGGATTTACTCTTCGGATGTGTGTATTTCTCTCTCTCAAGATTAACAGTCTGCACTGAGTTTTGATTATCTAGGGATTTTGGAACAACAGAAAATATTCCCAGGCAACGTGAAGTCTCTGTTAAAAAAGCTTTATTCATTGGTTCAGTGTTCAGGAAGCTGCTTCCTCTTGTACACATTACTTGAAATCTCTAGCTTCCTGGCGAGCTGTCGTATCGCTCCACAGCTTGGCCCTTCTTCAGACAGTCCCATGTCCATCTCTGCAGACCGGGCTGGAGGGGGAAAAATCCCACCCATGAAGAACAGGCAGGGAGAAGACCCATCAGGCTGCTCCTGGCTTCACACAAAGGTCTTCCAGAGCCTGAAGACCTGTTCTCATGGCAGACCCACCTGGGTGTGATGCTGGAAACCTGCAGTGTAGTCTTGCAAATCATGTACTTGAAAGGGCTTCTTCCTTTGAATACATTGACTCACTCACTTTATTAAGATTTATAATCCTGTGTTGAATATATAATTAGCAGTCGAAAGATAACTTCATAAAATCAATACACTGTAATGTACTTCAAGTAATATGCAGCCTTTTAGCTGTGTATGGATTTTCTTTCTTATGAATGATTTATCCCTTGTATTTCCCTTTTGCATATTTTAATTAAAAAATTAGAAACTTTTAAAATTAAATTTTCCTATAGAAGCAAAATCTGTTATTGGAGATAAAAGGGGGTATACCTTTTCTTTTCTTATAGCTAAATTGGAAAACAAAAAGTTGTTTTCATAAAAAAAATATCATTTACAAGAATCATAATAAAAAAAAGACTAAAAGAATTCTGAAGGAAAATATGCTGAGAGTGAATGATTTTAGTCAAAGCAACTTTTATTTTTAAACAATGTATTTTCATAAACTGCTCAGCAATATTAATTTTTTAAATAAAATATTTCAAAGTGACTGAAATCAGGTAACACATTGGATCAAAATATTTTTTTTCCTGTATTTTAGTAACAAGTTTTGCCCTTTTTTTTTTTTTTTTTTGCAGTTCAAGGTAGGAACATATTTTAAATGCTGTTAATTTTCATGACATGGAGAATTCACTTTGCCCAAATTAGGTTCTTTGTTTTACTTATAGCACACTTGTACAAGTTTTTATTTACAATAGACACTTTATTACACTTAATACAAATGAACACATAATTTCATTACAGAAACACATCAGTAATATTTTAAATAGTGAATAAACATTCTTTTATAACCTTAGCATTACCCAACTCACAGCATTAAGCCAATGTTTGATAAACTGAGAGAAACTTTCTCTCTTAAACTGGCTAAAATCAATAGCAAAAACATTGTCCACTCTGACCTTGAAGTTAAGGAGACACAACAAAAAGGGTCCATTATGTTTTGAATAGATCAGATTTTTTGTTTTTCTTTTTTCTGATTTCAAACCCAGGTTAAAGCTGGGACACCTGTTCACACACTGGTGTCTAACTTGTTCACCACCAACCTACCTGAGTATGGTGAAAATGAAATATTTTGACCTGCTGACCAGAGGACATTGGTGCCCTGATGATTCGTGCTGCAAGGCCTGAAGTTTGGGTGTGAATTTGTGGGCTGTGAAGAGCTTAGATGGAAGTGAGGGACACTCCATCATTAGGATCCAGGGTATCTAGGACAGGTGCCCAAACCTGATGTAGGAATTGTCCAGTCCTGGGCTGTCTCTGAAGCTGTTACACACCTAATGGGTGAGAAAATTGAGGCTGGCGTGGACTCAGCACCTTTTTCTGTTTGTGGGCTTAGGTACCTATGTTGCAGTTCTTCCTCTAGAAAACAAGGTAGTTGGTGAGCATCAGCTCAGGAGCGGCAGAAGAATTGCACAAGAGCAGGAGACCAGGTTGGTTTTGGAGGCCTGCTGTGGTCTCCAAAGTGAGATGTCTGCCTTAAGCAGTGATATTTATCACATCATGGTCTGTGAAAGAGTAAAACACGCTTCCTCCTCCATCCTGGGCATGTGGGGAGGAATCCAGGTCTCCTTGTCTTGGGATCCTTCCCTCATTCCCCTCTGCATTGCTGGAACATCGTCCTGCTCTCCTGCAGGAGGCTGTCTAAATCCTGCCCTGAACCCCCGGGTCTTGGGGCTGCTATTTTAAACCGGACTGTGGGCCTCCTGACATGCCAAGGGGAAAAAAAATCCATTTCTGATAATGAATCTTGCTATTTTCCTAAACTCAGAGGAAATCTGCAGCACAGCTGGCGGTCCTGGAGGAGAGTGAAGAAATACTGCTTAATGAGAACCTGGTGGGTTAATTAGTCCATTGTATGATGTGGTTAGTCAATAGGAAAGAAACACTTTGAAATTTTAAATGGCATAATCATGACTGACCTTAAGGTAGCAGTGGCCTAATAAGCAGTGAAATGCGCCTGAGCAATAGGGGATGTTTGAGCAAGAGAGGATTAGGAGGAACTGTGCTGATGTGCCTCTGCACAGTTTGAAGCAGAAGAGCTACAAGAATGAATGTATTACTGAGGCTTTTAGCAGCAGAAGAGAGACAGCAGTGTTTCCAGCTCAATACACTGCGTGCTGACCCACAGAATTTGTGGTTGCACACAGAGAGGCAGCACATGTTGCAAGAGCTAGGAGGGAATATAGAAAGGAAGGAAAAAATAAGCATCTGAGCTTCAAGGCTATGTTTCCTCTGCCCTATTCAGAGGTCCTGAGATGGTTTTGTCTTCCTCTTTTTGTCTCAACACCCCAGTCAAATGCACCCAGTCTGCCTCCTCTAGTGACCCCCCCAAAATGTGTGCTTTTGCATCCTGTACTCCCTTTCAATTTTATAACAGTTGTTCCTCCACTAACTTCTTTTCTTTTCTTTTCTTTTCTTTTCTTTTCTTTTCTTTTCTTTTCTTTTCTTTTCTTTTCTTTTCTTTTCTTTTCTTTTCTTTTCTTTTCTTTTCTTTTCTTTTCTTTTCTTTTCTTTTCTTTTCTTTTCTTTTCTTTTCTTTTTTTAAAAAAAGCATTTAATAACCTGAGGTTTCAGGTATATGACTATTCCATTTTGTTGTAGCCTACTAAGTTGCATAGTCCTTCTCCCTTGTGGGTCTTTGAAGAAAGCTGCCGCTTCCAGCACGTGCTTGCAGTGAGTGCAGGATTTGCCCTCCTGTGTGCGGCTGCCCCCAGGCAGCTCGGTGTGGTCCTCCCTGGGACCTGCTCTTCTCATATCTTTCATTTCCTCTGGCTCAGCTATTGCTGAGCATCTTGCAGCACTTTCCTGGCCGTGGTCTCGGCTGTACATGGGCTCCAGCTCTCTGCCATTACTCTGCTGTTGCTACTGGTTTCATTTCATCTGCTGTCCTGAGTCTGTTGCTATTACATATAAGCCTGCCAGATTTGCCTGCACGATTGTTCTTTTGTCCAGATGGATGTTTAGCTCAGGCCATTTAGTGCTGATCTGGTTTTCCTATTGCTTTCTGTGTACCCAGGGGGAGAGGTTTTGTATTAAAATTCTCCTGGAGTGCTGAGTCACTTGAACTCTGCTACTGTGTCATGTGCTCAATTGTCTGAGTACGGGACCTAGTTATGTCATATCTTGCAAAATGTGTTTTCTGTTTCCCCATTGGAGTTTGGCCTGAATGTCTTCCAAATTATCCACCTACTAGAAGCTGGGAAAGTTCTCTCTATGATGTAATTCCCCTCTTAAAAGTTTGTTTTGATCTTTTCCAAGAACCTGGTTGGGATTTTATAGCTAGGACACTTTTTGCATGCTTTGCTCTTTCTGTATATTCTCAGGCAGAAGGAGGATTACTCCTTGTGATTTGGCCAGCCATATAATTGCAAAATGCCACCTATTTGTGTTGTTGCCCCATCAGATTATATTACTGTGTGCTCAGAGAGCTTCTTCTAATCTTTCAAACTCTTGGTTGTGCTGTGAAAGACATATAAATGCTGCTGGTTGGGTTTCCTCTAGTGACAGGCTCAGTGTTCACGAGACCCTCCACGGGGTAACTGAGGCTAAGCTCGAGCCCAAAGAAATTCATTATCCACAGCACTTCCCCAAAAGACTCATCGTGATGCAATATTCAGCAGACAGTTTTGCCTTGAACAAACCAAGTGCTCTGGCTTCACTCACCGGTAATCAGCAGTGACATTTCTTTTGCAACGCTGTTCAGTGTTTGTGGGTTGACGCAGATCCCTAAGTATCTGTAAGGCTTTCAGTGCTATCAGACTAGTGAGTCAGTCTGTGCAAGTTTCAAAAGATGTAATGATTCATTTTCTTTGCAGCCTTGTAACTTCCTTCCTTAGTGACTCCCCTTTGCATTTCTCATGTCTCATTGGCTGCATATATCCTACTTATAGCTTCACTTCCTTGTCTTGTGTCCTTGTCCATTGGAGTGCTTGACCTGCAGTGACTGCTGTCTCGCCCTGAGGATATTCTCTGGCTCTGCTGTGCCAGATCAGGGTTTACATTGCTCTGCCTCCTGCTGGGCCTTATGCTTGCTACTACAAACCCAGACAATGCACCTTGTAAGAGTTTCGTATTGAGGGTTTGTATTTGATGGATTTAGAATGGCTTTTTGTATGTCACCAACACATAGTCACATTTCTGCAGCCTTATACGGATGTTTATCATTGCTGGAATGAGCACTGCAGCTGACTCCACTGTTTGCATGGAAATGAATCAGTTGTTGATCCTGCAGCCTCGCGGTGGGTGTACGGGTGTCATGGCTGGCAGCCTTCTTTTCCAGGCAATGCGAGGCCACTTAAGACAATTGAATTGACTCTGGTTTCTGTTGTGTGTCTTAAATAGCTTTAACTTTAATCTGTCCTTTCTGGCTTCATGTCTGCTGCTGTCTGATCTTCTCCCTTGATCCTGTCGATCAGCAGCCCTCACAATTTTCCAAGAATTACGCCAGATTTACGTTTATTTCTCCAAGCTTTTGTTTGCTTAGGTTGGGTTCACCTCATGAGTAAAATGCTTAAATATGCACTATAAGGGTCTACGTGTGCATGAGGTGTCTAAGCATCCATTATAGTCAATGAAAGTCCAGTCCACGGAGTAAGCGGAGCTGAAAGAAGGGGTCAGGTGGCCAGCTTTGGGTGCCCACTTTGAGGACGAATGGCTGATTTACAATCTCCACTGCAGTCCCCATTGGCTGTAGTGACAAATGAGGGAATGTCATTGCTTAAAACTAGTCTAGTGCTGTCTGAGATCTCCTGGGATATCTAAAACATCTGCAGTGGATTGGCCAATAAGACAGAGAGCAGGAGGTGGAGACCAAGCCAAATACTCCACAGAACCTGAAATGACACTGAACATGTCAACCTCCACATACAGAACTTTAGACATCCAACACACACACAGACACCTAAATTTGGCTATCTTACTATCAGAAAGGTGTCTGGGGCTGTTTGAAATGCCCTTGAATACCCTGTTTGGCCTCCAGTTGCTGTTCCTGGGCATCTCGATTTGGACAGCTGCATCTATCTCATCATGTTTGCAAAGTGCCAGAGCATTGCCTCAGCTGATTAATCTGCCACATACCTCCACAAACACTGTTATTTGTTTCTGTGGTGTGTTGTTTCTTCCCTTCTCCCTACTGAGATAATAAAGGAGTTTTCCATGATTTTCTCATCAGTATTCATAGAATCATAGAATCATAGAATCATAGAACGGCATAGGTTGAAAAGGACCTTAAAGATCATCTAGTTTCAACCCCCCTGCTCTGGGCAGGGTTGCCAACTACTAGAGCAGGCTGCCCAGCGCCACATCCAGCCTGGCCTTGAATGCCTCCAGGGATGGGGCATCCACAACCTCTCTGGGCAACCTGTTCCAGTGCCTCACCACCCTCTGAGTGAAAAACTTCCTCCTAATATCCAACCTAAATCTCCCCTGTCTTAGTTTGTAACCATTTCCCCTTGTCCTGTCACTATCAACGTGTGTGAACAGGCGTTCCCCCTCCTGTTTATACGCTCCCTTCAGGTACTGGAAGGCCGCAATGAGGTCTCCCCGGAGCCTTCTCTTCTCCAAGCTAAACAAGCCCAGTTCCCTCAACCTTTCTTCATAGGAGAGGTGTTCCAGCCCTCTGATCATCTTAGTGGCCCTCCTCTGGACCCGTTCCAAGAGCTCCACATCCTTCTTGTGCTGGGGGCCCCAGGCCTGCACGCAGTATTCCAGGTGGGGTCTCACCAGAGCAGAGTAGAGGGGGACAATCACCTCCCTCTCCCTGCTGGCCACCCCTCTTTTAATGCAGCCCAGGACATAGTTGGCCTTCCGAGCCGCAAGCGCGCACTGCCGGCTCATGTCCAGCTTCTCATCCAGCAGGACCCCCAAGTCCATCTCCGCAGGGCTGCTCTCGAGTTCTTCTTCTCCCAGTCTGTATAAGTGCCTGGGATTGCCCCAGCCCAAGTGCATCACCTTGCACTTGGCCTTGTTGAACCTCATGAGGTTCTCTTGGGCCCACTTCTCCAGCCTGTCCAGGTCCCTCTGGATGGCATCCCTTCCCTCTATGGTATCAACTGCACCGCTCAGCTTGGTGTCGTCCGCAAACTTGCTGAGGGTGCACTCGATTCCGTCGTCTATGTCATTAATAAAAATGTTGAAGAGCACCGGTCCCAAGACCGACCCCTGAGGGACACCGCTTGTGACCGGCCTCCACCCAGACATAGAACCATTGACGACAACCCTTTGGCTGCGACCAGCCAACCAATTCCTAATCCACCTAACAGTCCATCCTTCAAATCCATACCTCTCCAATTTAGAGAGAAGAATGTGGTGAGGGACCATGTCAAAGGCTCAACAGTCAGCTCTGAACACAGAGTCGTTACCAGCTTTCACTCTTTTCATGCTTGTGCTTTTACATTGTGCCTTAGTATTTTCTTTCTAGAGGTCACACTTGTTCCTGTATTTTCCTGTTTATTTCTCATTTTGTCCCCGTTCTCTGGCCAAAGGGCCTCACCTTTTTGTGCTGTGTTGCAACAAATAACATTTAGGCTCCTATACTTGTGAACAGCTACTAGTAGCAGAGCTATTTGAGAGTGCAATTCATATTCTACCATATGTACTTTGGCTTGGGATACCTCCTCCAGGCTTTTTCTTCTTCCAGCCTGTACTTCATTACTGAAGATTTGAGCACATTTATGAAGAGGTAAAGTAGAAATTTTTTCGTTATGTTAAAGAAGAGAGAATGCTGGTAAATATCCTGATAGCCATATTCATGAGCATTTTTTTCTCACTGTTGATATTGTGGTTCTATATCGCATAAAAATAAATATTTACCAATTACAACACATAGCAAACATGAGAATAAATATGTACATATAACGGTTGAACACTTGAGTGTTTTACTTGATTTTCAATAGCCTCAAATGGAACACCTAATTGTTCCAGCCACTAGAATTAGTCTCTGACCTACATTTATGTCAAGAACTGCATTAAGACACACAAAAGTAAAAGATAAAGATAGATAGGTCTTTCCAGTTATTATTTGATGAATAAAATCTCTCACGCAAGCCCAGATCTCCATTAGGTGTAAATGTGACTGACTAAAAGGAGGCTGAAAGACTTCAGGTAAAGGCAACAATTCCTCCCAGCCCACTCATGTATGTTAATTTAAGAAAAGCAAACATTTGTAAGAGAAAGCCATCCAGCTAGAAATGTTGAGAACATGTGTTTTCCTTGTTGTAGCACAGCCAACAGAGACAACCTTCCATTTACACAGTATAACGTTTTGCCAAATTAACAATAAAAGTACTATTAATATTTAATATTTATATGACACTGTCATCAGGAGGCCAGTCGGGTCTGATCCCTACTGTGTGAGATGTGCAGACACTGAAAATGATTTTGATTCTCTTTGTTTATGCTGAGGAGCCATAACAATGTTCTGTGACCCCATTGTGTCTGCCAAGATGTGGGCCCCAGCTCCAAAAGGCTCAGGAGTATTTTTAGGGCAATTTGCTTTTATAACTGTAAGTTTTTTCTTGTATTTTTTTTTTGATTTAGTAACAAAAGCTAGGTTTATATGTGTGAATCAGGCAACTATGGGATCTGGTTCAAGTAACACCTTTTCAGGATGTAAAGAGAACGTTTCTTATGGCTGGGACAGAGTTGCAAAAGATGTATGTACTTTTATGTTTTGGCATGGAAAACTTTAGCACCATGTTTTGTTTGTTTGTTTGTTTGTTTGTTTGTTTTGAGGTTTACAGGTGTCTAAACAGACAGGTTTGAGCCTCTGGGGAAGCTGGTGAGAAATTTTGATTTTTTGAAAAGTTTGTTCAAAGATTGGATAACCAGCTAAAATTAGGCTCCCTGGGTATTGTCTTATCCCCGAATGCTCCATCTCCCTCTCCTCAGGCATTATAGGGAAGGAGTTGTTTGCCAGTGTATGAACTGCGTCCTTCAGCAAAACCACCAAATAAGTAATGATCAGAGTATTACTACTGCCACCACTACCACCACCAATTTGCCATCAGACAGCTCTCGGATCATTGTAATATACTTAGCTTAAATTTTAATAGTTTCTCTTTCAACATATACATATTTGGCTTGAGGTTCATTTAGGTATTCACTGACCAGAAAGGTCACTTTCTGGCCAGTTGGTATGGTTGAGCCACCAGCGCCATGTAGCTGGATAATCCTAAGAGAGCATCTAAACTGCTTTTTCAGTGTGATGAGGTGTCTCCAGCATTACCGCTATTTCAACAGAGGTCTTTGCATAAGTGAATTCAGCTGGCCCTCCCCAGGGAGAGAGCTTGAGCAGACACCACATGGGAATCCATCCCAGCCTGGAGCCTGTAATGCTTCAGCTGCCATCACAAAGTCATCTGGGATGGCTCTCAGCTTGCTTAGGCATCCTCACCTGGGGCTGTAATGAACCCCAAGGCCATGGCTTTGGAGGCTTTGGGGCAGTCTTTAGTTTTATTCACCTTGGATAGACAGAAGACTGGATATTCTTATGAAGGACACAGTTTCCTGAGTTGAAAACTAACAGTATAGAAATGACAGGTTGGAAGTAAAGAATAAGCAAGCTGGTTTCACAATTTGGCTGCACCCACTTTAACTTTTTAGCTTCAAGCAGCAGCATGTGTTTAACTCTCTTTATTGTCCCCACTCTCCATACTTTGATTTGCATCATGGAGCCCTCTCAGAGTGCAAGAGCTAGATCCCCTAAGAGGAAAGTAAGCCAAAAGATGTGCTCCAGGCCAGCACCTAATGTGCTCCAACAACGAACAGTCATCCTGTCCTGAGGACCAGGTTAGAGCTGTTCTGAAGTAAAACCACAAGCATGCAGTGTGGCTAATAGGTCCTCAGCACAAATGGTTTTGCTCCAATTGCAATCTGCAATAGGATAATCCGGTGCTCCTCTTGCACCATTTCACTTGCAAATGTAGACATAGCCAGAAGCTGTGTGTGCCTGTAAGGAGCACATACAAATGTGCAAGCTCATTGCCTATAGGTGACAGCCTGTCTCCCAGCACATCAATGATTCCCCCAGTATTTATGAGCTTAGGGATTGTTTGGTGAATAAATTGCCGCAGAATGATATGTGTGAAATTTCTATCATCTGGGCTTCTTAGTAAACTCTCTGAAAACAAGGTGAATATATCTGAAAAGTGTTTATTGGAGCTATATGGAGCAAGAGTTCACTGCATGTATATCATGCCTTCCGTAATTATTTTACTTGTATTACTTCCAGAATGCTTGCTACACAACTAATTCAGACAAAATAAATAACATAAATAGTATAATTTCACACAGAGATTTTCAAAACATTATTTTTCTTGGCCAGCTAAAGAGAGATTCTTAGTTCTGAAGACAGCAGAAGAAATTTTGTCCTGATCTATGTATGCTTATCACTGGGGTCCCAGGGATGCTAAAGCTTTGAACATCTGAAGGCTCTGCTATGTCCTCAGCTGTTCTATTTCTTACCTGACTTTATTCATGTCTCCAGGTTATATTGTATAGGCATAAAAGCAAGCTTCACAACCGAATTAAATGGTCAGCCTAAAATCTAACACTATTAGGCTAGCTACTTCTTACTAGGTAAGAAAGGAACACTGTATTCCATGTAGCTTGTGAAGAAATACCATGCTGTGGCTTTAATGTGGCCTCATGCATAATGCAAAAAGTCTTGTTCACCAGAGCATGTTGATTTTTTGCCTTTTTTTTTTTTTTTTTTTAAGACAGAAATGTAATAGTGGTTAGGACTTTTTCTGAGGCTTCACAAGAATTTCTCCTCTTCAGCTAGCAACACTGCGGCTTTAACACATCATGGACCAATTCCAGCCTCTGGCACAGTTAGTAGTAACTTTCATCTTTAAGTCTATAATCCTGTAGAATACAAATGTGATATATATATATATATATATGTCATGTGTGCCAATTCTAATAGATCTCTGTTTACTTACAGTAGGATGTATTTGCATACTTATTTAAAATAGTGTATCACTTTTCTTCCCTTGAAGAAGATCCATCTACTTCTCCACCAAATGAGAGATTTCCACTTCCAAATGGAAATGATCACCTATCAGAGGCCCCCTCTGGACCATTCCTTCCATCACTGTTCATGAACCTGATCTGCAACGCACAGGAAAATAAGGGGTGAGAAATTGTTCAAGTTCTAGGAGGTATAGAAAGAAGCAGAAACATGATTTGTGGAGCACTTGTGTTGAACCTAAAGCTGTAAATAACATATAAAGAACATCAAATATGCTCAGGTTTGAGTAAGTTTTGGTAAAATATTCTGCCCAAACATGGCATTTCAGTGGACTTAGAACTGTTTCAATAGTCAGAATTCATTTGTCATTTTTGAAGGGCAGAAGGAGAGAAGAGAGAAATACAAAATGATAGATTACTTGATTTACAAGCCACCTCTCTCCTTCTTTCAGTACTTCATTGGGCAAGTGTCTCATTTAAAATGCAGAAAATAAGGTTTTAGTTTCCTCATCTGCCTGAGGAGATCTGAGCTTGCCCTAATTTCCCAGGAAGGGCCCCTGATCACCAGACCGTTAGGTACCTCCCAGTGCAGGAGGGAGACAGAAGAAAGGTTATTTTTTCAATACCTCCGATAGAGTATGTTCCACTTTGTTTACGATATTGAAATATTCATGAGAGCAATGTCTTGCCTCTCTGCTGCAGAGCCTAAACACCATGTTATAGAGCTTTTCTCTCTGGCTTAATGAATATTTCAATATTTTCTATACTGTGGAACAACATCAACAGGGAATAATAAAAAAAAACAAAAACAAACAAACAAACAAAAAAAAAACCCAAAGTATTTCTCAGCAGAATATTCCCCTGTGCAGTAACTGTAACTTCTTTCTCCAGGTTCAGATCTCTGTGTAAAAAATGGGAACTGAACCCCAGGCTTCTACCTCCTGGCTGGACTCTGAAGCCACTGGGTAAAGAGGTGGCAGCACCTGGTTGTGGCATTTTTAAAAATATTCATTCCATTCTCTCTCTCTCTCTCTCTCTCTCTTTTTCCTTTAAATGAGGCCAAAATAGAAATGCATTTTTGTGCTTTATTTCTTTTTTCTTTTTCTTTTTCACTTAGTCAAGAAAATCTGTAAATGTTTCATCTTAGTTTTTTTTTTTTTTTTTTTTTTTTTTCCCAGACTTGAGAAGTTGGTAATTTGCATGCCTCCTGACTTATAACTGGTAGAGAAATACCAGGGGAAGGTAAGATAAATCTGCAGCTGTCTAATGTGAAAATCTAAAAGCACTGGTTGGAAATATGATATTAACAAGTTTGGAATTGCCTTCTGATGATTGTCTCTTGATGATATAAGATCAAATATAGTCCATCTATGGATTAAAAGTCTTTTTTTTTCCCCTTTTACTGGTATGTACAGAAATTCCACATGAAAGTTGTTGGGTTCATGAACATGGGGAGCTGACCTTTCAAATAAAGACTACTTCTGAACACATGCTTTTCAGGGTATTGCTGCTGTTTTAGCAATGACTTATTGGATTTACTTCAAACCTTAGCAGAAAGATCTCTCTCCTGGCCATACACCAAAGTACCTGAAATTTCAAGCTGTCAGGGGGTGTTCTGCCTCGGTTGTTTGATCAAAGTCAGGGTAAGAGGTTCACAATCTGGTTTATTATGAACAGTGTCTAACAGCTTTTATTGTAACCCCCTTAGTTTTTTACCATTCTACCTTTTTGCTTAGGATGAGTTGCAATTCATGCCAAAAATTGCCTTGCCAGCACTGAGGCTCTGGTTTCATTGCTTTATTAGGTCTTGAGCTACATGATTAGCCTGAGGGATAGATCCACAAATAACAGCTGCTCAGCTGGGGTGTTTCCTTAATCCATGCCTCTCCCTTTCAGAATCAAAGACATACAGAGGTACAAGAAAATTATCTCTATCCTGCGGAGCTTTACAGAGCAAGTGGGAAGGCAAGCAAATGGGCATGTCTCTACTGGAAATCTTGTACAGGCTAAGATGAGACAACTGCACTTCAGTATGGAACTACTCTCTGTTGACACATTTAATCTAAATTAATTTTTTCATCTTTATGCAGCAAACTAAGATCTAAACTGTCTGGGGCATTGGAACAAGCGAACCCAGAAAGATAACTATAACCAAACTGCTGTGTGAGCAGCACCATGGAAGTGCTGAGTGTTTTCGGTGCTAATTATTGTGCATAATAAAACATATTTATCTTCCTGCTTAGGAAATCCTGTGGATATGCTGCATTCATCCATTCCCACCTTTCCAATACTTTCCTTCATATGCATATATATGTATATTTAAATATGGGAAATTATAAGAGAATACAAAATATGGAACTTGATTGTTGTTTTATTTGCTTTGAGGTAAATATCAATAGTTCCACTGAGATAATTGACCAAAACCTCAACTGATGAAATCACTCTGGAGTTATCAGTTGCAATAGAATCCTACTTATTTATATTAATTGAAAAACTTGTTAACTGAAGTTAAAATGGTCCATAATTAAAGCAAATGAGAAGAGAATCAGGGTAATTTGTTTATTGTTTTAGTACCTGCTGTGGTTTTCTGATAGACTCTTATCTGAAATAATTCAATGGATACCTTACAGCCAACTAAGTAGAATCTGATGGAAAAAAAGTTTATTTCATAGCTGTAACAAACCAAAATCCTTTAATATTAAGACCACTCATCTCATCTCTGTCTGAAAGCTTTCAGGTGTGTTTAGGATAAATTTTGAGACAATGGGAATTATTGTCTAGTTGCAGAAAGATTTTCTGTCACTTTATCAGCCTGAGTTTTTGAAGTCAGACCCATAGGGTAAGTAGGCCTGCATTAAAAGCTGAAATACAAAATCAAAGAGAAGAAAAACATTTCTCTTAATTCTTGGGCTATGGGACTTGTGTGGTTATGTACCCTCTATGCACACAGGTGTGTTTATGCATATCTGGAACTCAAGAGAAGGTTGATGGAGCAGATGCAAGATGAATGGTTCCTATAAGAGCAACATGCCCAGTACTTTTTGTAATTTTAAAGCATCTCTCTCCTCTGAAGAAATTATTATAGTTGTTGGCCCTTCATTACTCTAGAGATCTTTTTTCTTCTTTTTTCTGCAAGGATTTGAAATGAAATGAAATATACTACCGCCAGTGACATAAATAGTGTTTTATTTCTGCTAGCCATGCAGAACACTACCTCAGGGAGAGGGAAGCAGGATTCTGCCCTTCCTTTTGCCTCTTGGAGAGAATATCTGACTAGTTTCCCATTGAGACTTCACTCTGTATAGCTGTAAAAGTGGTGGAATTGCAGAAAATGAATTGAAGCTGGACATAAGTCTAAGTTAGGGCATACCTTCTGTCAGCTAGAAGAGGGCTGCGTAGGAACCAGCATGAATATGAAAGTCTGAGGCAAGTTTGTAGCATTCATGAAAAACAACTACAGAAGTTCACAGACCTGAAGGGAGGCTGTGTGCCTGCTAATATGTCTCTTTTTTATTCATTATCCTAATTGGTTTGATAAAAGGTATAGCTTCTGCCTATGAAACTTTCAGTATCACTTGTCTAGAGCTGCCTTCATGTTAGATACACGGGTTAAGATTTTCTTTCCCAAAAGTTATTACAATTTAACTGCTGACTGCTATTTTTAACCTTTTCTCTGTATTTTCTGCTGTTATGCATTAGTAGTCAGGGTGGTGGTTTTTTTTTTTTTTTTTGCTATGTACCTGTCTCAGGAGCAAATACAGTGCTTGCCTATTTGTCTTCTGGTGCCCCATTACTTTGGTTGTCACAGCTTGATGCTTGACTGTGTGTGTGGTACTCATTGTGCTAATTGCTTCTCTGCATAAAGGGAGAGCTTTAGGTAAGTCCGTGCTGCCTCAAAGATGGAAGCAAAAAGAAGAGCTGAGGTTATTCTATTTTAAACGTTCATAGCTCTGAATTTGTGCATTGAAACAGAAGAGTCTGATGGTGATGCTCTGGGCTCACTGATGACAGTGGGAATTTTGCCAGTGATGTTAACAAGGTCCAAGACTCCTTTGAGAGCTCTAGATAGTCCTTGCTGAATTTCAGGTATTTACCCGGTGAGGCCTCATTTAAAGATCTGTTTCTCTAAATACTGTTTATTACAGCCAGGCACTAACAGCAGAGAGACAGAGCTGGCATGTAGCTTACACCATGCACCTCCCTTCTGTCCTGCAGCACCTCTGCGGGGGAGCCGTGGGGCTGTATGGGCATATGGTAAGAGATTGCCTTCTTCAGTGAGGCTGATTCACCTAAACCTTAAGTGAAATAACACCACATAGAGCAGGATACTTTAAGCTGCACTTTTGTTGTTGTTGTTGTTTTAATTTACAGCTTACAATTATAGCAGAGCATATGGCAATGCAGATGAGCAGTCAAGGTCTGGACCCCTGGGATGAATGTAGCTGCAATCCTACCTGAGTGAAACCCAATGACTTCTGCCAGGGATGACTTGGTCCCAGGAGCCATCTGCTTCCTTGCTGGGGGAAAGCTGTGTTGGCTGCGTGGAGGTGGCCGCTCAGAGAAGCAGAGCACAACACCCTGTGCAGACACAGCCAGCAGCATGCTCGGAAATGCAGGGAGTTGCACCACCGTGCCTGCTTTTGAGTGGTCATGGGTGTGCCTAGATGTACTTGAACCCAGACTATGTATCAGTGGTCT
This sequence comes from Anseranas semipalmata, assembly GCA_013399115.1. Classification (NCBI taxonomy): domain Eukaryota; kingdom Metazoa; phylum Chordata; class Aves; order Anseriformes; family Anseranatidae; genus Anseranas; species Anseranas semipalmata. Next base: position 402,683 of record VXAA01005869.1, on the reverse strand, counting down.
TCTGCAGTCTCCTTGGGCAAGGGACGGAAGGAAAACAAGCCTGTTGTCAGGATAGTCACGCTTCTGTGTGCTTCTGCTAAGCAATTAAGAGTACAAAGAGGCAGAAAGCCATATCTGCTCACCCTGTTACTCAACGTGCTGCCATCCCATTCAGTCAAGGAGTAACGTGACAATAAAAGAAAAATCTCAGATCTATGCTGCTGGCTGGGGACATTTGCGCCATTTTCAGCCTCAAAAGGGTATTTGCTCTGTTGCTTACCTTTCAAAGAAAGATCTGCCTTTGAAAATGTATATACCATAAAACTGCTATCAGGTGAAAAACCTGGCATGGGTTGTCCAAGTGCCTTCTGTAAGAACTGTCTGTCAACTCAGTTTCTAAGGACAACTGCTAAGTCTGCTGTGGTTTTGATCCCCCGGTGCTGTTTCTCTGTCATCTATTCAGTCTTGCTACTGACATCACTCTCCTACTAGTATCTAATTACTGTGCAGCCTCTGGACTTTGTTCTCCTGCTACTTGCCCCACCAGCATGTGTTGAGGGTGACACCAGTTATGCCAACATGCCAGAGCTGTTGTCCCTCTGCACCCCTGGTCCAAAGGTCTGATTTTCCCCTACCACGTGTGTAAGAGTCAGGAAGAACCCTCAGGTCTTTCTCCAGCTCTGTGCCTGGTCTTACTACTGCTGTACTCATTGCAAGTGGCTGGTGAGGTGCACGTCAGGGAGGCTGAGTGCAGCTGTTTTGAGAAGGGCCACTGTAACCTGGAAGTTGTCCTGTATTTATGTAAATGGCAGCAACTGCTCGGTGGTACTAAAGGACAGAGTGGCATTTTCAAAGCAGAAGGTTGCTGCAACAGCAAATCCTATGGAATAATGGGATTTGTACGGGGGAAGTGCCTAATCCCTTTCATAATAAACAGATTTATGAATGACAGTTGCGGACAAATAATGAATGCTTCCAATTCAAAATCAAGGATTGAGTGAGCACAAGAAAATGAGGTTGCAGCTCTGGATGAATTTTAAACACCATTTAAAAACCCAGAGCTCAGTGGTGGAGAAGACCTATTTGATCATTCAGTTCTGCCTGAGTTCCTTACTTTGTTAGTGTTAAACACTTTTAATTCTGCAGGCACAAATAAAAGCTGAGGTGGGCTGAGAACAAAGAGATGCAAATAACTAATAAGATTTCATGTTTTATCCAAAGTGTTCTGCAAAGCTGTTTTACTAGGAACTCTTGAACACAAACAGTAAGTGTTAATTGATTTGAATTGAGTGTGAATACACACATCAGGCTTGTCAGCAGTAAAAAGGCCAAAGAGACAACAGTGAGGAATATTATATTCAAAGAAAAAAATAATTCAAGAGGCACTCAGGGTTGGACAAGTTCTCCGAAGTGTGTAATGTGCTTGGGATTTGAGCACATATGGTAGTCTTAATACAGAAATTAGAAAAAGAAATTATTCTGTCTTGCTAGGTCATATACTCAATCTCCTTGTCAATGTAGGATCCCTCTCCAAGGTATTCCCTCCAGAGTTAACTTTCTAGTGTTTTATTAATTCTAATTTTGAGATTTTGTCTGCACTGATGCAGTGAATAATTAACTCAAGGAACTCCTTGCTGCAGGCTAGCCTTGGAGCAAATTGTTTGGTAGCTTTTGTAAAAAGGCTCTGATGCATTTGTTAATAGCATCTGCACCTGCGCTATTGGAAAATGAAACTGAGACTATCAATCTGCAGGGTCTGGTCTCAAGACAATTTCCTTAATGGTATGCTAGAGCTGGATTATAAGGCATTTGTATCAGTGTCTGAAGGAGCTCTCTGTTCACTTAGAGACAGGAAATCAGGTTTTCTAACCAAGCTAATGTATGAGGTTTTCTAAGGCATCCATCAGCAATGTAGCTAAACTGCCTGTGTCAGTGCAGCAATAAATATGAGTGCAATCATGTTAAAGGATGCACGGTGTGATTAAACTGGCTGCATGCTCAGCACAAAAGATGGCCTCAGACCAATCTCGCAGTTGATGGGCCACATCTGCCATATGCCAAGGCAGGAAATTATAGACAGGGACTCTGGCTGCAGGTGAACTCCTCCTGGCTGTGTGTCTGAGTGTCTCGATGTAGCTAGAGCAAGGTGAAGGGCTGCTTTATTCATACCAGTAAATTAAATGGTGTCAGGGAATGTCTCTGGGAACTGGGACTGGATCATTTGTGCTGTAAACTGCCAGTTCAGCCCCTGGCACACTGATGGCTTGGTGCAAACTGGATCTCTCTTAAACCTCTCCTGGGCTTGTTCTGGGAGACAGCATGAGACAGGAGTCATTCCTCACGGGCAGTTTGAGCATGGCCACGCTACTCTGCAGGGCAGACACAGCTTGCTCTCCAAAAGCTGCAGAGAAATAGTCTGGGCACATGTGGCATGCTGATCCAGGCGTGGTTTGGTGTGCCCTGTGCCCGCTCCTGTGAGCTGGGCCCTCTGGGTTTGGGTCCAGCCCTTGCACTGCTCACCACAGGCTTGGGGCTTCCAGTGGCAGAGCATGTGAGAGGCAAAGTCTATGAGGGTTCATAGGAGGATTTTGGGTGTGACTACTGTCAGGATGATGTTGCCACTGTAGCACTCAAGGTCCCATGGGGCCGGCTCCTGCCTCACTGTCTTTTCACAGAGCTTTTCACACTTTCTTTCCTGCTGCAACAATCTGTTCTCTTCATCACCCTTTGTAATCCCTAGGCTTGTGACCATACTGTTCCCTCTGCCGAAATGTTATTGCTGTTCTTCCTTTGCTCTTTTCTATTGCCTTCTCTGAACTACACCCTTTCCAAAAAGGCTTATGAATCCCAATTCCCATACAGAAGAGGGTAACTTAATAGTAAACCATGTGAAAACAATTCAGTAAAAAATATATGGTCTGTATTTATTTATGTATAGGTATATGTGTTTATGTACCTAATTATATATATATATATCCATATATATCCATATGTATAGATAGCAAGGTAAATGTAAACCCAAAGGACAAGACTAGTAAAATATTTTAGGTGCTTCCATGGTCAGCCTCTCCCATAGCAACTGAAGTCCTGACAAATCCTGTGTTGTTATCCTAGCGATGCCTCTGTGACAAAGGGAGAGGAAACAGGCAGGAAGAAAGACAAGTTAGTCGGGGAACTGGGACCAGATCCAGCTTGCCCAAAGCCAACCCAGGACCTTTTGACCAGAGCACAGTGCCTGGGGTGTCCTTGACCCACACACTGATGGATGCTTTAACCAAGTGAACAATAATAATAAAAGACCCACACATCCATAAGATAATCTTTACAATTCATTTCAGAGCACTATATCTGAGGTTTCTACCTAATAAAATACCCTTAAACCTAATGTCATGTAGACTGATGTGTAGGACCAGGAAAAATAGTTACCACTGAAGTGATTTAGGGTTAGTAACCCAGACCACCTACACATTATTGGACTGAAAAATGTCCAAGTTCAGCTTTCAAAATGCTTCTCTAAATGTAGCCTGCATGCCATATGTCTGCAAATGTTGCCTTCTACAGTACGTACAAGGAAATCCAACAGCCTTGGAAAGCTCATATTTCATTTGATGCTGCTGCTGTGTTTATAAGAAACAGAAGAAAAATAATGATCTGATGGCAGAATATGATTTATAGCTTTATGCGTAGGAGGGGGATGAAAACCCTGCCTCCTGGCAGACAGCCTCCTGTCCTGCATCTTTCCAGTCAATTTCAACTCCACGACAAACATCTAAAAGGAGCGGAGTTAGAGCTGACTGAGTTTTCCATTTAAAAAAGGCTGGGAAATGGCCAGATATCTAAAAATGATTTTTGACTGAAGAATCTAGAAGCAGACAGAAGCATTTCCGTTAGCCTTTTGCATCGCATTTTACTTTGAACTACATTTTGGTTTTGGTTTAGGATGTAATTGCTGACTTTCTGAAGAGCTGACAGAGATGCAAAGTCAAACCAACATCCTGGAGTGGACATTTCACATGTGAAAGTGGCATCAAACTTCAAAAGAGAAGCAAACAGGGAATTTGAGTGGCAAACAGTGGCAGTACAAGTTCCTAGGACTCACTAAGAGGCCCAGCCTTGAAGCTCTATCTGGAACTGAAGCCAGTTTACAGCAGCTGTGTATTACAGAAAGTGAAACTGCATAAAAGATAGGCTAAGCGTCTTCACTACAAGATATCAAAATCAGAGGGGCTTTATTGTCAGTTTTCTAATGGGGAAGGTGAGAGGGACAGCATTTTAGCTCAAAGCCCAAGTCTTGCTGACAACAGGATGAAGCTAGTTAAATGGTTTCAGTCAGAAGGAGAAGTCATTTGCAAGCCCAATTTTTTTGACTTTGAATAAGATGTAAGATCCAGCACCTTTGAAGTCCAGAGGATTCAAATATCTAAGACATCCAGAACCTAACTGCCCTCAAATCATGTTAGTGGGAGCTAGATGCTTATCTGGTTTTGAACATCTGGCTGAAGTGATATATAAAAATGGGACTTCTGTTCTGAAACATCTTAAAGAATTTTTAATCTTTCTTTTTCAAATTGGGTAGCATGTAAATGTGGTTTGGCAAAACTTTGTCGTAAAATGAAACCCAAGGATAACTTTGGATTTTATTTTTTTTTCAGGCTTTCCAGCATCGAAGGTGGCTTTGGTAAGTGGATACGGTTTGGCCCCACTCCTAATTCTGACACAGAGCAGAGGGTACTTGATACCAAACCGGGAACTATTTTTAGAGAATATGAAAGAAATTAGCTACACAAAAGGCTGCTGTGCAGCAGAATGCACTGAAGGGTCTTCTACAAAAAAGGCTAAGTCTGGAGGAGGGAGATATATTTTCATGACTTTGAATCCCAGTTACTGCAAGGTGAGTGTCTCCTTCACACTTCTTATTCAGTCCCTAAATAAGTGATTCCCACTTGACCAGGCATATGAACAACCACCAGCAGATGAATAAGACAGGTCCTGAGCATCAGCTGAACTGAACTGTCTCTGTGGGAGTTGGCATAGTCACGGCTTCCTTAAAGTCCAGCAAAGGGTTGCTGCCTTTTGCAACCAGTTCTCCAAACTGGCTCAAGGACATATGAAGCCCTTCACAGCATTGTCAAAACAGAAAAGGAATGAATTGTTCAACAACCCTAGAGAACATTTATCTTTAATATTGGAGCTCATGGTGCCTCGAGCCCAAATGCAGCTGGGTATAATATGCAAAGTATGAAGCCCTGCCCTATGCTCACACAATACAATAAATAAACATATAAAGATCAGCAATGACTGTAGGAATCTCCATTCTCAACTAAACCAAATCCTGTTTCATGCTGTCTCCAGCTCTCAGCTACAGAGGTGTCCAGATATGGCCCACGAGTACTCAGGCAGCTGGAAATGTTGTCCTACAGACAAATCTCATCCCAGGCCTGAACTGCAGAGCAGGGGCCTTTGTTTGCTGCTAAATGGCCTTTCTCTTCTGCTCTGTAGTTCAAGCCCAGAGAAAATACAGAGTGATACTGTCAATGTCTGCTCAATGACCTGTGGTAGCTGGTCTCTAGTAAACAACTACCTAAATCACAGGTGCTGTCACGTTTGGTGGTATGAGCCACAACAAGACCGAAGATGCAAATAGCTTGAAGACAGAATTGCTATTTTCATGCACTGCAGTGTTTTCTGCAGGTCAGAGCGAGGGTGTATCAGCATGGGCAGCATGGGCCCGCCACAAGCTCACTGAGAAACAGTTTATACCAGAGCAAAACCCTTGCAGAAAGGTGACTGGTACAGAACATCAGAAGGCATTTGCACAAGTGTTGTAAACCCTATTCCCACCCATCCAAAATCCTCCTACACAAAAATTCCCAAATGTGCCAGCAAGAAAACAGGGGCAAAATAAAAGTAACAAATTAATGTTTAACATTTAATTTATTTTTTGTTTGGTTGGAAATGGAAACCATTGTGACAACATCGCAGCAAACTGTGAATTTTTTCTTTGACTATTTTGTATTTTGTTTCCAAATGAACAGTGCGTCCTTTAATTAACATGGGTGAGAAACACAGCCCTGAGGTCAGAGCACTGATAAAGGGCACACAGCTCTGGACTCTGAGACAAGACACAGCTCCTCCTTCTGCCAAAAGCCTACATGTAATAGCAGTAAAGTTACTTCACAACTCACCTCTGTCTATGGCACATTTTTCCTCTTCAGCATTTATACATACACTTGGGGCATCAGAGGAGTCCTGAACAGCAAACATAGCCTCATGTTTAAATAGTCATCAAAAAATATAATGGCTGCTGTTTGAACCACAGGTCTGAAGTTAGACATGTCTACCTATTTATCACGTAATAGAGATCCTCAGTAAGCATAGAATAGGATTTTTAAGAAGCAATTCTTACACAGATGAACTATAATTGATACGTACTATCCTTGTGCTTGCACAGTTTTGGGGGGAGGGTCTTCAATTGTTGCAAAAGGTAAAACACTGGCCAAAAACACAGTTCAAAGACAACAGCACCAGTAAAATGACAAGATCCAATTATATGACTCAGTGGTTCAGCTAGCAGCTATTTTTACATGTCAGATAAATGACCAAGAATGTCCTGAAAATGAAATTTAAAAAAAAAAAAAGAAAAGAAAAGAAAAGATCTCAAGAAGTTTTCTTGTCGCTGTCGGAAGGTCTCTCATCCTTTTGGTTTAATGCAGGACCTTTCTGCCCCTAGAGGACTCCAGCATCACCCACTAGTGCTGCTGAAGTGAAGGTTGTGCCTGCGCTTCCATTACATTCCCTCTCTCTCAGCCTCTCTTTTTCTTCCCAGTTTTATAACTCAGAAATTGCTTGTGGCTGAAAGCTGGCAGCAGAAGTCTGATTTCAGGCCAGGAATGATTCCCCCCCCTCCCGATTTTCAAAACCTTTTCTTTTGGTCAGATTTAAGCCACAAAAGTATGGGGCGGAGGGGGAGGGCAGTGCTGCAGATTCGGCACAGAGGCTGGCCGGCTCTGGCTGCTTTCATAATGCTTCAGTGGCTCTTTACTTTTCCAGCTTAAATAAGGGTGATTTCTGCATAATGTGACAGGGATATTTTTGTGTATATGTTTGTGTTTAACTGGAAAATGGCTGAGTCATTGCTGCTCAAAAATGATTTTGCTGTGTGAGCCGCTTTCTTTCTTTCTGATTCTCCATTTTTCTTTGTGCTAATGTTTAAAAGGAAGGTCCAAAATAACGCGGTCTTCTTTGGGTCAGCAAAAATTGCTTTCACAAATGCTTGTGTGTACTTCCAGAGTGCTGCTGTAGTGTCAGAGCTGAACAGAAAAATGGAAATGACAATACTGGTGCGATTGTAATGGTGGTGGCATCGTAAACAACCAGCAGCACTCCAGATGCTTTTCCTTGGATTATGGGAGGGCTTGAAAACCCAGACTGAAATCACGTCTCACAGTGTGAAAAGACAGCGAGGATGAGTTCTAATTTGTAAACTACCCATCTAAACAAAAGAGAGACAAAATACGAGGAGGGGAGCTGCAGGGGCTGTTGATAGCTTCCATCAGGTTGCTTGGTGGCTGCTGGCACTTTTGAGTCGGTCAGCAGCAACAAGGTGAGCACTGTCACATATCCCTGGGCCCACTGCTGCTGCATCTTCTGTGCTAATGTTGTATCCAGCCCAGCAATATTAAAGGAAATGGCAGTTGCAGGTGGTGATCACAAAAGGAGAGGTAATGCCATGGTAAGGATGACTGCAAAGCCTCTTCCTTAATACCTGTATGTGTGTGGATTAGGGTCCTGTGCTGATCCACTGCCAAGACCCCAGCAGATATTATCTGCTCAGGGCAGCTTGTGACCCCACTGTGAAGGCATGCCATCCAGCCCCAGAGTGACTTGCAAAGCTACTTTTCCCTGGTGATTTTATGAGGGTTTACTACAAGGCCTTAATTGTTCAAAGCCTGCTCTGACATAGAGGAGGGGACTTGAGGTGGGTCAGCCTCACACTTCAGGAGCTCCCACTGGCTTCAAGAGTGTATGTTCACCTCTGGACCCTGGAGTATTAAGCCACATACCCAAAGAAGGACACTGATTAGCAACCAGACGTGAAAAATACAAAAATATGTGATTTCCCCAGCAGGTGTCAAAGAGCAGGTGAAAAGTCCTGTCTTGTTGGATCTGGGGTTTCACATTCCTCAACCATGGGAACATCTGCTCACAAAGCTCTGCCCTGTTGTCCCTGCAGCCATACCCGGCCATAGGCAGCAGGGCTGCTGTGGACAGCAGCCTTTGTACCCAGCACCACACCCAGTCCCTGCACTGAAAATGATCTTTTGGCCTGGTGGAAAAAATAGTATGTGGTCATCTAATTAAAGACTGTATCTTAAAGCTTACATAACGTGAGGCCAATTATGGTTGCCCTGGCAATTTTAATTCTGGTATTTCCAAATTTCAGGTTTCGGAAAGTTTTCTTCCTTCTGTTCAACCTCTTGGCTTTTGTTTTCTTGCATCTCTGTACTGCCAGATCCTCTGCTTCTGATCAGACGACCCTCCTCCTCCCAAACATCCTTGTGGCTTCTGCAGCCTCTTTTCCTCTCCTTCCTCTCCTAACTCCTACCTTCCTGCTGCCTTCTCCTCCCATGCTTGGGCATGGAGAACTGGATGCTTCTCATTTACAGTATTTGGAACCGCAAATATTTGGAGTGGAACCAGAGTGAATAGTTTGGTCAGCCCCTGCATCTGCTGCCCAGAGCCTGGCCCATGCGGAAGGAGCTGTTGCTGAATTCAGTTGACTCAGCAAGTCTGAAAGGAGTGTGGGCAAAAGGAGATGTTTTCATGGAGAGCAGCAGAAGGTACATTCTCACTATCCTAGTGACCTCTGAGTTAAAGTCCCTGCTTCTTGCTGTGAGGGATACTGCTTTTCTTCTGCTCACCACAGCTTGTGGTTTGAAAAATCCATTAAAAATGCTTTTTTAAAGGCACTTCTGTATGAAGCCATGTATGCAAATTTCCCCATATGTTTGTTAATGTGTGTCTGAGGGAAGCTATTCTTCCTTTTTTTTTTTTTTGTTTTTTTTGGGGGGAACTTTTTTTTCTTTTTTTTTTTTTTTTTTTTTTTTTTTTTTGGTATACCATCAAGATGTCCTGTGGGCACAAGGGATGAATATGGGGGATATTCTAATTCATATGACCCACTTTGAAAAATAAGAGCCATATGTTGGGTAGTGGATTATCCACACTCTCCTGTGACATAGGCTCAGAAGTGGCTCATAGCCACTTCTTAGTGTTGTCTATTACTTGCAGAATCACTTCATGATTGCAGTAAAGATCTCTGCAGTCCTCACTTCTCCAAGAGGCAGCCCCTGAAGACATGAGGATTCAGCCTGGATTCATCCAACCTAAATTGAGACACTTTATTAATATGTCTGGATAAGGTTCATGGTCATCAGAAAGCTTTGTCTACAGATGATGAAAGCACCTCCAGAAAGTGATTCGATTTACATCCTGGAGAGGCCTCTGCCTCCCTCCGTAATGGTTACATAGGCTCATGACTCAGGTGCATTTGCTAAATATTGACAGAGCCTTCCTGCCCAGCTCATGCAATTGGACACTGAAGGGGAGGGCAGCCTGAAGGGAATCTGTAAGCAGACTTAGCCCAGCATTTGGTTTCCAAGCGTGTAAGGAGCCGTCCCTGTGGACTGAACTTTTGTATAGCTCAGGGTTGCTGTTGTGTTCATTTTGCCTCTTGCTCAGAACTGTGAGGCTCCTTGATGGCAAAACTCCCCATCATCTTGGAAAGCGGGACTGCCAGCCTCAGGCACTCAGAAATCATGAGTCAGGTACCAGAAAAAACTCTGTGACAGGTTTAAAAGCAAGGAGGTGTTAAAAAAAAAA
>VXAA01005869.1:307289-380659 GCA_013399115.1 Anseranas semipalmata | reverse complement strand
TTTTCCATTTGTGCATTTAATTCTGTTTGTGCACTGAATTTCAGGAAACACTTCTTTACCTTGTGGGTGACTGAGCACTGGCATAGGTTGCCCAGAGGGTCTCCCTGCTTGGAAATCTTCAAAAGCCGCCTGGACATGGTCCTGGGCACCCTGCTCTGGGTGTCCCTGCTTGAGCAGGGGTTGGACCAGATGGACCCCCGAGGTCCCTGCCAACCTCAGCCATTCTGTGATTCTGTCAATACTCAGTTCTGCACAGCTTTTACGTATGGGGCTGTGGTGGGTGTCTTCAGCAGCCGTTAGCAAAGAAAATACAATTTTTTCCCACAAAGACTTTCCCTTCAATTATCTTCTGCTCCTTCCTTTACCATTATCAGTGCACTTTTCCCCCACAACTTCCATTCTGACTAAGCAACACCCCAAAGCTTTGTCCCCATCTCAGCTCTCCGGAAATGGTTGCCTTTTGGGCAGCCGCTGTGTTGCTTTTTTCTTACACGGTCTCATGACTGGGGAGATGTCAAATGGTGTAACTGGAAATTAGATAGGGGAAACAGTTATTGCAGACTTCACACTTCCCCTTCCCCCTCAACTCAACCTATTCTGACTCATCAACAGAGTGATCCTCCTCCTTCCCGTAAGTGAGTGTGTATATATGCATATATGTATATATATATATATATGTATACATGCATAGTTTTTCTGCCTCCATTTGGCACACTGGGCAGAAGGATATAGAAAAGGAATGTTTCAGATACTGTAAGTTCTCTTCCTATGTACACTTTCCTGCATAAGCCTGTAGATATGAAAACAGAGACCATTAGGATATGGTAGAAAAAATCCTGCTTATGCTGCTGTTTGCTACTGCTCCTTGGAGAACCCTGACTGACTGTGTACTTGCAAATAATATTTACTCCAGGGATAAAACATAAAAAATTCTCACTGATTATTATCAACAATGAGGTTACTTGACTAGCTGTGGGTATAATGAAATGTTTCTTGGTTTAAAAAAAAAAAAATCTGCTGTTTTTGTCTGCTCAGATGACATTAAGGACATCAAACTGTGGAAATTTACCAGCAAAAAAATCAGAAGTTCACTCAGCTGGAGACATCAGACATATGCCAAAACCAGAAGCTGATATCCAACACTGCTCACTGAATTCAAATAAATAAGACTTCTCTGAACTCCAATAATTAATTTAAGGATGTGGATCCAAACACCCCTAATGGGCGTCTTCCACTGTGTTCCATGTCCTTGACTCCTATTGAGGTCAACAGCTGCATTTACTGCCTTAATTTAGATGGCCCTCAGTCTTCCATTCAGACCAGGCCCACCTCTGTACTTGATCTGATTAGATTGTTTGAAGTGCTTGATTTGTTTGATTTAAGTGCTTGATTTAAGTATGTCTGGGATGTGCCTGACAGAGCACTGGGGACTAAGTAGGCAGTTTTGGCTCGCATGTTGCTCAGCACTATTTTCTCAACATGCAAGCTATAGGCTAACTGCAAGGTTATTGTTTGGGTGGACGGCAAACCAGACATGGATATGAACATGGACACAGAATCACAGAATCACAAAATGAGTGAGGTTGGAAGGGTCCTCTGGAGGTCATCTGGTCCAACACCTTTGCTCAAGCCAGGCCACCCATATCAGGTTGCCCAGGCCCATGTCCAGGCGGCTTTTGAAGATCTCCAAGATGGGAGACTCCACAACCTCTCTGGGCAACCTGTGCCGGTGCCCAGTCACCCCACAGTAAACACACAGTTAATGTTGCATAGACACAATTAATGAAACCAAGGGGCACACATTAAGGCTAAGTGAGGAACACCTATTCCTTCCAGTGACGACATTTCTAATGAAAAAATAATATTTGGTGAGAAAAGGAGAAAGAGCTTGGCTGAGTCTCAAGACTTGTTTGGACTAAGGTTCAAATTCCTACACTAATAATTATTCAGAGAATGCAGAATAGCTTTTATAGGAGACATTGAAACACAGTTATCTCAGGGCAGCAAATAGGCTGCTAAACTACTCAACCAGGTAACTGGGAAGCCGGATCCAAGCATGGATTTGGGGGCATACCCTGGGCAGCCAGGGTATGGATTTGGGACTGGATGTCCTGACTTCAGCAGATACCCTAATTATGGCATATTGGCTTTTCTAGAAGAGAGATAAGTGTCTCTCTTTGTCTTTGGCATTTTGACCAGAAATTCTACCCTACCATGGAAACCTTTCTTATGAAAATTTCATCAAAATTGGCATATTCCCAAGAAAATCTCAATTTCAACAAACTAGCATTTTCCAATGATAAACTATGTTTCTGGAAAATACCCAAATAACTCTACTGCTTGGCACCTGTCTAAGTTGCTAAATATTGAATCAAGTGGTTCACATTACCATGGAACACCACAGCATTTTTTGTTATATGATACTTGGAAAAAAGACTGCTGTGTCAGAGGGGAATTTTCTCTGGGAGTCTCTCTTTTGTAGTGCCAAAGAGCACTGCGAGCAGGGTGAAAGCTCAGGGATGATTAGACCATTAAACATGAGAGATTCCCACTGCATGATCAAAAACCTTGATCACTGATCGCCCAAGATAAAGCATTGGCAGCAAAGCCTTCCCAAGCTATATCTGTCCTTTTCTGCTCTCTCTCCAACATAATCCTTCACACCTTCACCCACCCTTATGATGAACTGTATAGGAAATTTAAACTGGCTTGTGATAAACTGTACTAAGGAATTTGAACCAGTTTTAGAAAGAAGTCCAACATGTTTCTGTGGAAGTGGGTTTGGCCCATCACAGCTTCACAAAAAATTCTGTCCACACAGCTGTGAAAGTCCAGCAGTGAGTTAGGAACTAATGCAGGTTTGAAAAGGGGCAAAGCATCCTTATGGAGGGCATCCTGGCTGGAGGCAATTGGCAAGTCTTTGGGACAGAAGACTGAAGACAGAATGTGAATGCTCCTACCTTAAGTAGGTATTAATGTGAAAATCTGTCTCAACCTCTGCTTGCAGACTTGATTCAAAACCCACCCGCGTCCACAGGAATCTCTTTTACTGACCTCAGGAGTTCCGGTCTCTGAAGTTACTCTGTTTTCCAGACTATCAGTAAGAGAGAAACCAAATTATGTTTGCTTTTTATAGGACAGAAGTAGCAAATCTCTGAGGATATTTTCCTGTTTTCCTCAGAGATCATGAAGATTTTTTACTCAGATGTAAACCTTAATGGTCAGGTTCATCACTCCTAATTTTATGTCTCCAGTGTCTTTACATAACTAATGATTGTGCGTGGTTCATCTCAGCTGCCTGAGATGCTTACTTTGGGATGAGATGAAAGGCACGCCAGACATCATTGATTCTATTGATCACCTTCCCTATGACCGTTACAAGTGAATTCTCTTCTGAGTGTTGGAAAGAGAAAACAACATCTCCACGGTCATGTTAACATTTGTGTCTTGGAGCTCTTAACAAGTTCCTTTGTGACTCAGACAGCATAGCTTCAAAGCGGTGAGGCATGGCTAGTCTGAAAAGCTTATTTTCTCTCTGCTTATGTGCACATATACACACAGAGCTACTTAAAATACATACGTGCAGAAAGTCCATTTTCGTCCATAATCCACAGACTCTCCACTATAAAGGCTAGGCTGCCTGATGCCTGGCACGCTTCTGAGTCACTTATGTGACTGCTTACTGCTCTTGTGTGTTTTACATCTGCTCGACACAGCTGTGAATGGCCACATTTAGCACAGGGTGGCAGAGAACCGAGTCCTCAGGAGTTTTATTCTCTTTGACTAAAGATTTTTTCTCCCCTCAATGCACAGCTACGGTGAGGATTTCCCAACAGTCCATCAAACTGTATGCTCAACCCAACGAAAATCTGAGGAGAGAAACATTCTCATTGACAACAAAACATGTGACTAACTCAGGGAAGGTCTGACAAACATGTCAAGAAATCATGAGATACACAGATACAGGTGAATTTCCTTCCTCTTCTCTCCCATTTCAACAACTACAAATTAAATGTAAATGGTTATTTTTTTTTTTCTTTAAAAGTCCTGTGTGACATCTATTGACTGTAGGGCAGTTGGAGGCTAACGTTTTCCATTTATTCTGCACAGCATATGGAAGATAGACAATGGTGCGGCAGGACATGGTGCTGTGGAAAGACCCCCTGCTATTTCCAGCTGGTACCCTGGATCAATGTAAATTTGTTGACCTCTCTGGCATGGCTGTTAATGTGACTTCTTATGACGTGGGTTCCTATTCACTGGAAATGAGACTCTGCTCTTCAGGGTGGCATATTCTGTAGTGCTAAGATGTCCCACTGAGCAAGAAATAAATGCATGATTCTTCCATAGTTTGTTCTTTCTCTAACTGCTGGTGGGATAATTACAGTTTTAAATTACTGTTATTACCTTAATCACCTGTTGCTCGGTGAGGAGAATAATATGAGGAGATTTTTATTGGTACTGGCAAACAGCAAGTGTTCGGTCCACTTCAGGTGCTGGAGGCTGCAGAGACATGTTATGGCCAATGAGAAAACCCTTATGATGGTGGACTTTCATGGTTGTTAGGTTTCTTATTCTCTTGGAAGTCTTCAGTGGCATCCCAAGGTGCAGAAATCTAGATCTTTTAGATAACAGAGGCCTTTTCTGCTTCATTGGGATAAACACTGAGCAACTCAATTCCTCTTTAGGAACTTCACCACAGTAGCCAACAGGATTTAGGGGTGTTGGCAGAATGGATATTTTAAAAGATTTTTACAAAGCTTTTCCATTGTGTTTAGATTTGGGTCAATAGTCAGCAGTTAGCCAATAAGTTAAGCCCAGAGTAGTGTGTCTGCAGAGAACTGTGAGGCAAAGAAGATCCTTGTGCCCTTCTGCATGGAGGAAATGTCATGGGAGAGTAAAGAACATCACAAAAGGTTAGTGAAGAGATGGCAAGATTGGGGTTCATGTACCTAAATTTGAATGTGGCACCTTTCTTACACCACAGAGAGGTCAGCATCTGGTTAGTGCCTGGGTCTTGACAGGTTTATTTTCCAGTTATATCACCTATTCCAAAATGCAATGAACTGCCCCATGGAAATTCTCATTTCTCCCCACTGACTATGGAGACAGGCTGAACAGCTCAGCCGCAGCCATCTACACTGCAGCCGTAGGCAAGATAACATGTAATATAACAAGTTAACTAACAGAGGATGCAGCTTATGGAGAAGGGAATAGGATCTAAGTTAACAGTATTAACACTAACTCCAGAACAAGACCATGGTGACTCATTTCAAAGGAAACATCGCTCTTCACTGCAAGAACTGATGCAGAAAAATGCACTGTCCTTGCAGCTGGAATCTCACAATAGCTCCCTGCAGTGGTATGTGGATAACACATCAAATGCAGGAAAATCTGCACTCTCTGGGGTACCCACAGGCAAGTTGGTAAAGCTGCTTTCTGCCCATCATTTTCTGCAAAGAGTCAAACAAGGTTAAATGTTGGCTTATTTCCAGTTAGGAATTTATAGCAATTGAGTCATTGCTGCCAGTACTAAGTCTCAACCTGAGGGAAGTTTTTTTTTTTTGGAAGGATATTCTTATCGTTAACTATTGAAAAAAAAATCACTCTCAGCAAAAATTTTTTTTATTATTATTATTATTATTATTTTGTTCTGGGGGAAGAGCAAGGGTTAAACACACATGAATATTTCTTTGTCACACTACTCTCTTTGTGACTCTAATATTTCTTACCCTTTCCAAGGTCCCTTGGGAAGGACTGATGCATTTCTTTGGAAGTCAGGGCAGAAACTTGAAAGTATGAGCATAAAATGAAAAACTCTTCAGTCAAAGGGTTAGTTCACAGCGAGAGTGAGTAGAGTACATCCTAAACATATAAATATCAATGAGACCTCTCTAAAATGCCTTGATATGCAGTTGTATGCCATCTATCAAAGGTGTTAAAGAGACAGCTAAAGTGAGAAGAAAAACCCTGAAGATGAATAAAGTAAGTCACAGATCAAACCTTATTAACACCTGTCACTTACAACACCCACGTCAGAGGAAGAAATTAACACCTCCTGACACAAATCCCACGTGTACAAAAACAAGTAATGCACACGAAAAGGCACAAAAAGGGATGAATATTAAAGCAATCACTCAAAGGGAGGATTCATCTCCTGCTTCTAACTATGCATGAAGCAAAAAATAAAATGCCTATAGAGAAATTTTATAGGCAGAAAAGCAGCTGGGTACACCAGGGACCAGAGTCAAAGCGTGGAAGCTGTGAAGAGCAGATGAAGAAGAATTCAGTTTGATCAAATGTGGATGAATAAATATCAGTGAACTGAGAAATAATGAGTACTTAGATGAGTAATGGGGCTAAACACTGATTTAAAACCAAGCACCTGTTTAGAAGGAAAATGGTTCCTTTTAAAGTACCAACAAAAAGCAAAAGGCTGAAGCCAGAACAGTGACAAATATTTTTGTGAGAGAAAGCCCCTGCAGTACTCTGGTAGGCTAGAGATAACAGAGGTAAATAACTTTAACATCATGAATTTAAGAGACGTGTGTGTTTGATTTTCTCTCTCTTCCAGTACAGGTCAAAAGGACCGGAGTTTGCAATCACGTTGATGGAAATGAAAAGACCAGAGGAGAGCTAGGGAAAAGGAGGATTGTTCTGTGTCTAATTTACCATGAGGTGAGGGAAAACATAGTGATGAGCCACATAGCCTTGTTTCACTGGTTTGTCACAGTACAGCTGCGCTAGCAATACTGATGTCTGGTCATCCGTTAACTTTTGGTGGCTATAAATATACCCTTTGCTAGTAGTAGTGATCAAGTCTCTGAAATCCTCCTACTCTCAGTAGTCCTCTTCGGGACTATTCTAGGGCTACCCCACCTCTGCTCATCACCCCATTTTGATGGGCTTTACAGACCCCAATGCAAGCACAAATCAATCATATTCTGTTGAGTATGGAGACCTGACATCCACTGGGAATCAGCTTTTCTAGCTTGGCATGGCTCTGTCTGCTGGCAGTCTCTCTCATCCAGGGCTCAGTTGCTCCTGGTCGTGCGTGCCAAGCATGACTGTGTGAGTGTGTGCATGTATACGTGTTTAATGTGAAGGCTGCAACCATACTTTTTACTGAGGGAATTACAGATGCTACAGCCTACTCTCTCCCTCTCTCTTCCCCTCTTATACTCCTACCCCCTTTCAGGAGCTAGAAATACTCCAGAGACTGCAATAACCTACACCAGCTGGGAATGGTGCCAAAGTGGCTGTTGGCTGAGAGTAGCTGGAGTCTGCTTCAGCATGGCCTTTCATACCCTCTGCACGACCCTCTGAAACCCTGGGGGATCAGTGCCCCTCTGAGCCCCATTATACCATCTGTCAAAGAGTTCCCCACATCAGGGAAAAATCTCAGCTGGCCAAGATGAGCTGGAGGCTGGGCAGCACAAAGAACTTCGTTCACTCCCTAGTGGAGGAGGTTCTTAATTTTCAGGCTCGCTGACTGCATATATACAGTGCAAAATGCTCAAAGTGACTTCTTCCTAGCATTAGGAATTAAAACAAACAAGTAAACAGAGAAGCAATATTAGCTTGTTCCTGCCCTAGTATTAAACAGTTTTATGACCTGAAAATTATACGCCAACTGATTTTGGCAGTTCTCTCTCAACTAATCTGCTCCACACATACATGCATCTGTCTTCTTACTTATAGCATTAGCTGTCACCACGGGACTCTGTCTTTATTTTCTTCAACAGATTTTTAGTGGGTTCTTCAGCCCTAAAAATAAACATGCTCTCCTGGGGGATGTGTTTGTCTCTTCAGCTCCCATGTGCAGGTTGCTGCATGATTCCTGCTGGCTGTGTGGAGATTTATCTCCCAGAGCTCTGTGCAGACCTGCCATGTGGCAGAATGGGAGCGGAAGCCAAAGATGAATTATGGAAGTTGCTGTGTATTTGCAGCAAAGGGAACACTGTCTTTTCTAGAAGCATGGGGACTGATCTTGCTTATCCTTTTGCATTTGATACTGAAATGGTCAGTCTGTTGCAGGGTACAGTGCCTTCAGCACTGGGACCCCCCTGACATCTGGGGCCTCAGGACCAGCTCTACTGCAAAATGTGTTGAAAAATAAACTTACCTGAGTCACTTTTTGTGCACCTGTCTCAAGCTCATTCCTTTTTGCACTCATCTTCAGTTCCCTCTGACTATCAAACCCTTTTGGCCTGCAGAACTCAGAGCATTTGGATACAGGCTACCAGCCCTTCATCACCACCTGAGCTCTACTTATGCATTCAAGGGGATTTAATTTTTTTAATTACTGAACTTGGAAAGTTGGCCTACATGAAGAGCTCTGAATCATAGGATCACAAAGAAGCCTAAGCTGGAAGAAACTGCTGGAGATCATGTGGTCCAACCTTTTCTGGAAAGCAGGGCCTTAGATTAGTTTATTTAGGGCCTTGCCAAGCCAAGCCTTGAATATTTCCAGTGAGAAGGATTTCACTGTTTCTTGGGAAATCTATTTCAATGTTTATTTGTTCTCATTTTTTATATCCAGGTGGAATGTCTCTCAAAACTTCTTGTGCCCATCTCTTCTTGTCCTGTCACTGTGCATCTTTGTGAAGAAAGTACCTTGATCTTTATAACTACCTTTAGGTATTGGAAGGTTGTGATTAGATTCCCTCAAGCTTTCCCTTCTTGAGACTGTTCCTTCAGTCTTTCTTCATATGTCAAGTTCTCCAGCCTTCTGATCATGTTGGTGGCCTGGACTCTCTCCAGTTTTTAGTGGCTCCAAGGACTGCATTGGTCTTTGTTTCTGTACTCATCATGGCACTTACTTGCCACGTTGGGTCAGGCACAAAACACATCCATGCATGAATATGCTGTGGAAAATAACTTGTCTCCTACCTTGTAGAGCCTGAGGCACCTTTGCAACAATGCTGTAGGAAGCTTCTTTGGCTGTAGAGCCTGTTGTAAGTCTGTAGTGGATCAATCCTGTACTCAGGTCTCTGAGGATGCCAGACTAGTATACAGTTCATCTGTGCTAAGCATACTTACAGACACACACACACACACACACATAAAGTCCCTCTCTTGGAAAGCTGGTTTAACTGATCTGTTTGGAATGCTTAGGCCATATGGTCCCGATTATTTATATAGATAAGTGTGTGTATTTTTCTCTGCCTAAAAATAACCAGACTTAGGGAAGGAAGATGCTTTTGTGTAAATTATTTAAAATGGAAAAGCTGCTAATCCCTTGAGAAAACCCTCACTAGCATTGCACACAGTGCTAGGAAGCCCCTGAGATGTGGGGCGTGGGGCCTGGCTGCTAACCATGGTTCTATCATGTCCTTTTACACCCCTAGTGTGACCACCCCTGTTGCTCCCTCTTGAGATAGTGCACATTCCTGCAGAACAGCTGATGAAATGCAGCTGCAGGGCAAATATAACTTGTGGCCTTCTGTGTTGTGGCTTCTTTCTTCCCTCTGTGCTCCTAGTTCTCAACAACCCCTCTTAACTCTCACCGAGTGAGACCCTAATGAGGCTGGAAGGCTGAACACTAACACATGTAACTGCTCACAGTCTAAGTTGCATTGATGGAGACTGATCTAAACTACTTAGCAGTCTTGTGCAGAATGAGCATAGTGGATGTATGTGGTGAAGAAACTCGGGTCTAAGTTTAGACCTATCTAAGGTCTAAAGTGGTTTGGATGAGGTGTCACTGAATAGGCTCGAAGAACATGCACTATACTCCTCTTCTGCTCCTCCTTCTTTGTGTGCTTTGAGGCTCGTGTCTTAAGCTGGGCAAAGTGTTGCTCATAGCTCCTTGCAGCCATCATATTCCCATTCCATCTATCCCATCCTTGGCTGGCTGTGCTGCACCTTGGCATAAGCAAGGAAGGCAACCATGCCATGGCTGCCTTTCAGCTGAGGATATTTCTTGTTCTTGGCAGTGAGATGTCCTAGAAACTGTGTCCTCCAACTGCACCTATACTGATTGAAGGATTTCATGAGGTTAAAAGCACTAACACTTGACAAGGTCTCAGATGTGTGAACATGATGGAAAATGTGCATACTGTTCATTTTAGGACAAATAAACAAGCAATTAAACTGTTAATCTCTCCTCAGTAACAGAGTCAGTCCTTGTGACACTCCTCACAGAACAGCATTGCTTTTTTTGCTGATGCTGAACAAAAATTCTATTTACAAGATTGATATAGTACTCTCGCTAACAAGGACTTTACAGGGCACAATTCATGACCTTCCTTCACCCCATCCCATCTCTAGTCTCATCCTGTAAAAAAGTGTTTCTTAAGGGTGAAATTGTGAGGGGACCAGCTATTTCTGTCTCCCTGACATTTCTTGTTACAATCTTTCTCATTGCCCTAAACGGTTTGTTTCTGACTGTCAGCATTGCACAAACTCTTTCATTACAGCGGAGGAGAGCTGACATTTAGCTGAGCTTTGCATTGGTTATTTGGGTGTAACAATGCAGTCGATGGTTATTATTATTATTATTATTTTCTGGAGTTGCTGTGGGAATATGAAAAATCATCATTCTGAGTCTCAGCTCCCCTCCTCTGGTAAGTCTTGGCCGGCAGACTGCTGACTCACTCTGTCTCCCCTGAGTTACACAGAAGATCCAAACCTGTGTCCCATCCAGGGCTTCATATCCCACATGCTCCTGTGGTCCGTTGCTGCAGTCTGGGATTGTCTCCCCACCTTCATCCTCCTGACATTTCTGTGAAGTAGGGAAATAGAACTATGCCCGTGCTGTACATGAGGACCTAAAACATAAGCAGACCATATAATTTGCCTTCAGTTCCACACTGGAAGTCTGTGGGAGGTCAAGAGCTTAGCTCAAATTCCCCCCTTGGAAGCAAGCGGTCTTACCGCTGGATGACCTCCTCATCTCTACAGCTACCTCCTTCAAGCCTACGGAGACCTCATCTTTTGCTTCTGTTTCTCAATCAGTGTTTTCACAGCAGAGCTCAACCTCGGAGCTTTGCTCTAGGCTGCCTTACGGAGCACTGAACTGGCACTTGATTAAAGAGATGACTGCCAAGCAAGCAGGTCCAAAGCTGCTCAGCAGCCCAGTAAATGCCAGCCAATCCCAATTCCCCAGGCACGCAGCACCCTCTTCCCCCCTTTAGGAGCAGAGAGAGGGGATTAGACTTCCCACATTGCCTTCAGGTGACCAGAAATATGGGAGTGATCTCATTCACGTTAGATCAGTGACCAAGTCATGAGAAACTAGATCCCCTTGTGCATCTCATTAGAGATCTCTGGGACCAGGCCAGGAGACAAACTGCCCTGCCATACCACTGGGGTATATACATGCATAATAATGATTAGTATGGTGCACAGAAGTTTTGAGATAAAAATCTCAGACTGTGGTCTGATCTATGTTAGAAGATACCAAGAAGTGGTGAGTCAGGATCCTCTACTCATGGAAAGCAGGGTGACAGGGGAAACTGTCCCACCTTGCCACCTTCTCTTCCTCTGGAAGGCCCTGTGATTAATTACTGATTGAGTAAAGTTAGGCAGAAAAAGAGATTTCTTCCCTGCTGTTCAACAGCTAGACACTATTTTCATTCTAGCTGGCAGAACTGGCGTTATAGTTTCAAATCCTCCAAGGGTATATATTAATTAATAACAACAGTGAGTTCCAGACATCCAGTACTCAGCTCTGACCCATTTCTCCAACACAAGGAAGATCTCCTGCAAGAGCTTCTAGATGTAACAGGAGAGCTGAAAAAAGCCCCAAACAAGCCAAACCTTCAAAGCAATGTGTTGCAGAGAGATATTCAATGTCACAAGGGACAAGTGTCATTTCTGTGGTGGTCTGAAAGCCGTTTTGGAGCAGAGCAAGCACCACAAAAATAGTTAAAGATGTTCCTTTGAGATGATCCTGGTTACCTTCTTCTACCACAAGCAACTGCTAATTGTCAGAAATCATATTTTTTTGTTGTTGTTGTTTCAGTTGATTTCAAGGACTAAGAAAAGTAAGGAATTTTCCTCCAGGCAAAGAAAGGTAGCTGTAGATTTGCACATGTTTTCAGTGGAAGTACAGTAAATCCACATGGCTGCATTTGGAAGCATTCTCTATTGTTTTTGGACATGAAAATAACGAAGTTAAGCTTTCTGTTTCACAAAAAATAAAGTCTAGTGGAAGGATATCAGTTCACAGATCCAAATTTGGATTTTCTTTTACATTTTTTTTAGATTTAAAGAATTTCAAAAGATAGGTTATCTCTAGCAGAGAGGAGGTGAAGAAACTGAAAAAAATCATATTCTACTTCAAACTACATAGGAGAAAATAAGGCTGCATTTTTTCAGGTTTGTTCCTAAAACATTTCCCAATTTACTGTTTTTTTGTTTGTTTGTTTGTTTCCATATAGTTTGGGATATTTTTCTTTCTCGAATTTCTTTCTTTGTAGAAATGATAAAGCCTATCACTACGTTCAAAAGTAATACGGATCTTGCTATCCCTAAGCAAGCCTGAGTAGCTTTCCTTAAAAGCTCCTGTTTAAAGGTTAGTCAACTGCAGGGTCTGTAGGCTGGGAAGAAAATAAGCACAGAAGGATTTTTCAGCAAGCACACCAAGAAGTCAGGTTAGAGTTGAATTTAAGTTCTGTAAAATGGAGATTCTAACCAATGGAAACGTTTCAGTATTTAAGCATTCCAATGAAAACAATTTTGATTGGAATTATTCCCTTGCTGGGTTTATAAGCCAAACACTGCATCATTTTGCTAGAAAAGAAGAGCCAGATTTATTCGCTTCCAGTAAGTTTCACAGTCTATTTTCATTTTTTGTGTGTGTGTGGAGTGAAATACAGAAAGCAAGTACCAAATGACAAAAATTGAAATGCAAATTAAGTTTTTAAAATTTGCTGTGAGTGACAAAGAAATGTAAATGCACTGAAAAATATTATCTTAGGGTGGAACATTCCCCCTGCTCAACTTCAAATCAGAGAGGAATTTCTGTACTTTCAAATTACATCTTAAGGCTGATGTTTGCAATGTTCTCCCAGGTGCATAATACAAAAGAGTATAAATTATTTAACTATGTGTACAGGCAGTCCATGGGAATAGGAAGAGTGGAAAGAAACAAAGAGAGCGACCTAATGTAAATAATGAAATCTGTAGAGCTCTGTCCTAAAAAAAGCCCTTCGGGGTTACCATAGCAAGAGAAGACAGGAGCATGGCATGAGCAGCATCTCCTTTGCCCTCAAAGACACTTCTGAAGGGAAGTGTACTTCTGCAAAGAGTTTGCAGATTTTTTTTTTTTTTTTTTGGTAATCCTTTGCCTGGAAGGCTGGAATCTGTTCCCTTAGATTCAGATGCCTTCCAGGAGATGCATAAATAACCCTTCTGGCTCTCACTCTTGTTCTTCGGCAGAGCTTGGACCCTTTCCAACCGGTGACTGCTTCCTGGAAGAGTAGTGTCTATGCCAATCCTGAGGAATGATCTTTCATACCTGTTCCAGGCTTAAAGCCAAAATAGACCATCACAGCATGCAGTCTCTACACTCAGACCATAAATATCGTACCAGTGCCCTCTCTCAGCCCCCTAGCTCTAACCTGGCTGAATCAGAGAGGACTGGAGAAGATGAGGTTCCAGCAATGCTACAAGATCCTGCAGTGGCAAGAATTGCTTTGAGGAGTTGCACCAGGATGTTATTTGCGTGTCTACATGGACCTTGAAAGCCAACTCCTTAGACAACATTGTAAGTAGTTGTAGGTCGCCATGTTAATGAAGTAATTTCCATTTAAACAGTCCTACAGGTTAGTGCTGCTTCTAGTGAAATAGCCAGGGGGTGGGTTTTTGTCTTCAGCGGAAGCAAGTCTAGATCTTTACTGTGTCTCTGTTTTTTTTTTGTTTGTTTGTTTTTTTTTTTTTCATACATGCTAGAGCTTTGGAGAATTAAATAATTCATATACCAAATTGAAATAATAAATAATCAGTGAGGGAGGCTTAAAATTCACAGTACATAAGAAAAGATGGATCATTATAGCTTATTATAAAGCTCCCCTCATAGCCAAACCTTGGGGTTCAGTGCCATAACATAATAAAGCTAGTGAAACTGTAATTAAACCCTGCTTCCCCAGCCCCTTGAAATTCAGACGGGAAAAATGCAGGAAGGGGATACGATTCAAATGGTGATGGGAGGGAATGGTAATAACACAGAATCAAAGAGTGGTCATTCTGAAACACACCTTGGGGACAGCAGGTGTGGTAATAAATTAACTGTATATACTTTTCAAGGCAGGGCAAAAGAGACGCAGAGGAATTCCAAGGAAGAGTAAATTGCACATGGCAGAGCCTGCCAGGCAATAACCTGCTGATTTAGGGTCCATTCTTGGAGTGGCTCCATGCTCAAAATGTCTACAGACAACTGAACAAACAGGCCCAGGCTTGTTCTTGCTCTGTGGCCCCTTTCCTATGCTGGTGCCTTTCCAGCACAGTGCATTGATCTACCATTGACTAAGGTGGCTCACCCTGACCGATGAAAGCCACTGAAACAGAAGGTGCATATAGCTCTTGGGGAACTTCAGTAGCATGCCCTACCCAGGTAATCCAGACAGGAGGACATTTTATTCCTATTCCTCACTTATAATGGAGGGTAACCCAGGGGATCAAGGTTCTGACATACAGTAAAACTCATTCTGTCCTCCTGTGTGTCCTCATCCTGACAGATGAAGAACATAGAAACTTGATGTTGCAGACACTTAGAAAGACCTAAGAAAGCAGTAGTCTGTTCTGATATGTTCACCCAAAACTCAGATAGACCACATAACTCAATGATGTGCACAAATAAGCTCATTACTGCTCATTTCATCCTCTCCAATGTTTTATAAGCTAGGTATTGAAATCCAATGTGTGAATGACACCATTTTGAAAACTGTGTGGAGAAACCCCCAAACAATCAGAAGAAATCTTATCCAGTATCAGTAATGGTTGAATAGACAATTTTATGGCTACAGTTTCAAGGCTTTGGAAGAAAAGATTTTACTTGCAGCAGTTGCTGCAGTTGAATCTGTTTATCACCCCAGACTATGAAGTTTTGTTGACATTTGTAGGCTCTGAAATTACATGACCTAGATTCTGCATCTCCTTTTTCTCATTTCAGAATTCCAGATTTGAGAAGCAACTCTCTGTGACATTTTAATGATCTCCAATTTACACGAAAGAATGGGAGACTCAATAGACAGCTTTTGACATTACATTTTTTTTGATAGCAAGTTTTACTGTGCACTCCCTCTTTTAATCCTGTATCTATATGCTGAAAAAGTATGAAGTTTTGTGTGTGCAAAGATGGTAGGATTGAATCTTTAATGGAAACTGGAGTGCTTTAGCTATCTTCTCCCCTAGTGTACATTGTTTATATAGATGCCAAGGCATACTCTAATATAAAGGTATCTTCTTCTTCGTAACATTTACAAAGCACATCTCAGCTGAACTGAGGGAAAAGGTGGGTAATTTGCCTGTCTATATTTCTGGAAATCATGATTATTACATTGAAACAAACTTAGCACCTGAATAGCTAATCTTCTCCATGAGCTATGTTTTTCCTTAAGTCTGAAACATCAGTACTTTGCTTCACTTCTCTTTGAGAGAGGCTAATGTGCTTGTCCAGTCTCTCCCCACTGAATCATGTAATGGGCTGTGGAAAGAACAAGTCCTCTTTAGTTAATGGATTTTACACAGAGATGTAAAATAGGAGAAAGATTGATAGCCTTGCTTTCTCGTTACAACTTTAATTCACTAGCAGGGGTTGGTAGAGAAATCAAAGGTCAAGAGATACCTTGGATATTCCTGCTTGAAGAGGAAGAACTTTCACCTATAAGGTATAAAAGAATTTTAGTTTTGAGGGATAGCTGATCATCTTAGTATGTATCAGGAGTGGAGCTGACTTCCTTGACATCCAGATCCAAGCAACACCACTGCACATCCTATCAGAGAAATGGAGGTCATATCAGAAAGACAGGGAGTAAGAAGGCAAAGAAACAGCTTGAAGAAAGAGAGAAGAGGAAATTATGTCTATATGGGGTTAGAGAGCAGTGAACAATGTATGAGAACTAACAGGAAGACAGGTACAAGAAAAAATGGGAAAGAAAATAATTAATTTCTTTCGGAACTTAAACTGGGCAGCCCAAAATGTAGCTATGACTGGCCAAATAAGGAGAAAGGTCTTAGGAAAATTGAGCAGGTCTCCTGCAAAGCAAAAGTATAATAGTCCATCTACTTTCCAGGAGAAAGACTGGAAGCTCTTATTATCTACAGATGAGATCCTAAGGTAGTGAGAGAGAGTCCCCCAGCAGTGATCTGTACTGGAACCAGTGACAATATTAGAAGCCTTATTGCACAGATCCTGGGAGATATTGCAAATGGGAAGAGAGAGGTCTCTCAGCAGCAGAGAAACAAGATGTTAGGGTAGATAGGTAAGCAATATAGAAGGATCCATTCAGTTCTGTAACAAAGGAGAGGAGAGGAGAGGAGAGGAGAGGAGAGGAGAGGAGAGGACACTATTCATCACAGCTTATTTTACTATTATGAGGCCATATGTGATTGCAGGTCAGAGGGAATACTTGAATGCTTACTGTTTTGAAATACTAAAATATAAGTTGTTTAGCAGTTACCACGACTGCCCAACTTTCACTGAAGAACACAACTGACTTCTCTTCAAACATCTGTTTGCAGTGTAGGAACATAAGTGGGTGATCTTAATGAATGCTGTTCTTATCTGAATACTCCTGAAGGTCCATGGAATCATGAGCTTATAAACACAGGAAAGTTTTATTTATTTATTTATTTATTTATTTCCTGTAGGGAAAAGCACCTGTGAAGCATAAAAATTTACCAAACTTAAATAACAAGTAAGAAATGAGTGTTAATAACCATGAATATAAGCTACATGATTTAAAATGTAAGTAGTTCATAGAGAAAGCTAAAGAATCAGTAGAATAGAAACAATTAACAGTATTACAGACAACAAGAACAAAGCGTTTAGGGAAAGAAAAAAAGATAAGTTCAGGTACAAGTCATTTACTGGGTACAGATGTTAAAATCATGAACAGTAAGGTTAAACTCTTAGTAGATATTCCTGTTCTGTATTTGAAGGACAAAAAAAAAAAAAAAAAAAAAGAAGAAAACCCCAGCCAAAGTGATGCTGTAGATGAAAAATAATTTTTACTCTCCATAACAAAAGAGCTATGAAGCAGCATTTAATACCAGACTTCTTCAAATAAACAAGTCCAGAAAGTAATTTACATTTAAGAGTTTAGAAGGGCTGAGGTGAGAATTACACTAAACCTCTGTGGTTAGTTGGGAACTCATCCTGGTAAATAAGGCAATACCAGATCATCAGTGTATTCTTTAGTTATCTTATTGTTAGAGAGTAAAGGGATAAACCAGAGCAGGTCAGTCACCCTGATGTCCCTTGTAGACCAGACCATGGGACAGTGAATTTAGGACTCTGTCAATGATCAGTTAGAGGTTAAGAAGGTAATTGACACCAGGCAAAATGGTTTTAATGGAAGCTACATCTTGTTAACAGGTCTGTTATCTCTTTTTGATAAGATTATAGGTTTGGATGATTAAGACAGCTGTGCTGAGGTGGTACCTTTGGATTTCCCCAAGGCACTTCACTTAATACCACCTGACACTCTGATTAAAATCTCATGTTAAAAGGAGACAACAGCACACAAAATACAGGGATGAAAAATTGGTTCACTGACGGACCTTGAAATGGAATTGTTAATGTAGCTGTTCCTGAGTGAGGGCTTGTCCAGATATCAACTCTTTGTCTGATACCATATGATGTTTTTATCTCTGATGCAGCAGGTGGTAATAAATACTTGCTGGATGACCCATGTTGTGGGGAGGATGATTGGAAACATCTGCTTTTTTTAGTGTCCATCCAGAAAGTTAATTTCATGTGGCCTAATCAAGATACAAGCTCAGGAAGGAAAGAAAACCAATATCTCCGCAGGACACAAATGAAAAAAGAGAGTATCCAGTGTTTGTAGGGGAGTGGTACTTTCTTTGAACACAGTATTGGGTGGTTCATTAGGAAAATCGTGCGTCCAATTGAGCTGACCATCCTTCCAGACAGATATGGAAATAACAGGAGAAATCTAGAAGAGGCCAAAACTTTGACTGGGAGCTAGGAAATGAGCCTTACTTTGGAAGGAATAAAGAGCTCAATCTATTCAGGTTATTCGAGAGAAAGGAGGAATGATGGGTTTGGTCCTATCTGTGTCTCTGGAGGTTGTTAAGAACAGATCTCAAATACATCGGTAGTTTAGGTAACACCAATCCCTTCCTGAAGCAAAAAGGACTGAGATGGACCCTTCTCGGGGTCCCTTCCAGCCCTGTCCTCTATGATATTGTGACATGATGATTATAAATTAGAAAGAGGATACAGTTTCCTAACTGAGGTTAATTAAACGTCAGAACATCTACCAGCAAAGGTGCCAAACTCACCCTCGCTTGAAGACTTTACAAGGAGATTAGTTATCTCTACGAAACACATGCTTAATCCAGCTTTTTGGGAAGAATGCAATGGCCTGTGCCACTCTGCAGGATCCCTCCCAGTGGCCCCTGCCCCCCAGCCTTGCACTCTTTTAGACCTGACAGCTAATCTACAGAATGGAAATATTTCTGTTAACCTTAATCTTTGTTAACCTTAATCTTTGCTATTTATATCTCCTTGCCTTTTCCTCCCTGATCAATTTTTTAGGGAGTACCTGATCATCTCACTGTCTTATATGAATTTAATATTCACAGCCCTGAGGTTAAGGCTCTTCATGATGTTTGTTAAATACACAGCACCAGCTTCGTAAAGTTACCTTCGATACTATGAATCTTGACTTTTTGTGGTGGTTGGATGGATTTTTATATCATCCAAAAGCCTGATGGGGTGGCATGATATTCAGCTATTCACCTGAGCAGCGAGGAGGAGCTGCAGCCCAAATACCGCTCTGCACATTGCAGCCTCTCCATGTCCCTGCAACGGGCCCCCACAGAGAGCCACTCCTGGGGGTTCTGGTTTCCCATTTCTCATACCCATTCCTGCAGTAAGGGCTTATCTCTGTGATACTAAGAAAAGCCAGCCATCCTTGGTAAAATTCCAAGAAACTGAGTGTCCTGGAAGAAAATTAATATCGCTTTTTTTTTTGAGCTGTTGTGTAATTATTACAATGCAATCTTGTTTCATAGTTGCAGCTTGCTACATTGTTTAACGTTTATGAAGCAAGTTGGAAATAAAATGCACACTTTCATTACCTTGCGAAGCCCAACAATCAGAAATATTCTTGTTCCAAGAAATAATTAACTGCTTTCAGTTTGTTTGGAAATAACTCATTCCTAAATTATTGTTATTTTTACACCAAAGAAATCTCTTCCTCTTGTGCCTTTTTTTTTTTTTTTTTTCAAGTGATATCCCTAACTGTGTCATCCTGTGATAATTCATCAGTATAGCAAGGCTGGACTGTAGCACTAAGAAAAATGTATGACAGGTTTAGATAATGTCACAAAATGTGTTGTGTAGAATAAAAAATAATAATAAAAAATTGCCCTCTCTGCAAAGACTGTTTTGCAAAGTTTCAACATAGGAACTCCCAAAACTGAAATATTTGTGTGGGTACCACTAATGACTTATGGGAACCAGTAGGCTAGGAGGAACCATTTTGTTTTCAATTCTGTTCCACTTACCTTTTCTTACTCATTGTGGAAAAAAAAAAAAAAAAAAAAAAATTGTTGCATTATCATCTGTTGTTTGCCTTATTTTTTTTTCTGTCCTTCTGTCAAATTGTATTTTTATATATTTGTCTATTGTACACTACAAAACCTCAGTCCCAGTACTTTCAGTGGCAGCAGGGTAGCAGCAGCTGATTCCTACTGATTTCAGTGGGATGCTAGGAGCTGTCTAAATAGGAATTAGAAACCTAAATATTTTGTTATAGCAGGGGCTTAGGGAGTAATAAGATGGATTTCTGCTGTAAGCTGGGAGTTCATCAGCAGGAAATAACTGAGAAGAAGAGAGACTCATGTGCAACAGTCAGATAAAAGCTGAGCATGAGCCACAAAAGTGATGCAGCTGTGAAGAAGGCAAAGGCAGTCCGGGAGTGTCTCAAGGAAAGTATTTCCAGCAGGAAAGTGTTAAGTGTCTCTGCATACTGCACAGTTCTCACCACCCATTTGAAAAGAAAGATGAGTTCATACTGCAGCAGTGACAGAGAGAGGTCACGGTGATGACCAGGGGAGGGAGAGTTCATCATTTGGAAAGAGTCTGACTGAGCGTGGGGCTTGCCTGGTCTTGCAAAAGGAAGAGCAAGAAGGGATGTGGCTGTCAGCTATAAATACACCAGTGGGTAAACACCAGGGAAAGATCAAAATGAATTAGTTTAAGAGATACAACTGGAAGAACAATTAGGTGTCAACTGCTTATGGATAAATCTGGGCTGGAGGATAAAATAGTGTTCCTAATTGTCACAGCAGTGAGATTCTGCAATATCCTCCAGTAATGGCAATAAGAACAAAAATCCCTCCTGTTGTTGTTGTTGTTGTTTGTTTGTTTGTTTTTGTTTTTTAAGATGAATTATGATCAGTTTAGGAAATGAACTCAATGACACGTGGCAGCTGGGGATGAGACTTGACTCAGGAGATCCTTCCAGTCCCTTATTCCTGGGGGATGCTCAGGATTGTTTGAACACAGGCTTGTCCTCTACATCTCAAGCAGGCAGGGTTTTCCATTGGGGCTAATTCCTGCCAATATTTCATATGTGACAAGGAGAGCCTGGGTCACAACAAAGCCTGCCACCATCTCCAGTGTGCCCAGCACAGTGAGATCTCCCATTTTTCTGGGGTACAGAGGCGTTGCTGAACTCAGGAATGTAAATAGAGGTCAGCGCCATTTTTGCAAGTCTCAGCAAAGATGCTGCTGCAAGAAGTAGGACAAATGAACAACAAAAAAATGATGAAGCCAGTTGTTTTGGAAGAACTGGGGGAAAAAAAGCCCTCTGTCCCCTTGAGGATTATTTATCTGCATGTCCCTCTGGAACTATTTATCTTGTAAAAAACATTTTCTTTTTTTGTTTGTTTGTTTTTCTCACTTTTTATTAATATTTGTTCCTGAAATAAGAAATACTGAATCTGGAGCCTGAGGTGACATAAAACTTTGTGCACATTTGAAAGAGTCTCATGACTGGTACCCTGACCTCCTCGGTTTGGTTCTGCAATTTTAGGAACATGTTCCCGAGTGGTCAGACCAACCCTGGCTCCCAGGCTAGCTCGCTCATCTGCATGTGCGGGAGGCTGCTTATATCTTAACAAATTGAATATAGCTTGTGAAATCTCATTATTTCCACTCACCATTACAGTGCTTAGACTTTCACAGTTTAGGTGCATGTCAAGTGAGGCTTTAGGCAGATTTACTAACAACATGGAGAGATGGACATAACACCAGAGCAGCACTGAAGGAACAACATTTTCCATTTCAACATGTTTCACCTTGCAGAGCACTGCTCTGCTATGATCTCTGAGTTAAGGAGAGGGAGACCGAGGCACAGTGATAGGTTACAAGAACCTTCTTTAATTAAAAAGTGCCTGTGTAGAGGCTTTATGGTGCTTGGTGGGTTGGACAGATCTACCCGCTGCATTCAGTTCTTATGACCCAATGCCGCAGTTCAAGATATTCTGCTTCCAAATGCTGAAATTTGCCTTTAGTAATAATGGTCAGCTAAATTCTTTAGTATTCATTGCAGGAAAGATTTACAGAACATGTTAACTGTTGATCTTAAAGTCAGACAAATACACATTAGGGTTAATGTGCCTGGCCACTTGAATTATATTCAGCAAAAACTTCTATGAAAAGTTTTCTATGAAAAACAAAATTCCATTTTGGTCTGATATTATTTCTTAAGTCACACCCGGGGTCCATAGGCAACCTGGGCTAGTTGTACAAGGTTGTGCACAGATGCAATGCAAGAGGCAGGAGCCTGTCTCAGAGGCTCTCACGATCAAAGCAGTAAAAATATGAAAGTGGGCCAGAGACACTGAACACTGTAATTAGCCTATTCTGGGAACCTCGCTCAGGTGTTGTGAGCATTCCCTGCTGTCTGTGCAGATCCTAGGAAATGAGTCCTGATCCGAGTTGTTTGTCACCTCCTTCTGTTTCAGGTGTCAAAGTAGGTGCTATAGCTGAAATCAGGCATCTATTGCACCTGTACACGAGTCTAAATGGGGCTTCAGCAAGAGAGAGATAAAACGGAATTAATCTCACCTTGCTTTTTATATTTACACTGTCTACACTGTGGAGTGTTACCCGCCAGAGAGGTAGCCTCTTCTCCTTTCAGTCAGTGAAGAGATTCGGCATCTTTAGGGCACATCATGACAAAACGGATGCCTGTAGTAGACCAGACAATACTCTCCCGGAAAGTGCTCATTTCTTTCTTTTCACTATAAAGGGAGTCTGGGTGTTGATGCCCGCATGGGGATGTCCTCTTTTCATCAGGTGAACACTGTGCTGTTGCAGGGCTGTATCTAGACTTGGTTTGTTCCTTGATAGCAGATGCATTTTGCTTTCATTCCTTGGAATTGACTGATTTTTGTAACAAGGTGACTGCTCACAAGACCTGGAACAGCTAAATACAGCTCTTAAATGGACAGAAGCTTCTCTGCTTGCTACAAAACCTGAAAAAATAAGACTCAGGGAAACATGCTAGAAATATGGAACAAAAGGTAAACAAATAAGTGTCAGAAAAAAAAGCCAGTTGGCATCATATAATGTGTGGAACATAACTTGAGCACAGGCATTATGATGACGGTGGACATATAATTTGTCATTTTGATATTATCAGCAAATAAAGCAAGTCAGAATTGCAGTTAATGACCAAAGAGGTAATTGAAGCTCTTTGTAGCTCTTAGAGGCTCTGCTGTAACTGCACTGGGCATATTGCTTTAAGTTCTAACTACTGGAAATTAGAAGGCTTCAGGAGAGCAATAAAAATGATTAGGGGCCTGAAATTACTGACCGAGGAAGAAAAGATGAGGTAGATTAAAGCACATCCTTGAAAAGATGAAATGATGAGCTAATTGCTCCATGAAGGGCTCCACATGTGGTTTTCCACACCACCCAGAGCTTCAAAGGACTACAGTGTAGGTGAATGCCAGTTCTGATATGTCAGTTAGTAATGTAAAAATCCAGTTTAATCCAGAAACACAAGCTTTATTCATTTCTGATGCCTTCTGACCCTGAAATGCTGCTTTTATAACCGCAAACCCAAGAGCTGGAAAATCTCTTTGAATTTCTTCCTTTAGACTCTTCTTTTCCAAATACTCAGTGCTTTTCTCTTAGGACAGAAACTCAGATCACATTGGTGAAACACAATGCTTTTAAAATCTTTATGCAATACTGGCACAAATGGTTATTCTCTTTGCAAGGGCCCTTGGGCAAACTTCCTGTGCATGTCAATAGAAATTCAGTGAATAGATTCAAGTGAAAATGTTTTCCCGAGCAAAGAAACTTTTTTCACAACACCAAATTTGTCACTGCTCTATTTTGAGGTTTAATTGCCACCTAAAGCATTTGGCTGCCAATAAAAGTCAAAGAATTCATCTGTAAATATTTCACCAATGCCAGTGGCAAGAGCCTCTAAAAATATACAGTAGAGGACAAAAGGCTCAGGCTGAACATCAAACTTATGTCTGAAAATGCCTGCCACCAAGCGAATTAATTTCTGGATTGTTGGTATTGTCCTGACCAACCTTCAGTAAATCAATCAGCAGAAAGTGCATGGGACTAGGTATAGTTATCATGCACGCTTGCCCCACCATGGGAGAGAAGTGCACTGATAAACAGACTATTTTTCTGGACGGTGAGTACAGTAGGGACAAGAACTTGAAACTAACTATGAACTCTTTGAAGCAGGAATGATTATTCACAAGAGCTAGCTGCTATAAATAAACCAAACCACGTCAAAGATGCTGAGATTATGTAAGGATCCTAATGTACACTTTCCAGAACACACAGGATCGGGACTGAGCAGACCCGAGTGAACTCAGGCTGCTCTTAATGATCACATGGTGTTTAATGACGATGTAACAAAAAGAAAGAAATTAGGATCCAGTTCACCGATATGGTGAATCCCGCCTTTAACTTCAATCCAATTCGGACAAACTCTTTTACATGTACTTGTGCCGTGGTGGAGTTACAGGATTTAAGAAGGAGTCATTTTGCAGAGTAAGCGTGTGGTTTAGTGCTTTCTGAAATATAGATGCTTTCCTAGAACAAGATTGAAATCAGAATGAGAGCATACTGACTGAAAAATAAAAACACACATTGTGATAAAATAATCCATTCTTCTCTCTACCAGATGCCATAAGATACTACCCATGGGATCCTGCATCACACGTATACATCTGTGGAGAACTGGAACATAATTTACTTCTTGATTCAAAGATCTGCTGTGGTGGAGCTCTGGCCCTGAGTTTGTTATGCCAGGGATTAGTTATGCTGTCAGATCATTTAAAAGTGCCTTAGTTCAGCTGTTGTTCATCACTCTGATTATTAGAAAAAGAAAGTATAGCAAAGAAAGAGTGCCTTTTAGGGACAAATATGTAGGTTAAGAGGAATTCTTTGAACACAGAACCCATTAACCTATCCTTCCCTCCCATTTCCTCTTTGGTCACACCTTTTAAAATCATTAGCTCCTTAGACCTGGGCCTGTTCCTCTTATTTTAGATATAAATCATCCAGCATGCTTAGGCAGTTATGTTAATAATCATTGATATTAAAATCCAAGGCTCAGTGCCATAGCTCTAAGTCAGAAAAGCACCCAAGGACAGCAATGATATGAAAGAACATTAATTAATGGAGTAGTGGAAGTCTGCTGAGCTCCCAGTAACAGCTACCAAATATTTGACAGCTTTACTCTAAATGTGATCCACATTGTGCTTGTTCTACATGTCTGCTGTATGGAAAGCACAGGCTGCCAAGCTTCTCCCAGGTAGTTAAAATTCAATATTGTTCTATAAATTTGAAATGTGAAGTCAGATCAAAGAATCTAATGCTGCCCAAGGAGTGTGCTGCAAGCACTGCATGCTAAGTGCCCTCTGGTTCTCACAACCTGCCAGACAGATAGTTGCTACCTGTGCATACACCCACAAAAGCCAGGGAGTCATTAAGGAGACAGGCAGAGAGATAATTCTCTGCTGGATCATTCATTTATTCTCCAGTGGTGACAAATTTGTAGGTTGTATCAGCAGATCAGCTCTCTTCTGCCGTATCCAGTGTTGGGCATACTAACAGCGGTCAAAAAAACCAGCACATCACTGTAGTTCAGCATCTTTAAAATGACACCTGCCCTGCAGTCCTATGGCACTAACTAACAAAGAATTTCAGCAGAGGACAAATAACAGAGTCCTTGTGTTAATGTTACTCCCGAGGTGGCTGTTCTGCACTGTGTGTACTCAGTGGACCTGCTCCTATTCCTTCTTTGGAGACATCAGTAGAGAACCTGTCTCATTTTTCTCTTTAGAAGAAGACGTGGTGAAATCCTGGCACCTGTGAAGCCAGTGGGAACTGTGCCAGGATGCCCTGCAAGGCCTTGGGGCTGGGCGAAACAATGACCCAATTCCATCAGCTGTGTCTTTATAGGTGCACTTCAGAAAGAGATTGGCTGAAACAAGTGTACCAGGTATCAAATGGTCACTACTGACGTCAGTGTGTTTGAAAAGTGACCTTTACTACTGCATCAGCCAAAAATGGTCTGTGTGACTCACGTGGTGCTTTGGGAAAGCACAGCAACTAATTTTTAAAATGACAGAGTGAGTCAGATTTAGAGGTAACCTCTCCCCATTCATGTGTCACCAGAAACTTCAATAATATATATATATATAAAAATCAGTATGGTTTTCCTAGATTGACATTTTTTTTTATCTTCACACACAGAAGTCTTTAAACTGAATGTGATAAAATATGTCAGTTACTGAGCTGTCAGTTTATGTGACACACTGTTCCATCTCTTCTGTTCCTTTCCTGCCCTGTCCTCTCTTTTTTCTTCAATTGCTCATTGCATTTCTCCTTTGATTCTTTCCCTGTTCCTCTTTAAATTCTCTCCAAAGTAAAGATTGAACACCAAAGATCCAAGTTCTAATCCAACATTTAAAATCACCACAATGACAAGAAAATGTTCTGTGAATACATTAGAAATATAAAGATGGAAAGGAGAACACGTAGCTGCCCACTATTTAATCGGAAGAATAAAAAAGGGAGTTGCTGCAGAGAAGACTGAAAATAATTGCCATCTTTGCTTCACTTTTCTCCCCAAAAAAGATTACTTATGTCTAGATATATGACAAAATTAATTTTAACAAAGACATTGAAATGCAAATGAGATCAGGGAGCGAATGAAAAGTCAACGCTTATTTATATAAAATAGATGTGTTCAGCTCAGCAGGGCATGATAAAATTCAGAGGATTTCAGGAACCTGCCGAGGCAGCTCTGAATTGTTGGTGATTATCTCTGAGGACTCAGCAAGGGTTCTGTGGTCCCAGAGGACCGGGGAAGAATGCACATTGTATCAGGGATTTCTAGATCAGCTGGTTTAACTCTGTTACACAGGTAGGTACCAGAAAATATTATTGAATAATCAATTTCTGCAGGTTCATAGAATAGCAAAAAGATGTTGAAAAAGCAGTGAATGTATGTGTGTCAAAAACAAATTGGACCAAACTACTTTAATTTCCCTCTTTTGAAAAAGAATTGGAGAATTGTATAGAAGCAGGAGATGCGATCTCTTTAGTAAATTATGGATCCAACTTTAGTGAAGCTATTGATGGCTTCCCAGTCAAGAGGGTCACGTAAACTAGGAGAATACAGTTTAGATCCCTGACAGCCAGCATTCACCTGCACAAGAGTAAGGTAGAATAAATAACAGGCTATGTTAGTTTGTTCTTCATTTCCACTTTCTCACTTTCTGTACAGAGGGTCCTAGCTTAGAGACTGGCATCTAAATGGTGTCAGCAGATGCAAACACTGATTGAAGAACCACAGAGGAAGAGTTGATTTTCACAGTGAAAGAGAGGTTCAATGGAGGCCAGTCTGGGCTCCTGTGCTGGTCATTATTTCATGGGTGATTTTGACGATTAGGAGAAAACATGGTCAAGACAGCTGAAGAGACCTCTGGATGGAAGTGTAAGCTCTTGGTAGGAGATCAGCCTTGAAAAGAGTCTTGATGAACAGAAGAGATTGTCTGAAAACAGTCAGATGATACAGTGAAAGTCAGGGGCCAAGTGCTGTGCTTTTGGAAGGAAAACAGACAAATACAAAATGCCAAATGCTTGTGTTATTGAAACAACTATTAAAAAGAATATGGAGAGTATAGTGGATCACAGATTACATCTCAGTTAAAATCAGATGGTGTTGCAAAGTTGACAAGTGTCTTTCTGAGAAGTATTGAGCAAGGTTTTGGGTATAAGACAGACGGCGTATGAGTTCTGGAATAAGTTAAAATAAAGAGGTATAGGTACCATCAAAAGAATCCAGATGAAGTCACCAGAAACAAATGAAGTTTGAAAAGGCTGGAGAAAGTGTTTATTAATCTAGAAAAGAGAAGATAGAGTCATAGTCTACCAGTATGCAAAATGGCGTGACGAGGCCTGTGAGAATGTCATTATTTGTGCTTGTGGTAAAATAGAAAGAAATCAGTTCACTTAAATCCATTTAATCTGCTAGTGAAAGGTAAATTCCATATTAGAAAAATATTTCAAAATACAAAAGCTGCAAAGCACAGACAGTGTGCAGATCCTGTGGGATCTTTTTCACTGCCAATTTTGAAGAAAAGTGGGATGGAAAATGTTCAGAGACGATCTGGATATTTACCTGTCCTTAGGGTAAAATGGTCTATTGTCATTCCTTCTGGTCCTATACTTCCTGATCAAGCAGTGAAATGAATCTACACATGCATGGTTCCTGCATGCATGTAAAACATTATCAGGATGTGCTGATGCAGAAAAGAGGATGGAGTGGCTACAGTGCAACACCAGGAAGGAATTGACTACTCCCAGGCTCACAGGGATAAGAATGACAGAGCCCCAGTTCTTGAGACTTTTTAGATGTGACTTGTACAGTGCAACTTGTCCCGTCTCTGTAAATACCCCACTGAAGCTATTGGGTTGGGACTGAAAAAAAGGCGCTGGAAATTAATCTGAAAGTTTAAAAGAGAGAACAGAGGGTTGGTACAAATCCAAGCTGTAATTTGAAGTAAGCCTTAAGAGAATAAAGGAAATGGGAGAGAGCAATAGAGAAGAGAGGGTGAAAA
The DNA here is from genome assembly GCA_013399115.1 of Anseranas semipalmata. Taxonomy (NCBI): domain Eukaryota; kingdom Metazoa; phylum Chordata; class Aves; order Anseriformes; family Anseranatidae; genus Anseranas; species Anseranas semipalmata. Next base: position 352,345 of record VXAA01005869.1, on the reverse strand, counting down.
CAGTGGCCTTGTGGCTATGAGCTAGCAATTAGGAAGGGCCCCAAAAGAGATATCTGATATGCATGTTTCTCCATGATAGTGATCCATAAGTTACTAAATAGCTAATTAAGATAAAGTAATAAAATGTACCCAAACATTTCTTATAGCAACAGTGTTCTCCCTGGTACCCACCTTTAGCCAGCACCCACACCTAACATTGGAGTTCCTGATCTTTTGCATGTCTTGGCTCTCTGGACCNCCCAAAAAAAAAAAAGCTCGGAAAGGCTTTTCAGATATGTGTCTATGCTAACAACAAAAAGAACCAAATACTGTAGCCATCTCTTGAGTTCAGTATTCCAAGCTAAAGGGGTATAGTGCTAAGGTTCTTCTGAGATATTTAAAGGTGCCCCTCTAAAGATCATCATTCCATCCTCACTGATACCATCTAAGGTCTTGGGATGGAGGGGGTCATAAGCAAGTATATAAGGTTACGAAGGCCTTAAGTCACTTGTCACACAACAGTCTAGAACAGAATGTGAATCACCTTACACTGAGATTTAGCTCTGGTTTTACATTTTAATCTGTTGTGTAATAGACCACATCTGGATTTTTATAATGACTTTCCATTCAAGTGCAGCGTCACTGAATATCCTTCATTACTGAGCTCTATTGACCTAAACATATTAAAATGCTTTTTCTATTTCATTAACTAGAAAGGTATTATTGCAATTTTACTGGCTCTTTCCTTGAAAGACTTATGTTTCAAGGCCATTTTTGAAAGCAATTTTTAATCCATTGTATTCCATTCTTGCATATTTTTTTCTTTCTCTAATGAATACTAATGCTGGCAAAGAATGCAAGGCTTGACCCAGAAATAAATTTATGCAAAACCAGCTTGTACACTCTTCCTTTAAGTCTAAGGGGACAATAGTCAAAGTCAATTCACTTCTATTTTCACTATGCAGATTAATTCATTTGTGTTCACAAAGTGCTCTGAAAATTTTGGCTGGTAGTGCTTACAGAAGTGCTAATATTGTGAAAAACCTTTTTCCTGGGCTATTTCAATAGACAACAGTGTCAGGAGGGAAACACACTGAAATTAATGGTTAGCTTGCTGGCATTCTGGGACAGCTGATTATTACTGGGGATAATTGGGCAGGAGGATTAGATGAAGTTTTGCTAAACACTTTCATTCTTTGATCATTATTGACATAACTGATACAGCCATAACAAAGGTCTGAGAGGCAGCAGTATATCTAAATGGCTCATGCATGCCAAAGTCTCACATAGGTAGTGCTTGGGGCAGAGCAATCAATCTTCACCTATCATTTTGGAGTGTTATGGAGTAACTTATAAAGTCCTTGTCATGTTCATCTTTTCCTATCCACAAACACTGCATAAAGGGACAAAATTAATGTTTTCATTAGTTCCAGGGGACTGGAATTTATATGCATTTCTGGGTTATCATTGTTGGGTCAAAGGAGACGGGACACTCCACCCTGATGCTTCCATTCTTTGGCATTCATTAGGGGTCCTTAATGTGAGAGATTGCTGGAGGAGCTGGGATGTTGCTGGTGTCTGTTTTTACTTAGGGAGACACTCGTTCCTTTCTCCAACCCATAGCCAGTTTTCAGGGGTACTATATTTTAACTCTATTTAGAGCAGTAGTGTTCAGCTCCTGCAATGGTTAGCTTCAAAGACCACCCGGGCTGTGGAGCAGTGGTGGAAAAAGAAAACAGCATCTCCTTGGCCTCTCAGTAATGCAAGGCTGATACAAGCAGTTCTTTCAAAACAAACAAACAAAAACCTTCAGCACATAACAAAGCTGAAGAAAACCATCACCGTTTTGCGCACAGATTTGCCTAATTTATCAGATCTCACAAGTCTCTTGTGCATCAGACCACGCTGAGTTATGTGATGTTTGGCCTGGGCTGCCTTCTAGTGGTGTATGTTTGTCCAGCCTCTATGGTTTTCTTCAGCCAGGGACTTTGACCCTTCTCACTAGGATATCTGTGTTGTTATGTTGTCTGTTTTTTATTTATACTGTCTGACAAGCCACACAGTACTTGCATACAGCTGGTCAGAAACCACCCATGAAGCCACAAGATTGCACTCTAGAGTACAAAGTCTATCAACTCTGACTTCTCTTACTCATTGACCATTTCATTGTGTTGTGCTGCAGATTAGCTAATCGAGTTCATCGTTTGTTCCCACACAATGCAAATTACACTTTTGGTACGTGCCCAACTGTATAATGGTTCTTACCATTGTTTCAAAAAGCACATAACAAGGTCAGTGAAATTACAGATATTCTGTTTCTGCTAGGCCCTAAATGGTGGTTTAAGACCTGTCCATGCTGGACTTCTCAAAGTTTACTATCACACCCAAGATCTGTGTAACCAACTTCCCTCTTTGAGGAGTTCCCCTGATGAATAGGTTTGCTCATTGCCAGGACTCGTGCTCATTGCCAGGGCTTCTTTTAACACAGCTTTCCACTTTTGTGGCACATCAGCAGCTGTAACACAGGTCTGGGCCCCCCTTCCTCACTGTGGTGAAGCAGCACATATTGCACGGTCCCCTTCACAGGAAGAGAAGAACCTGGGAGGTCGGGTGAAGACAGTGGTTGGGAAGTCCTGGCTGTGATCCCATGTATGTCCTATCTGAAGGGAAACATGAAGCAGAAGCCAATCTTGGGCCACATGTTCAGTGTTTGAGGCTTTGCAGATCTGTTGTAAATGTGTATGCATTTGCAGTACTAGCATTATTGTACCTGCAATGGTTGTTGCCTGGTCTAAGTGACCTGATGAAGCTCATCTCCTTTTCTGAACTTATGCTCTGACAGAAGACGTGGCTTCTTCCCACAAACTTTGCTTCCCCCTGTGGACTTATTTAAACAACTTCTTTCCTATTTATAAACCTAAGTGCTGCACTGCTAAAGAGCCTTACAGGCATTTCTGACTTATATTTTCCTTGGACGTAAGAGTGGTCTCTGTCAAGTAGTATCTCCAGGAAGCTCTGTCATGTGTAATGTGGAGCACAAAGAAAGATCATTCTGTTATTACTATTTATCATCAAGATATAGACATTTAAAAAGAACTAAAATATCAGCTTTAAACTGGTCCAGTGATTATTTTATAGCTGTAAAACAGCAGTAGGGGACAAGGGACCACAAGGAAGGAAGCTGTTAGAAAAAATGACAGAATAACTATGTATTTCTTTATAAAAAGAAAAATGGATTCAGACTTGTCAGTGTGCCGTTTATTAAGCACTATCTTATTTTTGTTTCATTTATTTCAAATGCTGAGAAACCTCCAAATTGGCAGCAATGAATGGAAGCTTTTTGGCAAGCAACACCACTGAGTTCAAAAAGAACAAATGTGATCAAGCCCAGTAAAACATATTCCCTGCTTCGTTGTATGCAACCTCTCTTGTGTGTTTATTTAACTTCCCTGTAGTCATACAAGACAGAAATGATGAAATGTGAGGCTGCCTGGTAGCCTTCTTGCAAAAACATCACATTTTGACCCATTTCAGCAGCAATAATGTCTTCAAAACAGATCTTTGGCTTAATACAATCCTTGCTTTCAAGGTAGGCCAAGGTTATAACAATAATGTTTAAAACCTGTATGGTGAATTACATCAAAGCTTGAAAATGCTTTGAAATGAAAGGTTCTTAATATTAGTAAATCTGTTTTCAGATGTGGACAATGAAGTAAAAGTGAAATAAATTTCTTTGGTAAACAAGTCAGTGACACAGCCGGGAATAAAACTTATCAGCATTACAATTTGACAGATCTTAACCAACTCCTGAAAAGGGAATTTAATTTCAGTAGAGCTCTGATGTTTTACAATAGCTGAAGAGAAAGGCACTCATGTAGAAGCATTTCCTCGCAATTTGCAGTACTGAACAGCTGGTTAAATGGTATCTCTGGTGCCTCTTTGAGTTGTAGCAGACTTATTAAAACCTACCCATTCCTGAATCTCAGCAAACTAATAAATAGGTGTACTGGAGTAGCTTGGACATGATCTGATGGGCACGGGCTGCCCTCAGGCAGAACAGACAGTCAGAAGGCTTTTGGCTGCTGCTATAAATAACAGATGTTATTGTAAGATGTTCTCTGTGTTATTTATGCATGAATGCAATACTATTAGCAGTTCCAGTCTGAGAAAGTCTTCTGTAAATGTATGGGCATTACGCAATACCATCCCAAATGCATGTGAACGTGCTGGTGTGCACTACATTGCTGGAAAAGGAGCTGAAGTATTGGCTTTCACCTGCAGAGATAAGGTGGTGGCCTTTTTTATGGGATCAGTATCCAGGCAGTACAGCCTACTGAGAAATGAGAACTTCTAGTGTGAAATTAAATATTTCCCAGGTGAGGAGTTAGAGCCGAGAGCCTTCAGCTCTGAAAACAGCTTCCTCTTTCCTCCTGAACAGTATGAAATGGCCGGTCCTTTGGAGACGGAGTTATCCGGAGTTATCTCCCTGAGAGTTTAAAGCTACATTCAACCAGCCGTTGATGGGAATTTTCCTCCTTGCTGCCCAACCCTAGACAAGAAATTGCTGGAAAAACTGAGGAATTGGCTTAAGGCTACTCCCTGCCAAGCTTGTGGCAAATTAATGGAGTGACAGAAGGGCATGGTTAGGATGTCCCCATGCAAAGCCACTAATTGCTGGGCTCCAGCAATACAAATATTTGCTAAAGGCAGCAGTAATGGTTGTACCTGGAGCAGGCAGGAAGGCCTGGCTATGTGATGGGGACTGACTGCCACGGAAAAAAAGGCCCTGGGGGGATTACCTTGGTGCACCCTTTCCCAGTCTGTTTTATCCCTTCTCTGCACTGCTGTGGCTAGCATTTAGGCCGCAACATCCTGGTGGCTTTTGGAGATGGAAAGGGGCTGGAGTTTCCAAATCTAAACCTCGTTAGCTGTTGTTTAAACTTAGCCACTGTTATGCCACCTCACGCATATCCCCAGGGGAAGGTGGCAATGCAGCATCCCACAGGCATGCCCAGTATTCAAGGCTGAAAGTGTGTCATCCAGGCACTGGCTCAGCCCATATTACAACCCAAGGGGCTAGCACAATACCACAGACACATGGAGTTGGGCCACTTCATGTTTAATTATGGTAGTAAGCAGTATCTGACAAACCCTACCAGAAGTTAGCAAACATGGTACAGTCCTTCCAGTCCATAAAACAGGTTCAGTCAAGGCAAGATATTTCTTTAAAGGGTCATTCTGGCTGTTTCAGAGAAAGGTTTAGCTCTGAAGTGGTCACCTGAAAGTCCCTGACCTCCACCAGCTGTCCCCCTGATCTCTGATAGACAAATCATTTCAAATCCTTAAACAGAAGTTAATTGGCTCCTCCAAATACTCTTTCTTTAGTCAGTTTAGGACAACTTGGATAACAAGACTGTGCACTCGTGCTCTTTATGATCTTGCTAAGTCCCAGGCCTTGACAACTTGCTCTATTACCGGGAAAACAGCTTAATTGTATGTGATGTATGAAAACCTTACTGATTTTGAACTTTCAACATTTAATTTTAGAGAATGCCTCCTTGTTCTTCAATGAGAACTGCCAGAACAAGAACCTGCTAGCTGCTTTGGATGGCACATTATTTTTACTTCTCACTAGGAATGAGTTTATCAGGGACAGAGAGGGTCTAAAGAGCAACCAGCTTCCTTTTGACAGCAGCAGGTGGTGCTGCACCTCATCCAGGGTCTGCTGATATGACTGCGGTGTAACCAGACAGATACCTCCCCTGTCCAGCATCGGGCCCATTCAAGTTAACAGTCTCAGTCCTTCAGCATCTCCTCATATCAGGTTTTGACATATATCCAAAAGGAGAAACTGCTAAGAGAAGCCCATTTTCCCAAATCCCTGCTTGGACACAAGGCAGCAGGAATGACTTCAGGCAAGTCATGTCCTGATTTGAGCCCACACCCTGCTGTCATCCCTGGTTCACCTGCATGGGCTCTGTGCGTGGTGGCCCTGCAGCTGTGTCTGCAGCAGCCTTAGGATAGCAGCTGGGAAATGACCCTTGCTAACAACAAGGGCAAAGAACAGGAGAACTCGTGGTTGCCTTTCATCACAAGGGGAGGAGAAAAGCATTTTTTTATGAGGAGCCTCAGCTGGCCCCAGACTGCTCTGTATTTGCTAACTACAAAGAAAGTCTGTCTGTCTTTTTTTTTCAGTCCTTAGGAAACTGACTAACTGTCACCAGAGATGCTCTAAAAATATCCAGACAGATCTCCAGTCTGCTCGGGGAGGCAGTGAGTACCCTGCAGGAGATGACAGACCAGACTCTGGTCCCTGCAGATCCCTGGTCAGGGCTGCCAAGCGTTGCCTCCCTCATTGCTTGTAGCATGATATCAGTTCAGATGTGCTAATGAAAACCATGGAGCAGTAACTTGTCCTTCAGCTAGGTGGGAGGAGATCAAAGGAATAAACAAATTTCTCAGCCCGTTTCTCTCATTTAGGCAAACTTTTATCTTGTGTCTATCTTTTGAAAATAATGCCTAAGTGAACAGTGACTTGTGGTCTTTGTGTTATTGGTCTTCATTTTTTTTTTTTTTTCCCTCACTTTGCCCTGTCACTATTCTTTTCCTTGTGTGAATGGAAAGAATAAATTTGCCCTTAAAGGAACTCAAATGTCAAGTAGTAACTGTAGTTGTTTGCCCCTATGCCTTTCTGTTGATTCATACCAGCGGTATGATCTACTTTTCTAATTACTAGATTTAGTTACTATACATGAAACCAGTTTGTGAAGAAAATATTTTCCTGTATTATTGGCATCTGAGGGGAGAACAAGCTTTTGGTTTTACTTTCCATATCATCAGTTCTACTTTTTAACAAAGGATAGATTTATGCTTGAACAAAACCTCTTGAAAATGGTCATAAAACCTGGGGGCAGAAGGGATGAAGGAGATAGGAGAACAACTCAAAATCAGGGATGACCTTTAGCTTCTGTATGTGTATCCAGTGACAGATTTCTGCTATTTTATTTTATTTTATTTTATTTTATTTTATTTTATTTTATTTATTTATTTATTGTGGCTGATGTACTAAGTCATAGACAGTCTGACAGAAGTGGCAAGTGGAGCTGTTTCTCTACGCATGAACGCACTGAACAGCAGGATCAGGAGCACAACACTGCACTGTGATCTCACAGTGATGCTCCATGTAGTATTCTGTTACTCCTTCAGCTCTGCTAAAGGAATTCCTTTGCAGGTCTCAGATAGTGAGACATTTGCATCTTCTAACCAGGCTGGGAAGGTAGGGGCTGTAGAATTCAGCTGACAACCCTAGGTGAGCTGGCAAACATAAGGATCCTTCTGGAGTGAGTGGAGAAGAGCAGGTCTGGGAAGGAATCATGAGAGTTTTCAGGCTGGTGCCTGGTCCCACCTTTCCACAGTCTGGAGGAAGCCTGGAGCTTGAGATGGATGAATCAACGGGAGCTGAATCTCACTCTCGGCACTGAGGTTGCAAGAACCTTAGTCTCTGTCCTCTAACCCATCCTTCTGCTTGGGAAGGCAAGTTCCCACTGACCAAGGGATGACACATATTTTATCAATGTGCTGAACCTTCCCTCTCCCATGAACAGCCACACCTGCTGTCAACTGTTTGCATAATCAGAGTTCAGAGAGCATATATTACTCAAAAAAGAAAAAAAAAAACAAAAAAACAAAAAACAGACCATTCTGTGCCATGGACTCCAGATAGCTTTGTTTTGTGGAGGTTATTTTTTTTTTATGGCTGTCTTGTCAGTGTGCATCAGCTTGGCAAACAAGAAGTCAAGTTGAAGAAAATAGCAGTGCATATGTATTTAGAAGGAGAGTACCTAGACAGATGGTTCTGACCCAAAGTGACTAATTGGTTGTGGTGGTTGAGTGGGAGACATTTGCGCCAGCGGTTACAGAAGCTCTGCTGTTCCTGACGTTGTGCTGACAGGTAATGAATGAGGATGCTGCCGAACAGGGATGTAAACAAAAAAGACGACAAGTTAAACTTTATCTTGGTTAAAAAACAGGAGAAATAACAGAAAGCAGTGCTTCAGAAATGTAAAAGGACAAAAGTGTTCAGAGAAGAGAAATGTTACTGTCTAGCTTCCAGGATAGCAAAAAAAAACCAACAAAAACAAAAACAAAAAAACACCACCACCACCAAACAAACAAACAAACAACGAAAAAACAAGTGATATAATACACAGATACTGCATCTTTAATATGAGGTTCCAAGTGTTCTACAAATATTTTAATTAATAGCTTGCAGAAACATTGTTAGAAAAATAACACCAGTCCTTCCTAGCCACATTGACAGGAGAATTCAAATTGCTTTCTGTAAAATACAGAGAGAGGTGACATATGAATTCTGATGAGATTTTGTTAATGTACAAAGTCCTGGTTTCCTGAAGAAAGGAAAGAAGGAGAAAGGACTCAAATAACAACATCTCTATTCACTGTCCAAGAACCATCCCAGCTCTTAGCACAAAAGTTCTTAATTTTCTCTCCAGGATGAGTTCTTGGACTCATTCAGGATGATTCCTTCACTTTTTTATCCTCCTGGATTTCTTCCCTTGATTTCTTTCTCTTCTCTGCCTCTTGTGCAAACAGAGCTAGTATGGGAATCAGACGAACCACTTCATGTGCACCTATTTTTGTTTGATACAGTGATATATCCCGGGTGGAACTCTTTCTGTTTTATCTTATTATTTCCATAAGGAACTCAGCTGTTCCTACAAGTAGCCTACAGGTGGAAAGGTGACAAAAGCCCTATATTTCTTACCTAGGTCAGTTGGTTTCCTAAATGCACAGGTCTCCTGCCAGCTATGTGGTTTTCAAAAGCCTGGGAGAGTACCTCAGAATTCAGGATGCAAGCCCTTGGAAGACTCTTCTGCAGCTCTCCAGCTTCCCATACCTCACATTACAGCCATGCAGCTGTGACTCCTGATGCTGCTGGATATTTTCAGCTTCTTCAAATCCCTCCCCCCCTTTTTTTTTTTTTTTTTAGGAGTCTTCAGATACAGCTCTTGTGCTCTCTGCCTCCTTTGGAAAATGAGGTCACTAGGCATTACAGATGTTACCTAACAGTTTCAGAAAACCCAAAGTGCTCTGACTCCTTCCTTTAATCACTAACTCAGAAGACCAGGCTAAGACGGCTAAAATGGAGCCCTGGTGTAAAGGTCTTTGACGTCAGCAAGAGGCTTTCTTTCAATAAGACTGCAGGGCCAGTGCTTTGCCCCCTTCTTTAAGGCAGTCTTGAGCTCAGACTGAGTTTTCTGCTAGTGAATCATCTGTGTGCTCCCAAAGGGCAATTTCAACTAAATCAAATGTGATGAACAATTTTTAGGAATGACAAAAACTGTGCTTTTCCTAAGGGCAATGTCCTCATCTGAATGACAGAATCACAAGGGGACCGAATCTCAAAACAGGGATGAGGACCTGATGTGCAAAATAGGCAGTGTGAAACAAATGTTTCCCCAAACACTATTTTCAGGGTCCCCTATTTCTCAGAGCTGCACATTCTGGGAGTGCAGCTGAGCAGCTGCATAGCCAAATGCCGATGAGATATTAATTAAGTGGGAGTAGGTAGGAGAATTTTCTCCCCTCTTCTTGTAAGTACAAGAGGGCAGCCCTTCATCTATGGTGATGCCATGGCAGCTGCCATTCTTCATTTACCCTTATGTACCCTGTGATGAAATGACTGGTATTACACAGGCTCAGCACCTGTGAAAATACGAACCAGTTATTTCTATAAGCTGACAGTGAGTATGTATGAAAGAGCTTTCTGACAGTGGCTGTGTTGTTCAGGAAAGGGTTTGTACGGCACAATAATTCTGTCAAGCCATCCCAGCCCTGTATAGACATCACAGACAGAAATGGCTTTGCACGTGCTTTAGAAACACAGCTGGTCGCATTCTCCTTCCCAGCAGCGCTCTCAGGGGATGCTGGAGCAGGAGGAAGATGACAGCAAAATGCCAGTGCTGGTGTCAAGGCGCAATCCACACTTTGTTCACACTGGCAGTGGTGCTATCCACTATGCCAGGGGAAGCCATGCGATTAAATATGAAACGATCACAGGTCATTTCACTGCTCAGAGGTGTTTGTTTGGGTGGAACAGCGTGGTTGTTTCAGCAAAATTGTTTTCTCGCTCTGTCAAGGCTTGCATGGGAATGAGACTTAAGAAAAATATATTATACAAGTGTTTGCCTGGTGAGAGCTCACAAATAGCACAGGAACAGTGGCTCTCCGCCGTGCAGACTGCCTCCCCAAGGTTTCCATCTCTTCCTGGCAGCAGACAGGCACAGACAGCTGCCTTACAGCCTGGGCTTTGCAGAAGAGCAGCGATTTCTGCAGCAAGCCAAGGCTGGCTCCCGCAGCTCTCTTGCGAGCCCTAGTGACAACAGGATCTGCCTGCAGACAGACGGGCCTCGAAAGCCATGCCTGTTCTAGCAGAGAGCACTTGCTGGGAAAGAAAGGAAAATGTTGCATTCCTGTGCTAAATAAGTTTCTTTCCCCATTCTCTTCTCTCACTTCTCCCCTAAGAAGATCAAAGTACCAGTGAGCATCTCTGACCTCCACTAATGTCTGCAGAGTGGAGAGTCTTGTCTTGCGTTAGACCCTAAGACAGAGGTAAAAGGGGCCAAGACAGAAATTAGAAAGTAAAGGCAGAGCTATTTGAAATTAATATGTATATACACATGTATATATATATATGCATTTCTTCCGATGACACCCCAAATCCCAGGACGTTTGCATTCAGGAGGCTGTGGACCTGGTAACAGTGCCATTCAGCCCCCATTCCACTGGGCAGTCAGACACATGCTTTAATCCCATGCGGAACTGTTGTGAGGACCAAGGATGGACACCCAACTGCTGTTCTGAATGGCTGCAGCCAAGACTTTCTGCCAGACCTCAGAGCTAAAATATACTGATGGTTTTGTGAGTTCTATTTATTCCAGAGGCCTTTTCTCCTACTTTTCACCACATGTTCACGTTAGGGTTTAGGAACCAGGATGGTGGGCATTGATACACACAGGAAGCCCGGGTGGCTTCTTTCTCAGGTAATGCTTTTAGACCTGAAGTTTTGCTTTACAGGCAAATCTGCCCGAATGGAGAACCCCCCCGTTGGTTCATAACTAGTTTCATATCCCCCAGGCAAATGGAGAGGGGGAAAGCAGTACATATAAGTTGTTTCCGAATTCAGCAAATGTCTGATTTCTCACCCCTGGATTAGATCAGAAATATTCTTTAATATGAAAACTGGAATTAGTGACTGGCAGGTATTGTTAAGGTTTCCTTGTGCATGCCCCTGCTGAATGTCCCTGTCCCTGTCCTAACCAGGTCAGCTCAAAAGCCAGTTTATGTGTCTCTTTGAATCCAGCACCAGTCTCTCATTAGGTGAATTGCTGACATTTAACTAGGCTTTTCTCACCTATCTGATGAGGCTAGAATGAATACGGTGGGGGAAAACTGAAACCAGGCAAAGACAAGACTCTGAAAGCATGTGTGTGTGTACACGTGTATGTATGTATATGTATACACATAAATATACTGCTAATTTTTATATTCATCTTCAGGAGTTATTTTAAATCTTGCTCATTTTGTTTGTTGACATGAAATGGACTCATTTAAAAACAAAAACTACACTTGATGGGGCAAGTTCTGGTCTCGTGTATTATTGGTTACTATATTTATATTTACAAGATTTATTTATTTTTCTTTTCTTTTTTTTTTACAGAATTAAAAAAAAAAAATTATATATTTATATTTATACCACAAAAAAAGTGAAATCAGTATTTGACAAAAAGATGTACTCTGAATATATAATAAAATTTGTCTCTCAGTCTTCTTTAAATAAATAGCCATTTTCCATCTGTCTAATACTAGGCCTGAAAATGTGTTTTTTGTCATGAGGAACTTCCAGAACCAATAAACCTGTAAGTTCGGAGTTTCCACCTTATTGTGTGCCAGCTCCTTTTCTTACTGACAGTGTCTGGGCTAGCTATGGGAACAGAGCAACAAATCTGTTCTTCCTGGATTTCTAATTGTTGCAGTCTTCTAAAAAGCTGTTTGGCAAGGGTAACAGATTTATCTTCAAGAGTGAAATTTAAGTAGTTTGGAGACAAAACAGTTGAACACAGACCTCATTCTTCTTTTAGTACAGGCAGCAAGAAGTTTCCCACTGATTTATAAACAAGGAAAGCTGGATCTATGTAGAGCTCTGTATATGCCTCACCTAGGCTTAGGCAAAAGTGCCCAAGTATCATGAATCATCATTCATGGAAAAATCACCCAATTTACTCCAAACAGAATATGAAAAGGAAAACAAGGAGACAAAAATGTCAACTCTACCCTGCAAGAAGACGATCCATCTTATGGCTGTGACTGTGTTGAAGCTTAACCAGTAATAACCCAGCTCCTGGTACAAATCATTCATCTGGGATGCTCAAAATATTTTAGAATAAAATAAAGTAACATAAAATAAAATAAAATAAAATAAAATAAAATAAAATAAAATAAAATAAAATAGAATATTTCAGTTGGAAGAGACCTTCAAAGATCATCAAGTCCAGCTATCTGACCACTTCAGAGCTAAACAAAAGATAAAGCATATTATTAAGGGCGTTATCCAAATGCCTCTTGAACACTGACAGGCATGGGGCATCAACCACCTCTCTAGGAAGCCTGTTCCAGTATTTGACCACACTCACAGTAAAGAAATTTTTCCTAATGTCCAGTCTGACCCTTCCCTGGTGCAGGTTTGTGCTGTTCCCATGCATCTTGCCATTGGTTACCAGGTTACCTCTCCATTTCCCCTCCTCAGGAGCTGGAGGGAGCAATGAGGTCACCTCTGAACCTTCTTTTTTCCAGACTAGACAAGTCAAGTGCCCTCAGCCTCTTTTTCTGTAAGCATTCATTATATCTCCCCAAACCTGTATACGGAGAGCATAAAATAACCTGTAGAGAAAATGGGAGCATAGAGAAACTAAGTTCCTGAAGACATTTGCTTGCTCAGCCCTCTGAGCATGCACAGTTTGCAGGGCTGTATCAGGCCTCTTGTCAGCACTTGGAGAAGTAACTGCTCACCTGATGTGATGATGCCCAGCCCGAGTGACGATGGAGAAAAAGATAGTGAAATGTGTCCCTGTCCATGGCAGGGGAGATGGAACTAGATGATCTTTAACGTCCTTTTCAACCCAAAGCATTCTATGATTCTATGATCCTGTGATTTGCAGGTACTTCTCAAAAGACAGTGTTGTTTTATATTAGGTTTAGTTTTATTTTTAAGGTAAGGGTTCAAGGACTTTTACTCTCAGGGAAACACTTTTATCCACTCTGGTTAAAATATTTTCATGATATTATACATAACAGGACCGAAAATGCTCATCTGATGGCCAATCACATTTTAAGCTCAACTAAAACCTTTGACATGAGGATACAAATTGTATTTAGTATCTAATATAGCACTTTTTTCTTTCCATGCAATTTTGAAACATCAGCTCATTAATCCTCATAACTGACAACTATGTGTTTTACAGATCAGAAAACTCACAAAGAGAATCTGATAAGAGGCCAGATTTAAGGATGTAAGATGACTTTTGGCTCTTACAAAAGAACATTAAATATTCGAGGTGCTGTGGTAAAATCTGGAATTTACTGTAATTGAAAAATTGTATATACAAAAACATATCTACATACGTATACAGACAGGAGAGAGACTGAGGAGGGGGGAATGACACTGAGCAACCTGCAAAACTCTTACCTAGATGTATAGGGCACTGCTGCCTGCCTGGTGACTGATTTGAAAGTGAGAGTTACAAGTCCATGTCCATCTTCTATACTGCAAAGCAAACTTAGAAACTGCTACGAAATAACAATAAAATGACCATTAGCAGATAACAGGAAGATCTGCTCACATAACTAGCCTGTAGTTTTAAAATGTTTTTTGGCTCTGTTCCTCTTGTGGGATTCATGCTTCTACAAGATAAAGTCTGACACAGACACTTTGATATATTAAGTCACAGTTCATCATAAAAATCCCATTGACTCTTGCAAAATATTAAATATTGTCTAAGCTACTCCTGTTATCATTCATTATTTTGTCTATTCATTAGCATAAGTTTTTATGTGGTTATGATGGCTGTGTTGCAAACTCCCAAGTTGATTTGCTATGCAGCTTTAGGCCTGGCCAAACTTTTCAGATCTCATATTTCACTGAGTGGTTTGGGAGGTGGGGGGGGGGGGGGGTTTTAAGATTGCTAACACAGATTTTTTTTTTTTTTTTTTCCCCCAACAAATACGAGCTATTTCTGAGTTCTGCAATTTTCTTACTTTCCCTTCTGGGCCAGGTTTTCTCTAAGAGCCAGATGGCTTCTAGAAAACAGGAAGGCCTGTAGGTGGTCTTTATGATTAATATTTTAGTAGATTGGTACTGCTGCTTATTTGATGGTCAAATAGAGATTATGTCAGGCTACAGAAAACATGCAGTTAACTCATAGAAAGTAACTGTAAATATGACTGTGCCTTTTAAAAATTTGTTTTTATTTTGATATGCTGCTTATAGCAAAAACAAGAACAAAGGATTTTATAATATGTATCTTTTTTAAGCTGATTTGTTATGATCTTTTATAACTTCAGTCAATAAATAGATTGAACCAAGTTGGTCTTCAGAAGTCATATTTATAAATTAATTACTAATCAGCAGGCTGTGAACAACTTTGAAATGTGAGAAATACTGTATCTATTTACAGAACCAGATAGTGCTTATTTTACAAGTAAGTATTCACAACAGTATATGAACTTTGCAAATCAGTTTAATAGCCCTCCCCTGCATGGGTACTTGCTCTCTGGAGCATCTAACAGCTGGCCAAATTAGACCTGTGGCCAGCTGGTCAGTCTCATAAGAGGGCAGCATAAAGAAATACTAATGTGTTTCCAGGAGTGAAGTAATACAAAATGAAACAGATGGGATAAAATAATTTCACCTTGCCAGAAGATTCAAGACAAAAACAAAGCAAGAAACTAAACCAAATTGGTCTTTGGAGCTTTAAATGAATCTAATTCTGCCAGATTGCAAAACATAAAGCCTACACTGCTATAATATACGTATGGATTTTTTTTGTAAAAATAAGAATTTTGGAATGAGTAATGTGTTCATGTATGATTAAAACTAATGGATATGGCATTCATTTATATAAAAAGTCTATCTCTAATTTAGGAGAAAACATATTCCCAATATATTTTTTATAATATTTTCAAAGATGATTTCAGAAAACAAAATGTACAATTATTAGGACTAAATATTAGTACTAAAAAGAGACCCAGATATAGCAAAGCATAGAAACAGGCAAAGAACACAAACAAAACCAATTATTGCCATCTTCACCATTTAATATCTATGCAACTATGGTCAGTGAACAGCACTGATATAGAATCATAGAATGGTTTGGGTTGGAAGGGACCTTAAAGACCACCTAGTTCCAAACCCCCTGCCATGGGCAGGGACACCTCCCACCAGACCAGGTTGCTCAAAGCCCCATGCAACCTGGTCTTGAACACTTCCAGGGACGTGGCATCCACAGCTTCTCTGGGCAACCTGTTGCACTGCCTCACCACACTCACAGTAAATAATTTCATCCTTATTTCTAATCTAAACCTACCCTCTTTTAGTTTGAAAACATTACTCCCATCACTACACTCCCTGATGAACAGTCCTTCTCCAGCTTTCCAGTACCCTTTAGGTGCTGGAAGGCAGCTATAAGGTCTCCCCAGAGCCTTCTGTTCTCCAGGATGAACATCCCCAAATCCCTCAGCCTGTCTTCATAGGAGAGGTGCTCCAGCCCTCTGATCATCTTGATGGCCCACCCCTGGACCCTCTCTAACAGGTCCATGTCTTTCCTATACTGGGGTCCCCGGAGTTAAAATCAGTACTCCAGGTGGGGTCTCACAAGGGCAGAGTAGAGGGGGAGAATCACCTCCCTTGACCTGCTTGCCATGCTTCTTTTGATGCAGCTCAGGATACAGTTGGCTTTCTGGGCTGCAAGTGCATATTGCTGGCTCATGGTGAGCTTCTCATCAATCAAGTCCTTCTCCTCAGGGCTGCTCTCAATCCATTCTCCACCCAGCCTGTATTCATGCTTGGGATTGCCCCAGCCCAGGTGCAGGACCTTGCACTTGGCCTTGTTGAACTTCATGAGGGTCACACAGGCCCACCTCTCAAGCCTGTCCAGGTAGGTCCCTCTGGGTGGCATCCCTTCCCTCCAGCATGCCAACTGCTCCACACAGACTGGTATCATTGGCAAACTTGCTGGGTCTGTTCTTGAGTCTCAGTTACAACTGAGATTATTAAAGTGGTCTTTCTGAGACATTTAGCTTCATGGTAGAATTAATGTCGTTGACATTGCCTCCTAAATGCAGTTTCATATATCCACTGTCTTTAGACTACAACTGAGATTAGATTGCGGTTAAGTTTAATGTTTACTGTTAATAAATTTTTATGCTGGCTGTGGATTGTATCTTAACAAGAGTCTCAGACACGAACAGTTTAAAGAACGGTCTCACTGAAGCCAGTGAAAGGAGCTGTGTGCTAAAGCAGACATGTTTGTACCAGGCTGAGATATATCTATATCGAGGTACGCCATCCATTTTATTCAGTGCATTAAACATGTTTCTAGCTTTGCCTACAGCACAGATATTCTTTACAGCTGCTTGCTCAGAGAATGCAAGCTTGACATCTTGTCGAAGAATAACATATAGAAGCCATCAGGGAGCAGGCTGAAGATCTCAGCTTTGATAGTCCTTCAACTGTCTTCTCAGTCTTCCGGAAAAAAAAGATTGTCTATCCAGAGGCCATTTGAAGATTTCCAGGTTTTCAGTCTGGACACATGCAGGCATGCATGGTGAGTGTAGAGAAAAACAGGTGGTCCACAACCCTTTCTGAGGCAGCCATATGGAGGCAGAGCACTCCTTGATTGTACCTGCACTGGGATCAACTCTTTCAGAGAATAAACTTAGCCACTGATGCTACGTATTACTTGCATGGATGAGTTATAGCTGAATGCTTAAGAATCCAATAAAATCAGAGCCCTAGGGTGACTGGTGTATGAACTAGAAGCATCAATTGAATATGACAGCCTGGATCTCACTCTGAAACCCACTTTTTTTTTTTTTTTAAATGACTGTTTCAGTTCAAATTTGCAAACTGTCAGCTTTGCTGGAGGAGCCCCTTTCTTGGATGTTCTTTAGCATATCATTTTCCATGACATGTGTTGCACTGTAATAGTAAAAGTGTTATCCTGAGAACAGTGTTCTGTGGGTGCTCTCCCGCAAAGTGAATTTTCCTCATCTTCAGTTCTTCTGTCACTTAGCAACCAAGAGGATAACCAGCAAAATTCTAAATATTATCTTGTCAAGGAGATCAAAACACAAAAGGCACACTGAAATTGTTGGGGAAACTACCTCAATTCGCTTTTTNAAAAAAAGATAAGTGATATTAGCCCATGTCATTTCTTTTTTTTTTTTTTTTTTTTTTTTTTTTTTTTTTTTTTTTTTTTTTTTTTGCCTTTGCTTCAGCATCTCTGAGTGGCAGATGAACAGGAAATTGCTAGTTATAGAGAATTTATACCAGAGTCTAAGGATCTGGAAGATGCCTGCATGGATGGATACCTTTGTGTATGTTTTCAGTCAATGATGGTCCAAGGACATATAGAGGAGGATCTGCTGAAGACAGGACTAAGGCTTAGCGTAATACCACTAGTACTGTCCTTTACCTCCTGATATTATGAAGTGATCACAAGTTTGTTCACAGAGATCAGTGAACTGGAATTATAGAATCACAGAATGAGTGAAGTTGGAAGGGACCTCTGGAGGCCATCTTGTCCAATCCCCTTCTCAAGTAGGGCCACCTAGAGCAGTTCACCCAGGATAACGTCCATGCAGTTTTTGAATATCCCTAAGGAGGGAGACTCCACAACCTCTCCGGGTAACCTATGCCAGTGCTCCATCACCTGGAAGAGTTATATAGAGGACATAGCAAGATTAAGTCTATGCAAGTGCTTTAGAGAAGCAGGATATAATAGTAGATATTTTCTACTACAGACTTTCATTCAATGATTCTGTTTCACATCCATGACTGAGATAAAAAATACATTTTTAAAGCAGCAGAGTGGCACAGAGTATGCATTTAAAGGCAGATGGTTATTCAATCACGTTGTGAAGAAAGGTTTTCCGTGCTATTAATCATCCATTAAAAAGTGCAATTTTATTTCCAGTCTGATTTTTCCTAGCTTTAGAAGAGTTTGTATTCTGTCTTATTCTATTACATTAAATAATCTTTATAGTGATTATCTTTTCCTCATGGGAGCATTTATACTCTGTCATCTACAGCTTCCTCACGAGGGGGAGAGGAGGGGCAGGAGTTGATCTCTTCTACCTGGTGACCAGCGATAAGACCTGAGGGAACAGTCTGAAGCTACGTCAGGGGAAGTTTAGGCTGGATATCAGGGAAAGGTTCTTCTCCGAGAGGGTGGTCGGGCACTGGAACAGGCTCCCCAGGGAAGTGGTCACAGCACCGAGCCTGCTGGAGTTCAAGAAGCATTTGGACAACGCTCTCAGACACATGGTCTGATTTTGGGTTGCCCTTTAGGGACCTGGGAGCTGGACTCGATGATCTTTGTGGGTCTCTTCCAACTTGGGATGATTCTATGATTCTATGATCAAATCATGCTTTCACCTTCCTTTTTGTCAAGCTACTCTATTGACCTTTTTTAGTCTCCTGTCCTACAGCTGTCTCCAACCCTTCTTTAGACTCTTCTGGAACATTTGTTTCCTAGAAACAAACTAAAATGATAAAATTTACAGTTGGTAGAAAACATCGTTCTCCAAGTGAAAACCTTATCTCTGGGCTCAGTATCTCAGCAGTGAGCTCTTCATGCAAAGGCAATACTGTCTTCCTTTTTCTGATTGGTATTTCATTTCTACAGTTGGGTATGAGGCTTATTCTCTTTAGTTATTTCTTACGAAAAGTCAAAGTTCAGCTGATTATCTTCAGGGAAGTCTGAGCTGCCTTTTTTTTAAAAGCACAGTTATTTATTATGAAAGTGCTTCTTAGTCACTATGATGAACCTTAATGTAGCCTGTGTTAAATGACATATTGCACAAGTCCATCTTGCATATGTTCTAGATCACACTGTATAATTCATTTTCCCTTAGATATATTCATCAGTTTTTGGGTTATTCTCCATCTTTGCTGTTTACTGTTTTATCTTTTTTTTTTTTTTTTTCCCCCTGGTAAATAACTAGTAATCATAGAATATAAAGTTAGAACGGACTTCAGTAGGTCATCTAATCCACCCTCCTGAACAAAGGCAATTAAAATCTAAGAAAAGTCCCAGTCAGGTGAGGTTCAGTGACCATCTGATGAAAGACATTCCAGTTTCACAGCTAACAGGGCAGAAGGAGAGGGGGACCAGCATTCCACCTGTCCATCTTGAATTCTTGGTGCGAGTGATCAGGTACCTACTCACAAGTGGATCATCTGGAGATGGCCTTCAATGTCAGTCCCTGGCAAGGTCTCAGCTCATGCTTTTAAAGCTGGAGGCTTCTGGTGGCCTACCAGCAGCACAATTATCCCTTGGCACTCTACAGCGATGGCTGGAAGAATTTAAGACAAACGTGGCTCCTGGAGTTCAGAAACCTGAGTGACCCAAGTAGGCAAGACTTTCTCTGGGAGGAGATGGTTAAAAAATGGCAGTAGCTGCTGCCATGGAAGATTACATTGACATCACACCAGAGGTTTGTGGAGGGGTACTACTGCCTTAGGCTGTACAACTGAAGTTGAGAATCTTTATGTTCACAAATAAAATCCATGTTGCTAAGCTTAACCATTTCTGATAGAGTACTTTCTTCTTACTAAACAGGGAGAAATTGAACAGGCAGAAACACTTAGGAGTGTGTCTGTAGTTTGGAATGTCATTAAAGTAAATGAAGAAAAAGCAAAAGAAGGCATTTTTCTCCATTTTCAATTCAATTAATAGTGTTTATGTTGCTTCTGAAGACCCTGAGGTCTCTGTGAAGAAAATATTAATGTCCTGTTTCTGCAGGTGAGGAGCCAAAAAGCACAGAGCTAAACTGACTTGGAGGATGTCATGCGATCATCATTAGGTATGTGAGTTGCAAAAAAAAACCTCACAGGTGACTGACTTTCATTTCTATGCACTACTTGGTAGATAACACCTTCTTTTATGCAGGAAATACATAGGACAAATCAGTAAATAGTACTGATTAACCTCAGCTCCTGTTTGTAGCCAAGTGAATGACAAAATGAATCTGTATGCAAGAACTCACAGAACAATGCCAACTTGCTTGTAAGATGATGTTGTGGAGGAAAACAGGCTTCCAGTATATTTTTTCTGATCACTTGTCACAAAAACCTGTCTGCTCACTTAATCTCTACTTATTTTCTACTGCTTAACTTCCAGGGATTCTTACACTCCTACCCAGGAAAGAAGACCATGCTGACAAATTTCCTGGATGCCTAGATAAAGTGCTGATGGATTATCCTAAAATGATATTCACCAAGTGTCCACCTGGATTCTTCTTGGGATGCAGCTGTTAGAAAAGGGGCATGCAGCATTAAGCAATATCTGAAGCCTCCCAGCTGCATGCCTCTTTGCTTTCATCCACTCTCCTCACTTTTCTTCTGTGTGTTCAGAAGCATTGTGTTTAATCTACCTCTATTTTAATCCCTTTTCCTACTGTGCTGGAATTTTCTTATTGTCTTGTGTCCCACCCCCCCCATTTTCTTATTCTATCAGTCTCCAATTCTCTCCACTGTTCTTTACCTTTATTTTTCTGTCCTTATTCCATTGGTTGTCATGATAGATTGCAGCTATTTTTTTTACAATATTTGATCAACTCTTTGCAAGATCAACTGAGAGAAGGGTTCCTCCCAATGACAACCCAATGATTCCTCCCAATGGCCACCTAAGTGGGATTGCTGCATTAAGTATTTTGTAGAAGGCGACTCTGTTTCCCAATCCATGACCTGCCAGCAGTTGTCTTGAACACGTTACACTGGGAACAAAATTACTTCCTGGAGATCAGCGGTTCTGGCAAGGAGGATAAAAACATGAACAGCCAGGAAGAGCTGGAGAAGGAAATCAGTGGTAAAAATAACTACGTCACAGCATTATAAGGTAGCAATAGATCCGTTTTAACCCTTTTGCCATGTCTTTGCTCTCATGATTTGCTGAGTCTGATGGGCTTAAATCCTGTTTGTCAAGTTCTGCGTCCTCATGCCCTTCATAGCTCCTGAGAGCTTCATAGCTCTGTAGGTCCTAGAAGACTGCAGTTAGCCTATGGGTGCTGAATACATATATTACCACATAGCAGCCAACACTAATAATCCTCACTAACATAACTCCCCCTCCTAGTGATTGCCTAAGCTGACTCTTAAAGTGAAACGAGGAGAAAACTCTGTGGCTGCTATCCTTTCCACAGCATGACAAATACAGAGTGAAATAGTAACACAGGAGCAGATATTAATAATATTCCAGATAAAAGGTCACAGCAAGTGGCAAGGGATCCATGTGCAAGGAAGATCCTTACTCTTGCTGTTTATATGGCAGCTGCACTTTCCCTAGGGTGACCCAAATTCCCATTAACCAGTAATTCCTAAACCTGGTGGGAAATAGAACCTTCCCTCCTGAGATGATAATTTGATGCCTTTGTCTTCCCTAACAGTCTGTCATCCTGTAGCTCTTGTGAAGCTGAAAGCCAGGATGGGAATATTAATGTTCCCTGTATGTGTATTTATGAACTATGAAAGAAATTAAAATTGGCATTTCTGTGCCATTGGCTGGGGGCCACATTTTGGCCGAATGGTGCCCTCATTTATAACAGCATCAGTGAAAGGAGCCAATATGAAAGCTCATAAGCTGTTTCCGTCCTCCTTTGATTAGTGCCTGAACAACAAAGAAAAAGCGACTGATGTTCTCACATTAAACATTTTGTTCAATATTTAAACATCAAGGCCTAAATTTTTAACATGGTGCAGAAAGCTTCAGCTGCATGCCTTCCCTGAAAGGTAATAGGAGCCGTGGAGCTAAATCCCACCACACCACATTCAATATTTATCCCTAAAGGCTTCTGCTGCTGCTGAAGAGATCTGAGCACTTGCTAAGGCTTTCAGAGGCATTCCAGCATCACCTAGATGATTATGCCATTTGCAACGGGCATATTAACTTTCTGCCTTACACTGCATGTGGGG
The DNA here is from genome assembly GCA_013399115.1 of Anseranas semipalmata. NCBI lineage: Eukaryota > Metazoa > Chordata > Aves > Anseriformes > Anseranatidae > Anseranas > Anseranas semipalmata. Next base: position 330,096 of record VXAA01005869.1, on the reverse strand, counting down.
GGAAGAAAACAAAACAGTTGTGCTAGGCTGCAGGCAATGAAAGAAGTTCATAAGATTTAAAGGAAAATCGGAATTTTCAGTTGATTTATTCACCCTAAATAATATAATATACTAATCCAAGAGGACTAGATAAAAGACCAAAAAACAGCAAACAGTCAGTAATTTTAGTATCCAATATTTTTAGATCTTGACTGAAAAACAAGTTTCTATTTCTGTTATTCTTTATTTAAGCTCTCATGTGTGCTTATGCAACTTCAGTGCTCAGATTTTCAACAAATCTCTGAAGAGGTAATGGCACATTCTACGCTAGATCATTTGAATCAGTTTTACAACATACTCTTTGGTTTCTCCTTCTCTGGAGAAAGCTATGATAATTTAATATTCAACACGGTGTATTTTTCCCACAGCACTTACTGAACTGTGCAATTCATAACACTTGAAACAGGACAATACATATCTGTCACCGACCCCCAGACTGCTGGGAAAAGGAGGAAGATGCTTGGTGTCCTCCATGGTTGTTTTCTACCCTGTGATACAGTGTTGTGCATGAGCCATTAGTTTAGGGATGCAGAGGAGCAAAAAGCAAGATGAAGGATTGTCCCTGTGGGGTTAGGGTGTACATCGAAGGTGGGATGAGGAAATTTGCTGCTGTTCCTGTACAAATTCTGTGGGCTCTCCCAGTTTAACAACATTTAGCTTACAGATGCAGTGTGTGAGAAGTGTGGTTGTAGCACTGCATACTTCCCATCCTGTTCATTTCTTCATCCAAAAGCTGAGTGAATAACCACATGGTGAATGGGATATTCAACAGGGCACACCTCAGGTATAAGCTCATTGGATGAACCATTTATGAGACTGGTCTTGAAGCTGCTTTCAGCAATGCAGATATAGCTTATTTGCCTTATATTATGAAATATCCCATGTGAACACTTGTTTAGCTTTTCTCTCCTTGGAAGTAATTCATCAGAGATACCTTGATTCAAATAATTCTTGGCCTCTGCTGTTGAGACCAGTTCCAGAAATAATCAGCTGGCATTTACAGGTTCTTGAAGAAATCACTATAGGACTACTGCTGATTAACAGGACGTATCAATTAAAACTGTATAGGAACTGTTATCTGGTAACTAGCTTAGCCAGTGATCTATCAATTAAGAAATTTCAGAAGTTACAAATTTACATTACCTGATTAGGGCTATCTGTGGTCTGTTAAGTGATGATTAATGGAAACTCTGGGACAGAACTTATAATTATGATGTCTGTTCAATATAACAATAGAAAAGCAATGAAAATAAGGTGTGTGAGGAAGCAAGAAGGGGTATGCAGTCAAGGTACTTACCACACAATCTTTACCTAGTATATTTTGGCGGTATAGTTGCTTTTTTATCATAATGGTTATAATTTTTTAAGATATACTGGGAAATGAACTTATGATTCATATGTGTCTCTAAAAAGTTACTCATTTTAAATGCAAGCAAAAGACTTTCATAAATGTATTAGTAAGTTCTCCTTTTGAAGAATCCAACACACAAAGTCCATGAAAGACTACAACTGTCAGATACTGAGTCTTTTTCCCATGGAAAAAAGTTCTGCAAAGGTAGAGTCTTGGGGCCTTGACCCCCAGGCTATATGATCCTAATGTGAGAAGAGGAGGTTAGATCTCAAATGTGGGTTCCAGTAGAGGACTTCCTTCCTCTTCCTGACTTACTTTCTCTAGAGGTTGGTTATACCTCTGAGCCAGGTCAGCCTTTTCTTCTTTAGGTGGAGCCAAGGCACCACTAAGACATTCTATGATTACAAATTTTGTAGTCTGACTCTGTTTATCTATAGAATCTGATTAAATAATAATATCATTATCTTCAGGGGCAATGCCTGTAGAAATGAAGCAAGAGGATTATGAGCTATAGTCAGCGACTATGATAGAGACTTGATATGGGATCTATCAGATAATGAATAAAAAGCAGTGGGAATCAGATTATACCTTTGCATCTGCAATTTTTCAATCACTGCTTGTAACTGCAACACACTTTACTTCATTTTGCATATGGTCTCCCTTATAAGCTCCCCTTAGCAACCAGCAGTATGAATAGGATAGGGCCCTACCGTGTCAAAGCTTTACTGAGTATTTGCAGATATATTTGTGATCTTTAAGAGTGTCACTTTATTTTGGGATAGCACAATGAACAGTATTTCTGCAAAGCCTTTCAGGAACCTGCGTGAATATAGGAAATGATGTGTTGCTGTGGAAGAGAGGAGATAGATGAAGCTATAATACTTTCATGTTTGATGTTGCCAAACTTTCACTGTTTGCAATTGCCTCCCTGCAATGACCCAAAGCTGAGAAATTACAATGGCAACAATGGAAATACTAAACCATACACAGGCTTCCTCTGAAAAAATGCACACAGAAAAACAGAGAGCCAAATCCCACGTTAAGTCCATTACAGAATTATTTATCTGAATTTTAATTGCTATTGTTGGATTGAGGCTTTTGGCTCAGCCATTTGCACTGAGGGTTTTTTTGAGGGTGAACCTTCTCAAAATGCTCTGAAGAAGCCGTCAAGTTACCCTACAATGTCTCCTTTGCTCTTGCCTTGTTCTGTGCAGGAAATAAGTCTTCACATTCCTTTTCAGCACGCAGAATTATATAGGGAATGAAAATCAGTATCAAGTGGAAAAAATGTGTTCTTTAGATCCCATAAGTCGCAAAAATGACCATACAAAATGATGTTCCTGCTGGTCTCCTAAGATCAAGCACATAAGCAGTCAGTCACCCTTGAGAACAATGCCATCATTTCTTCCGCAGGTTGTAAAAGTGTTATCTATCCAAGGAAGTGCTATGAAACAAAGCCACCAGAAACTGTAAGGACAACAAAGTTAGATGGATGGTTACTCTTAAGCCACATTTTAATTTATAACGTAGTGAGCTCTGCATACTAGGTGTGATACCCATATATAAGACGGGTAAACCATCAAACACAAGGGAGAAAGCAGCCCTGATATATGATGAAGGTCTATTCACCAAAAGTAGAACAACAGTCAGAGCTGGCAGCAAAGATTAGGAAATCCTCTAGTTCAAATACCCTCTGTTAAGGCTGATGATTGGGCACATGGAAAATTATATTAGAGAGGCAATGAGCAATTCACCCTTTAAGGAATTAAGAAAACTGTAAATTTTAAAGCTAATTCGGTCATAGCCTTGATGAAAGCTCACTCCTGGGGCTCTGTAGCCATCTCATAAGATTCACTGTCCATTTTAAACCCACTTCATTTATTTTGATTCGTTTTATACAATTCAGTAAAAGTAAATCATGGTAATTTTGATCTACAGCAATAAAAGTAGTACTCCCAGAATCACCTGCTGAAAATGTCATCCGATTTTAACTTTTGTTCACTGTAGGTATTTAAAATGACTACAGTGACCCATTGGTATTGCCACTAAGTGTAAATATTTTAAGGTACTTCATCTGGCAGCATGTGGAAAATGGAATTAGGAGCACTGTTAGCAAACAGCAGATCACAATTCTTCCTAGTACCAACTGTTGTTTATTAAAAACTTTACCTGTTCTTGTTCCTTTGCACTATTTCCTTTCTTTCTCCACTTCTGGTTCTTCGACATTTATCTTTTCTTTTCAGGACTAAAGACAGTAATTCCTGACACCCATTCTTAAAGGCCATATTTTGCAAAGTTCTTATCTTTTTTTTGTTTCTCTTGTCTGGACTCTCACTGATTTATTCACAGCTGAAAGGGTAGGATCCACCCCCGAGCTCAGTTCTCTAACCAATGCTTCAATAGTGTGACACCTCGAAGCGTGATGATGTCCCACAGTTTACAGACACCACACCTGTTCATTCCTCACGGAAGGAAAATTGTCTTTTTTTTTGACAACAGCAGCAAGTGCTGCTCAGATATGGCTTCCATAGTCTTTTCCTTTTTTGTTTTTTTTTTTTTTTTTTTGGCCATGTTATTGCAAAGCCTGTTTTTTTTGTTTTGTTTTGTTTTGTTTTGTTTTTTTGTGTGTGTGTGGTATTTGCATATCTTTCTCCTTCAGAAATGCAATGTGACACTTCTGCTTACTGAGCTTCATCTAATGTACTAAAAGATCATATATATTGTGTCCTTGATCTAAAGTATCTGCAATCCCTCCCCAGTTTGGTATCATCTGTGGCTTTAACTAGTGTGTGTCATTACTTTATCTAAGCTGGTGGTGAGAATCTGGATGAGGACCAGGACAAAAGAGACCCTTTCAAACCTCCACATGAAATGCAGTTTCTATTTTATAGCCAGCTAATAATACAAAACTTTACAAGGCATTTATCAACCGATTTTTCAGATAATTTAAGGTGGATTAATAGAGACATATTCCATTTCTTTATGAGAATGTCATTTGAGAAAGCTTCAAATACCTTCTTAATTTTCAGTGATCACACTTATATGTGCTCTTCTTAGCTGTTAATTCATCTGACCACCTACATAGCCATTAAAAGAGCAAGCCCTTTGCTAACTCCAGCACTTAACCTCCTCCAGTTGTTTGCAGTGGACATCTGGCAGGTTCATTTTTCATGGCAGTGAAAAAACTTCTTTCCTTTTACTTAAAATGTTTTATTTATTTGTTCCTAAACTTCTACTAAATAATTTAGCTCAGTAGCTATATTGATTTTATGTGTTCTTTTATTGCATTTGAGGCATCATTAGCCAAATAGAACTAGTGAATTGTCTCCAAAATTCAATCTCATAAATTTCACTGTGAATAAAATATGAGTTCATATTACATTTTCAAGGTGTTCATCTTCTGGATAAAACAAATATTTCTTTGTAAGAAAACATATTTGTGTACTTTGAGCAGATACACATCTGTATGTGATATGCAAGGGGAAGTTCTAATATGATGTTGCATAAGGCATACTGTCTTCCTAAATTAATGAGAGGGAAACTTAATCTGTTCCATCTGAAGATGCAACAATGTCAATCACAGTTATCTTGATTATATAGCAAGAAGTATAATTGCTGTTCAAGTGAAATGTCTTCACTGATTGCTGACTACCTAATTGTGAGGGGCTGATAAAACAACCTGGCAACATGGACTTCAAGGCTATGCAGTGTTCCAGAATTAAAGAAGGTATAGACATATGTATAGATTTATGGCTGATAAATAATGTCATTTAAGTGAGGTATTCAGTTCTTTGTCACGTTGCTCTTCTAGGAACTTATACAAGGTAATTGAAATGTTAATAAAAAACAAATTTGTAAATCTCACTCTGTGTGAGCTGAAGAAGAAACCCCATTAATTGATTTCTGGAAGGATTGAAAAGGGACCTTGGGTCATTCCTGTCTGTGTAGGTCAAAACTGACATTGTAAAAGGTCAGAGGGAGCTTTCCATTGGCCAGAGCTGCAGAATATGTGTTAGAAGATGATCCTGTGAGTAAGGCAACATCTCAGGCCTCAGGTCAGTTATGACTTTTTACAACATTTTTTGTGATCTTTCTCAAACTAGGATTTTCATACGTTAGCACCCCTACAGTAATCAGATATAACACTTCTCCAGGCCTGTAGTCTTTTGTTTACAGTAAAAGTGCTTGCATGGCCTCAAAAGGACTAAAGTTAAAGGCGACTAATCTCATTTGGGGGCCCATATCCTGCTGTTAATAAAGAACCCCCCTCTGGTTTTGCAGGATGAAGTTTCCCTTTAAAATATCTATACAGGTTATTTTCCTTGGCCAGGGTTCAATAGAGACTGCAAATTAAAATCTTTCCATCCCTAGGGATGACCTGATTAACTTCAGTTTGAGAAACAGAATATTTTTAGAACTGATTTTGCACCTCTTCTTGTCAGTGGTGACAATTCATTATGATAATGATGGATAATGGAGAGGAGCTTTTTTCAGCAACCATGAGAGATCATCTTCAATTTTCTGTATAGTATCCTTATTAGAAATCTGAATTTTGCTTGAATGATAGACATCAGATTAATAACAATGATAAAAAGGAAATTTCTGAAGAGAGGTATGATAATATCAGATGCAATATTATCTAGAGAATTAAACAGACAATTTACTCAGTGAAAAGAAAAGCAGAAAGATAATGAACCATCAACCCCTCAAAAACAAAAGTGTAGTAGGATTTTATCATTGTCTTTTATTGAGGCCATTAAAGAGTAAGGGGAGGTGGAAAATGTCTTTGGAAGATCTTGTATATGGACACTAAGTACTTCAATGCCCACCCATCTCTCTGACTGAAGGATGGAGCCAGGCCTCCAACCTTGCAGTTCTCCTTGCAGAGAAGAGCTGACCTCCTCTCCAGTTCTGCATTACATTACCACCAAGTTTGTGTGACAGCTGCTGCCCCCAAATATCAGGTGAGCAGTGTCTGTAGAGGAATTTCTCTCACTCAATTTTAATTGTTTATAATATAGACTTAAATGTAATGAGGGGCCATGGGATTATTTTATAATCAGTGGAGTTCTGCTCGATAGAATCAGTGGAACACAGGCTGTGATTTGTTTCACTGCAAGATAGGTGCCTGCATTTAACTGGACAGGTAACAGCCCGGACTGTGCTGACTGGCTCACCATTGACACAAGGGCAGTTAGAGAGCTGGTCCATACAGGTGACTGCTGCCAGGATGAATTCCTGCTTGGGGACTGGCTTGCAACGTGCCAGTCCATAAGTGAGCAGACGTATGCACTGTGGATTAAACCCTGCTCTTAGTACTTCGCTGTGCACCTGCCATAGCTTTTTGTGCCCTCTTCCTCCATGACATCATTATAGCTGCAGAGGTCTGATGTGTTGGCCGAGTAGATCTATGTCAGTGTATGCAGGGTTTGACATATAAATAAACCATACCCATAAGTTTTCAAGTAGGATTCATTTCAATAGGTTGCTTGTGTGATTTAAAATTCTTAGAGTCAGCCACTACCAGTGCTGCTGTTTGTATTGAAGTTACCAATGTTAAACATTAATCACAATCTCTTTGTAGCTGGATGGGGCCTAGTCAAACTATGGAAAGGCTCCAGCTGGTTTTAATGAGATAGGAAAGAGGCCTTTAGTTAAGCATTAAGTGCAAGACTCTTTGCTACGAGCTGACAGGGGAGTCATAGGTTATATCCCTGCCATGGGGAGCCTTCTGTCAGAATAAAAATGAGTCCTCTTTGGATACTGTCAATTACTGATGTATCTCACCATAACATATCTGTCTGTTTTACCAGTCCTGTAAAATACATGTCCTTAGTGTGCTAGTTTAGATCTCATTAGAAACTCTTCCTAGACTTGAGGTGCGCAAATAGGAGCTCTGGTGTGGAGATATCTAAGAAAGATGTCTAAAGAAGAATATGCAAGTTTTTGCAGAAAATTCTCTCACTTCAGAGAGGAGAGATTTATGCCCTTTGTGTGAGGTTTGAATAGCTCTCCAGGAATCTCTGTTCAGGACTAGTTCTGAGCAGGCAACAATATAAGTCTGAGATTTTTGGGAAGCACTATTTTCACTAATGTTTCCTATGCATGACGAACAACAATGAAAGAATAAAGTTTAAACTGGTCAAGAGTGCCTGAAGAAGTAACTGTTCAGCAGTTCAGAAGTACTTCCTGGACATGAAATGGCTATTTAAATACCTTTAACTTTTGAATCTGACCAGTGGGCTAAAGCTGTAAGATCTTTGGTTCATTCTTCCTATAAACCTATGTCTCAAGGCAGTGATTTCAATGTTAATTACATTCTCTCCTAATTAAAGTAGGTGGTTGAATTAGGAGTCTATTAAACAGATCATTTCCTGTTCTACGACTGGTAAATTTATAATTGTATTGCTGTTCTTCAAGCCATCTAACCACAGGTTTGGAATATTTTTCCCACTCACAAAGCTGAGCAAGGATCTGCACAGCCTTCTATTCCTGTGAATAAATAATTTCTCTGCTATCTGAAAATCTGAGTCTAAATCACAGCCTACATATCCTTAAGCATAAAATCAATTAAGAGCATAGAAGAATATCTCTCAAAACTAATTAACCCTTCTTAACCAAGCTTTTAAACCATCCAGTCTGGAGCCAGTCAGTCACCTCGAGGCAAAGATATCTGCCATGTCTGCATAGCCATTAATGCCTAGCTTGCAGATAAGGTAATGCAGATATCAGCTGGTAAGAGACCATCATGAATATATACTCCCTTTTTTTATGACAGACGGACACTGAGGTATTCTGGCCCCATGTGACAGCAAGCAAAGGTCTAGGGAGAACCAAATTCCAATGGCACCTGAGGCAAGCAAGCACTTTGAGTACTTCAGGTGTGGACACACAAGCACTCAGGTCCCCAGGTGTGTCCCACTTCTGATTGCTGCGTCTCATCAATCACTCCCCTAAAAGTCATGGGATCTTCTTCAACATCTCAGTAGTAAGAAAAGAGCACAGCAGAGTCATTGCACTATTTTGCTGAATAGTGCCTCTCAGAGCTGTGGCTGCCTTCAGGTCCCAAACACTCAATGCAGTGTCCAACTGCCCCATCAAGTATTATGAAAGAGGCTTTTTTCACATTCCCTTGAAGCTGAAACCTGGTCTGAGTCACAACCAAAGAAAAACATTCATTCAGGTGAACAACACCAGTGACTGAAAAACATCAGACAATTGGGGATAGCTCTGAAAATCTGGAGAAGAACACCCACAGGATGAAGGGAAAACGATCCTGGCAATTGCTGTTCCTTAAACTGTGAATAAAGTGGTGGGAGAGTCCTGAAATGAAGAAAATATTGACATTGTATGTAAAAAGCATGAGACACATTTTGAAGACTTGACTTTTAACAGAATTACACCACAAAGGTTTGCCATCTGCAGCTCTCCTTAAACACCAGGAACTAAATAGAGGAAAGAAACGTGAGAACAGCTTTGGATTTTGAGGAGATATTGTGAATGGTGTCTGAAGAAATCTTCCCCAAAACAGTAATTCAAAATGTCTTTGCAGGAAAGTTGGCTAAATCCACTGAAACTGCAGCATATTTGAGGAACTGGCTAATGGGTTAGAATTAGAGTCAGTCTTGTTTATCACCCCTGTTAATGGTCTAAGAAGGCTGAGTTGTCTGCTTGTTAATGGGATTCTCAAAGGCTATTAAATAGAAGGGAAATGTGAACACCAGGCAGGAGAGAGAAATAACAATAAAAGGACACAGAGCTGCTAGCAAATACAAAATGAGATTCAGTTTAGAGAAAAAGAAGCAAAATGATCAAGAGAAAATGATTTTTGTTTTAGGCAGTGGCTAGAAGAAGCTTAAAAATCACTGGTGCTGAATAAAATGTAGAGACAGAAATATATCTGTGGGAATGTTATAGGTTGAGCTGATGGGGTTTGGGCCAAGAGGATGGTCCAGATGTCCTATTTTATGTCCTATTTTCTAGGATTCTGCAAGTTTTCAATAACCTACTACTGAATCTCTTGTTATGCATACACAAACTGAGCGAAGCAAACTGATCACTTAGCTGAGAGGTGTCACTCTTATCTATTTATCCAGAGCATCGTTGTATGTAGGGCAGTGAATTCAAAATGGTGAAGTTTCAAAGAACAAAAATTAAGGCATTTGGAAAACTGGGGGAGTTAAATCAAAAAGGAAATATTAGAATTAGCTAAATAATGCTGCAGACTGAAGTCCTACCATCACAGGCTACAGTAACCTTGTCCAGCCACCAGCTGAGATTCATCTCAAAAGCAAGACTGTTGATTAGAAACCTCCCAGACCTCCCAGGTCAATCTGAGCTGAATAGATGAGGCTCTCCTTGGGGTGTAACTGTTCTGTTTTTCTCTGAACATTTCCAAATCTCATCACATCTGACTAATGGCACACGAGCAGGGCATAAACTAAGGAGCGGCTGGTGGAGGTAAGGACTCTTTCTTCTCCTGGGATTTACAGCTCTATGAAAAGATGACCTCCATAGCCTGTCCTTGCAGTGACAATTTTTCACCACCATGTGAGCTTTGGGAGATCTCCCAGGGGAAGCCAGCTCTGATAAATGACCTGGGCTCAGGCTGTGGGGCACAAAAGAAACAGCTCCTGGGAAAAATGCTGAACAGTGATGATATCTGTTTAAAATACCAATAAGACAGATCAGGAGCAAGGAGGGAAAACTGAGGCCCTTGTACTAGGGTGCATTGAGATATACCAGGCCAAGGTGGATGGTGGTGTTTATGCACATGAGAATCTCTCTGATCATGGTTACAGGGGAGATGGTTTATTGATGCTTTGTTCTTGAAGCTAGGAATGAATTTGCCATACGTTAAGGCCCAGGTGCGGAGCTGGCATGGCCATGTAGAATATGTGGAGTAGATAGGTGTCACTAATGGTTCACTCTGCTTTCTGGAGAGGCCTGGGGAAGTAGATGCACAGACAAGTTGGATAAAGCTGTGGTTAGGGTTGTGCCCAGTGCTCTTCTCCATGGGTATGGGCAGCCCTTTCTCAAAGGTGCTGGCCAGAAACAGCATAGACACTTTGCCATACTCTCAGATTGACTTCCACCCATCACACTAAACATCCTCTTGTTCCTTATTTTTCTCATTTGCTTAATTTCTATATTTAGCTGTTTTTTTTTCTCCAAAATCTCACATACCAAGACAAACACCAGTACCATAAGGGTAGGAGGCACTACTGCTGCCTCTCTTCATACCTCCTATACCCACCCCATGATTGTGTCTGTCCTTTTCTTTTGATCTGTGAGGTTTGGGACTGGGATTATCCTATACTCTGTGGAACATATAATGACTATAATTTACAAAGTTATAAAGATAAAAGGGCCTTGCTCTTTGTTGGTGCTTATGTAAAACAATAATAAATGTATTTAAAGAAAGAAAAATATATGCTTCCTTGCTCCAATGAGCAACAGAAATGAGAAGTTTTTGAAACATGAAAATAACAAAGAGAATACCATAGTGACTTTTCCAGCCAAAGCACAGTACAATGTGATTCTGCAATTCGTTAGATTTTACAGATTTTGCTGGACAAAAAATTATAATAATAAAAAAGGAGCAAAGCAAAGCGAAGGCTTGGAAGTGAGGTACATTATTTTCCTCCATGAATAAATGTATTGTTAGTGTTCCAAGACAAAATAATGTGATGAATTCACAAAGTTTGAATGAGCAGGGCTGTCAGTACAGTTTGGCAACCAGGACTCTTCCATGTGTCCCTGAATTGCTGCAGAACTGAATGTGTTGCTCATTACTGAAAATCAACAGGTCATATACTAATTGGCATCACTTCCTTCCCTCATCATTTATGCTGTGTGTTGTGGGTATTAAATGCTACTGTAGGGTCAGTGAGTGGAAATCTGTGATTTGAACAATGAGTTCACCTATTTACCACATTCTGCATGAGGACACAAGAACAATGATTGCAGAAAATTATGACCTCAAGGTGTTGGTTTCTTTTCAATGCTCTGAACATTCTATTGGTTAGGTTATTCCTTAAATTAGACATGAGGAAAATGATGCTTTATGGGCTAGAATGTCTGCCTGTGTTAATTAATGTAGCATCAGTCAATGCAGCAGAGCTATATAAATTTGCACCAATAGGTGATTTACAGAAATTTGCATTGGCCTGGAACAGCATCCTAATTCCTTTGCACACTTTTCACACATGTCAATGTAATAGATATTTTTACTGTTCATGTTTGGACTGTTTGTTAATGAGATATATGACAGGTGGTGCATAAGTTTATTGAAGTGACACTGTTTTAAACAAAACAATAATTACTGTAGCAAATTACTGATGATAACATTTTGCTGACTCTATTTTGCAATGTAAGGTAGTACTGTCACTTACTGTGTGCTTTTGCATGGACAGAGAGGAGGTAAAGAGAGCTCAAAGTTCACATGGGTGGAGAGCATTGGTGAATGGCCAGGCTATTTAGCACACTGAATAGCATCCATCACCCTCAGAAAAGCACTCACAGCTAGTTATGCTAGGCATTATATGAACAAATAGACCATTTTCTGGCCTCAGAGAATGCAAACATTATGCAATATGGTCAAGTGGGCAGAGTACTGGTCTCCAATTCAAAGAATGGAGTTTTCTTGCTTGCTTCGTGACCTTGAATAAATTGATTTGCCTCTCTGTGCCTTCTTTTTCTCATCTATAGAATTGTGGCAGTGGTGTTGATCTTTGTTGGAAAATATGTTGAGATAAACTGTTGAAAAGGACATCCTAATGATGCCTACTTAATTTCATCTAGTAGAGCCTAGCTAGAGTACTTTAAATTTTAGCACCAAGCTCAAAGCAGATGAATCCATTCCACCCCAGTGATTCACCCTCTGGAACTGAGGTCCTGGCTTACAGAACTTACCACTTTTGACAAGATATTTGCTATTGTTTCCTTCAAAACTAGCACAGAAATTAGCTGTTCTATATTGCACCATGAATAAATTGTTTGTGACTAACTTTCCCACTCTGTCTGCCACATGTCCTCCTCTAGGGTATGTGATCTCCCCCTTTAAACATTTTAAGTAATTCAGTGAATTTACAGAAAGAACACGCTTTGTTTCTCTGAATGGTTGCAGAATCACAAACACAAAGTATTTGTAGTTGCCCTGATTTTTGGAATGCAAATATATTACAATCTGAGATGCAGTATGATAGAAAGATCAGTACTGATATTCTCCTCTGAAAATAGCAGGGTACTAACGTGAATTCTTGAAAACATCCCCTCAGGTGAACTCACTATGGTTGTAAATGCCAACATTTTATAAAAAAGTCTAATGATTTGGCTTACTTCAGCAGTGACTGTGAAATACCCCAAAGAATACACTGGCTGCATGAATAAATCTGCTGGGAGAGGAAGGTGGGATAACCACTCAAGTCTATCTCCCTGAGGACTAATATTTAGCTTCTCCAAACAGCTAACATGGCCTGCTTGTATCTGCCATCATTGCCCCAATAAGAGATGTCTGAAAGGGGTCTGTGGTGGACTTACTGAAGAGGGTTCCTTTCCTTATTTGTGTTAATGACCACTCTAAAACTTCTGTCTGCTTTTGTTGTCAGGCTAATGGCAGACCATGCCTAGGGAAAGAGAGTCTTGGTGCATCTTGCTGAAAACTCATGGAAAGAATTTAGGATAAATAAACTGCCTGAGCTTTGCAAACATCAGCCACTTCTAAAAGATGTGAATATATGCCTGTTTTTTATGGGATACAAACATAGTCTTCCTAAAGAGATAAATTGTAACTGGAGAGGAAAAAAAGAGGCAGCAAAAATTCCAAAACAACATATTTAAAGTGTCTTGGTTGATGCTGTTTTCAGTGCCTAATTTGAGACCAAGTCTCATTGCAAGCCTGTACCTACAGAGCCCTGCAGTCCCCCAGGCTTTCACAGCACTGTTTTACTGGATAACATAAAGACCTTCAGGCCTCACAGGTTTATGTCACGTAGTCTGTGGATATTTTCCTTGACAGTGAAGCAAGCTGGAGGCAGCCTTGGTTGCAGCTCATCCAGAGATGATTACATTATCTGCTCTCGGCCACCCTGTATTGGATAATAACATTTGGTTACTTATAAATAAAGATCATGTGACTGCATTATTCAGTGACAATTAAAGATGTTAATAAACTAGTACTGTGAAAGAGAACCTATGATGGCTATGATTTACAACCATAAAATTATACTGCGTATTTACAATACCACTGGCAGAAGACAACCTTAAATTGTCTGTGGCTTTTATCAGTCCTACCAACTTGAGCAGTCTTTATAGGATCTAGCTTATGACTATTCTGTTTTTTGGAGGATTTTCTGTCCTTTCCATATTTGGCATAAAAAGACTGTCTGCATGTAGAATCATACAGTGTAATTTATGCAAGTGAAAAAGTATTTCCCTCATAATAAACAAGGCCTTGCATAATCTTCATCATTCATCAGCTCATGGAGTTCCAAAAACAGATAAACTCAAGAATGATCTTTTTTTCAGCTCTTTTGGGGGGTTTAAAGCTGCGTTACCACAAAGAATAGACATCTTCTTCAAAGATCTTGGGTAACAATGTACTCACAGAGATGAAAGTCATCTGTAATGTGAGATGAGTGCACAGTGTGAGTGCCACTGAAATCCTCAGAAGTGATGTGCTGCAAACTTGTTCAATTCAGCATTTCTTTGTTTAACAGAAAGCAGATTTTGGCTGTTAATCTTGTCTAACTCTTTTTCTTCAAAATCTGTTACAGGCCCAGTCTCTCAAAAACAGGATTCGCTTTATAACTAGTCCAAGAACATTTTATTTGTCTGTCCTAGAAGTCATGGCAGCAAGAACGAGAATTCTTCTTGGGCTGCAGTAACTAAACTCCTATGCATATTGTACTTTCTCTGTATATACATATACATATGTATGCATATATACATAAATATTTACATGCCTGCTTATATATTGGTATATATTTGCATGCATATATGTATATTTCCTCAGAGTTCATTCAAGAAAAAATTGCTTCGTAGTGGTTTCACCTGGCCTGAATATTTTACATTTTACCTGATATTTTACAAATGGATATTTTATGTTTGAGTTTTACAATACAGACCCTGGCACTCAAAGAAAAAAGAAAATATATTTCGTGAAGAAACGGTATGAAATAAAACAAGCTTGTTTCACAAAGATCTGTCCCCAGTCTAGGTGAATTTAGGTCAGAACATATTTTGGTGAATGAAGCCTTTTATTTTTCTTCTGAATGGACGTTTTGCCTATTATCCCACAAGAGGGCAGCAAAGGAAAATGGTTGCCAAAACGCAAGACAAAAACATTCAAGGGCATTTAAGCATTTAAATTTCCTACTGTGTTTAATAAGACACTGAAAATACCATTGTGTGGGAACTAGGAGAGCTTGCCGAAAGCCACCTGGTGAGAGAAAGAGAGAGATATTTTTTTTAATGCTCTCCAAGCTTCCCAGTCCGTTGAGAGCTTAATGAAGTTACTTGCTATTACCTTCAAATACGCTCCCCGGTCATGTGATAGCAGCACAGCAGCTAAGAAAGGTCTCCTGGGCTTCAGCATCCTCTTCTCTAGTGCTAATTGTTCTATTCTTGCCAATTTTAAGTGCTTTCCCCCAAATCCCTCCCTCTCTTTCTAAACCATTCCTTGCCTGAGGAAGCACTGACGCTAATAGTGAGGGTTGTACTTGAAGTGTTCTGGTGATCACATAACAGTCCCACTTTTGGCTGTTTTATCCCAAGATAACACCTAAGTAATAAAGGAATCCTGATTTGGGGGGATTTTGTCATCAGGCAGCCTTACCGAGAGCTATTCAAACAGGAGCCAGCGTGTTTTAGCTGGTTCGAGTTGCTGGGGGAGTGTCTGTGTGCCACGGTGTCTGTACTGAATGCAAATAGAGATTTAGTCAAAGCAGAGGTTCTGTGCCACATCCTGCATTTTCATTCATGCATTCTGCAATCCTGCAGGCAACCAGGGCATCAACATGTTAATTACCTTTAAAATATGCAGGAGGCTTTTCCTCATTTTGAATGTTTCAGTTTATAAATAAATGAGACACAAGACAGAGACAAAAAGCATCTTTCCAAGGGCTGTGTTAGAGCTTGGATGTGAACCCAGATCTCAGCCATCCTGTAACCTCAGGAGGGTGGTGGTTTCTGCCGTATTGTACCTAACTGAAAACCCTGCTCTGGGTGACTCCAGAACACAAGCAAGAGGGACCACACAGAGGCAGCTTTGTTTATTCAAAGCAGGATCCCACTCCAGTGCCAGGTGCTTCCAGTGAATGTGGTAGGATGATGTGTCAAGTGCAGCAAGCAAAAAGTGTAACCAATTGTATTACTATTTAATTGAGTCTGGGGATAAACTATGGTTTCAAGGGATACCCATAAGCTACTGGGTTTGAGTGCAAGACCTGGGCATCCCTCCACCGTGTGCCAATTGCCAGAAAAGAAACCCGAGCATCTGCCCCAGGGGAAGCATCAGCATGCTCCAACATGCTGCTCAGATGGAGAAGTGGACTGTGAGCCCGCTGTCATCTGTGGTAGATTCTGAAATACGGAGCCAATGGATTAAAAACCCCTTTTCTTTCTTTTTTTTTTTTTTTTTTTTTTTTTTTTTTTTTTTTTTTTTTTTGCTGCAGACTGGCTTATTGTTGATTTCCTAGTGAAAAACCCTGCTTAGAGTCAAACTAGAAGCAATGACCACTGTGCCCTGTCTGCTGCCACTCCTGGAGTGTTGCGCTCCATCCTTCACCACACAGATTCAGTGTGCCATATGCCACTGTCAGCAGAAGCCTGGGTGCTGTCGGGGACCCACCTGCAGCTGTGCAACAGTTTCCTCAATACATTTACCTGGCACCAGGGCACCATGTCCTACAATTGTCTTTGTCTCATGCTTCTGCTATAGCTTGCTGGGATGGAGTGTGTGGCTGTCTCCCTTCAGGGCTGCAAAAATCAACCCCATATTCTATTTCAGGACTGGAAGGGCCCTGGCCAAGCCCTGGTTAAGACCAAAAGAGAAACACATACAGGATACAACTACACACTCAGTGTAACACTTTCATACAAGGGAAAAAAATCTTTTCTGTGTCAGACTGGACATCTGAAATAGTAAGTGCGACTCAGCTCCCCAGAGATCTAGCAGGTACTTGAGGATGGATTGGGAGTGTTTTTAAAGCCAATGTGCATCTCTCCAACCAAAATGCCACTCTCCATTATTCTTAGTCGGAAGAATAATGAAAGAATCAATCAAATCCCCTAACACTGACAGAAAACAGCCAAAAATCCATGTGAGTCTCTTTCGAGTCTCTAAGAGGATTAGACTCCTCAGGCAGGAACTCTTCTATAAGGGTTTGTTTACGGGGAGAAGGAAAAGTCTGACAGATATGTATGGTCAGTTCAACAAAGCAGCCTGTAAAAGCCTTGTACACTGTCTGAAGCAACACAACTCAGTTCTTTAGGTCTGCGTTAGGATCAAGGACCTGAAGTGCAATTTTGACTCTCACATGAATAGGCCAAGCAGCATCAAATAAATTGTTCTGGTGCTTAGTACTTTTCCTTTTCTTTCCTTCTTCATCCATTTTGTCTGCTTTGGTTGCAAGCTCCTCATTATAGACACGCGTTCAGAAGTGGCTGGTGAAGTGATTTATGCAACCTGAGAACCACTCAGGGCATCTTGTGGAGTCCCACCACACTAGAGCTTGTGTGCAAGGATGGCCGTGAGAGGTACCAAGGAAACCTCCTTCCCTTAGGCAGTGCCTTTTGGGGTACCACATGAGACTGCAGTAGTGCAAAACCACTTCTGAATACTTCCCCTCATCTGGTGTGACTGCACCTGGTCTTGTGTCTGATAACATCTCCCAAGGCACTGAAGAGATAACAAACTCCTTTTACACCATATGGAGTAGAGTAAAGTGGGATTCCAACTTTGGCCAGAGATTGTATTAAAGAACAACTAGAATCTAGTGTAACATAAAAGAAATATAGGAGGAATTAGCCAAACAGATTGGACATTGCCTTTGGCTTATGGAAGGTAATGTTTTAGAGAATATAATGCATAAGGTAATGTTTTGGGGATTTTCTAGTACAATAGTTCCAGTGGAAAGGTTTTTTAATATAAAAAAACCTGCTTTAATGTTAGAAAGTGCTGGATTATGTATTCTACAAAGTGAAACTACTAGCAAGTTTTATTTCTCCCAGGTGATTGAGATGGCTTCCAAATGACTGGTGCCATTCACAGACATGGGCTACGTTCTCCTGATCAGAGACAACAGAGATTCCAGAATCTTATGAGTTGCAATATGTCATGAAGGTAGTTTTAAACTGATGGGTTTTACTTTGCAATTGCCAGGGGCTATCAGCAGGCACCCAGTCAATGGCAATTGGTACCTCTGTGGGGAACAACAATTTGGCTGTGCAGCTGGAATACGTTGACTGTGTTGACTACTGCAGCGCTATGTGTTGGATATATAGAGATGTATACACTGGATAGCTGCAGTCCTATAAAGTTCAGGGCTTACAGAGGTCCAGCAGGGAGATGTCCTGAGTGCTATTGTTCATTGCTATTTTCATTTAAGTCTTCCTGGCACATCTGTATAGGATGGAGATACTAAAACAATCCCTGCCTGGGCTGAAGCAAAACACAGGAAGTGCCAGGGGTTGCCAGGAAGAAGTCAGGTTAAAAAAGTCTATCTACTCTCCTTGTCTTGCTCCTTATTTCAATTTCTATTTCATTCAAAGCATGATGATTTCATATTAAAATCACGTATGTCCAAATTGATATGGCAAGCCCCTCTAGGTTAGTTTAGGCCCTACATCTGACCTGAAAAATTCAGAAATGCTATGTGACCTTCTACAAAACTGATGTGATCACTGAGTGAAGTCAGATGATTTCCATGCGCTTTAATTTGCACTCTAAACTTTTTGCTCAGCTATAAATACAGCAGCATTATATTTTTGGATATATCTGCTTTCCTTGTTCCAGGCAGAAGCACTGAGCTTGAGAAGAGCATCTGATGCTTATTTGTTACAGGCCCACGTGAGTTAAGAGCTTCTTTTAAAAAATGATGTACTGTAGAGGACGAAAGCAGCTGACCTTTTTGCACATTAGCATTCTGTGCTGGTGAAGGAGTGAATGCTATTTAAGGGTGTCACAGGAAAGCAAGAAAGAGGGAAAGTTGTTCCATGCTACCTAAACAATGATTACAGAGTAAATGGATCTCTCAGAAAATACTGGAAATGTTTTTAATGCTAGTGGCTTTCCTCTGCAAGCAGTATGACAGATTTTCTGATGAATTAGACTGTGAGAGTCAGCAGATGCGATTGTTTTTTTTCAAAACCATTTTTAAGACAACCTTATTGAAATTCTGATTTTTTTCAAGCTCCATGCCTCCAACAGGAGCTTGTATTATTCTCTCTCTCTTTCTTCCCCCTAAGCATCCTAGGCCCTTTGGTCTTTATTTTCTTAAAACTGAGGTGAGACCTAATAGTATCTTGGTTTCATGGCCTCTTGTGTCAAATATCCAGGTCAGGAGCTGTGTTTGCACATGTACAAGTTTTGCATGTGATCTTGCATCCTTTCAGTTTCGGCACCTGTGGCTCTTTATAGCTTCTAGCAGGATGATCATGGGACCAGCTGTCTTACTGAACGCAAAGGAAGAATTTGCACTGAACTCTAACAAGGGTTCAGGTAATGTCAAATATGGGATATTTCAGCTGCTATATTTGTTTTTTAAGACTGTGCATACAAGTGTTTCAGTGCCAAACAACTAAATGTAATGCAGCTAAGTGCTATCATAAAGGTCTAGAAAGGTATCTGTTACAATGTGATTGCTCTGGAAAAAGCTCTTCAACTTTAACGGTCTCTAATGTCCTTTGGCATCCATAGTAATGAGCACCAGGCTCTTGGAGTCTTGATTCCAGCCAGGATCATGATCGTGAAGGAAAGTCAAGAGTACAGGTCAGCGTAGGAGGAAAATTCCCAGGGGTGTCTAAGATGCAAAAGCTCAGGAGCCTTTCTATGCTATTTGGCTTGAGAGGAAAAGTCTTACTTGTGCTCTTTGGTGCTGCTGTAAAACTTTGGGCTCATTTATTCCTATGGACCCTCAATCTATTTCTCCATGACTGAGATTTGCATCAGCACAGTGGAACTTGAACTGAACAAGGAGTCTTCAGAGACAGCTGGCAGAAGTTAGGTTTCTATGAATATTGGAAGAAATATGATGCAGGTACCACTGAGAAAAATATTTGCTGTCCTCCTGGTTAGGATAGAAATTGCAGGACTTAGCATGACAGACTCCGGGTCATAGACTAAAAGCAATCAGGGTTAGAAATAAATGGTAATTTTGTGCTGGACAATAAAACTCATTTATTTAGATTATCCAGCCCGAGGTGCTTTCAGCACAAGGTAATAAAAAACTGAGTCCATGCACATAACTTGAAGAAGAACTGCACCAACAAGCAATGTCCCTGGCTCTGTATACATGATTCCTGCATCTCCTTGTGGTGGCGTTGTGAAAAGGGTACCTACACAAAAGCAGCTTCTGGCAGGCTTGCAGTATGCAGGCAGGATTTGTCCTGAAAAAGGCTACTTCTTGCTATAGGAGTCAAAATTAGTAACTCGGTGAGCTGTGCATGCTTCACCTTTTTTATCACTTGGGCCAATAGTTTAATCCTCCCTGCAGGTGCAAAAAGATATTGCTGTGTCATTTTTGCTTGTTTCAGGTTTTAAATACTTTCTTCTTCTTTCAAACAGTAAAACGTAAGCCTCTGCTATGGAAATAAAATCCTAAGTTTTCTAGGTAATTCAATCCAATATGAGAGATTCATGATTCCTCTTCAAGTTCTCACACCCTGAATCTTCAACCATCAAAGAGAAGGAGATAAGAGAGGTTGCAAATAAAGATGCTTCTGCAGAAAGCACTTTTTACATCATTCAGGAACTATAGAGGGGGCTGCTATGAAGGGCACTATGGAGATAACTTATTCTAGTCAGCTGCAGCTTAAACCTCAAACTTATTAGGAAGCAAGATTTCAGAACAGTTATTTGGACACAGCAAATACACCACTGACAACCCCTGAGCTGTCTGCTGATGTTTCCCTTGAGTTACACTACCTCCAGGACACCCTTAACAGTTGTCCAACAAAGCACTTTCTGGTTGTCTTGAAGAAGCCGCTCTTCTTTCTCAAAATACCATTCAAGCCTTTTAAATGCAATTGGAAAGGCTTAAACATCATAATCTGTGGGATAAGGTGCATAAAGACACCCAGAAGAAGGGAATCGTGGTGCATCGTAGCTCAGGCACAATCATAAACACTTTTTTTTTTTTAGTAGAACTTGAAGGTTTAGGAGCACTAAACTGTTCTCCCTCCATTTAGTCACTTTTGAAAATGTCTTCCCAAAATAACCCATGTAAGCATCCTGTCATGCCCCTAAGCAGGGTGCTATACCTTTAAGAAGTCTGCCCTGCTCTGCAACTATCCCTGGTATGAAATAGCTGGGTGGACTCAAAGCACTTTTAAAAGGCTTGAAGTATGCTGGAAAACTATGTTCCTTTCTCCTGAGGCACCAGAAAAGAGAGCAGTGTGATTGGTATGTGCAGTGAGGTGATACACTATTAATAATTCAAAGCAGCAGAGTCTTTTATTCTGCCTTGCCATTGTTACTTTCCAGTACAAATCTTTCGCCTCTGTCATTTGGTGGGAACTGCTAATCCAAGTGAAATATTAGGACTTGTTCTCATCTCGGTGACGGAATTAGGTAATGGTGCAGGTCGGGTAGGGAAGGGGAAAATTCTCCTTGTCAGTCTTCATGAAAAATATAAGAAATGCATCATGAATTACAGGTTGCAAATAGGTAGTTGGGTTATTTGGAAGATACTTTCTGAGCATTTAACATGCCTTCCTTTCTTCCCTCCGCACAACTTCAGTGTGAGCTTTTATTTCCATTCTTCTTTTACTGCAACCCATGTTTTCTATTCAGCAGAAGCTTTTCTGGCTATGGAACAAAAACCTCCAGACATCTTGTCAGGCTGGGTATCTTACTTACATAGTATCATATGCATATATAAAAATGACAGGGAGACATTGTGACAAAAAACCTACATTTATATGGAACTCTTCATCCATTTTACTCAAGGTCATGATTTTACTTATATGGGAAAATAGTAGCACCCTCATTGTAGCCAAGGTCACATAACTGAATTGACACAAAGATTTCTTGAGATCTCATCAAATGCTCCATGAACAGACTCCTTCTTTGAAGAAACAAATGCTCTTCCTTAGTGGCTCTTACAGCCCTTCCTTAGAAAAAAATGCAATGTGCAGTTATTGCTCTGAGCACCAGGGTAAGTCAGGAGAAAGAACAGAGTGAGAGGTAGTGGGGTGGGAATGGTGGGATGCAGCTGGGGAGCAATTCAATTTCTTTCCTGATGCTCGACTATAGAGTTTTTGCTAAAATCAATGAAGCAGTTATATGAGTGATAAGGAAGCTGAATAGTTTGGTACAGTGTCTGCCTGTGAGCTAAGCCACTGGTTTGCAACACCTCCAGTGCCTTCCACAAAGGGAGATATATGAAAAATCATAGTTTTCTGGGCTCTGAATCAATGCATGAAACGGAATAGGTTTTCCTTCCTCATCGTCAGTCAGTACCAGCAAAAGCTGTGAAACATTCCTGGGACAGAAGATTTTGCTTCTTTCTGTTTTGGTAGTTTAGCTCAGTGGTGAAGAGACAATGCCAAATTCATGGTACTAAAAAAAATATCGTAAAGTAGACAGTCTGCCTTTCAGGGCTCCACACATTGTAGAAAAACTCATTATTCCCTATCACTGGACCCAGGCACTTGTATTTGAAAGAAAGCATAGTTTCTGGAAAGATGTCCATCATTTGGATTTGAACTCTTCAGGAGATAATAGATTCACTGTTTTGCATGGTAGTTTGTTCCAGTAGTTAATCATATTTGCTGTCGAAAGCATGTATGTTATTTCCAATTTGACCTTGTTTAACTTCCCGTCATCATTTTTTTGTTTTGCTTTTCATCACTAGCTTGAACACCTCTGCAGAAACTACTATTTTTAGCCTATGAAAGTATTCATATATTAGAATTAAATCAATTAACTCCAGCGAAGTCTTTATTTCAATAAACCATGCTGCTTGACTTAGTTCTGTCACAGACCTCAAACAGAATTCATTATGAAGTCATTTTCATCATCTTTAACAGTCTCAGGGATCAAAAGAAGGAGCAACTAAGACTATGTGGTGGTTTTACCCTGCTGGGCAGCTGAACTCCACCACAACCGCTCTCTCACTCCCCCTCCTCAAAGGAAGAGGGGGAGAAAAAAAAACTCACAGGTTGAGATAAGGATAGTTTAATTAGAGAAGAGGA
>VXAA01005869.1:286985-307230 GCA_013399115.1 Anseranas semipalmata | reverse complement strand
GGTTTAGGTCAGCTGCCCTGGTGATGTCCCCTCCCCACTTCTTGCCCACCCCCACCTACTGGCTTTGGAGGGGTCTGGAGAGAGCCTTGGTGCTGTGCCAGCACTGCTCGGCAGTAGCCAAAACACTGGTGTGATACCAGCACTGTTCTAGCTACAAGGGCTGCTGCAGGGAAAGTTAACTCTATCCCGGCCAGACCCAGTACAGACTATTATAAAACTATGAACCAGGGCTGAAAGAACATGACACCTAAAATGGAGCTACACAGAAAACAGGTGCCCAAATCTGAAATTATGACCTTGAGCAAAAATAATGATGGTTGTTGTGTAAATGTCATGGCTCCCACCTCAGAGCAGGAACACAGGTAGAATACCAGTCTCTGCTCCAAAGACAGATTTTACTTATTTATTTATTTACTTATTTTAACTGGAAATTACCTTTGGAAGATGGAGCAAAACCAACTTCTTCCTGATTGTGCAGATGCTAAGAGGCAATACTTTATGACATCCACAAGAAATATTCCAGCATGGGTATAAAAAGGGGGAGAATAGGTTGGAGCTGTAAGGCTGCTTTTTGGACTTTTAATCAAAACATGCAGTTTAGGGTCTGGCTAAGTGTCTGAAAGTGGAAGTTCACATTGCAGCTGTCGCCATGAAATTTTTTGTCAAAAAAAACATGACATGTTTGTTAGGTAATGTTCCAAAAGATAGAATACAAAGACATGTGTTGCTACACCCAGCCAAATCTGGCTAATGTCAGTATGCTTTACATGGGAATAGAGATTAAATATGGAGGCAGCAACAAATGTGAACATAAAGCCTGTGAAACTGTGTGCAAGGGGCAACGGGTGACAGTGGTGCTCTCTGTGTTTGCCATGAGTTTAAAGCTGCAAGTAAAATCCTCACTTTGAGCTGTAAAGCTCAAAATAGCTTGGAACTTGTCTCATGGAGAATTTTTCTTTTTTTTTTTTCACATCACCCTCAGGCCCACGAAAGCCCTTCTGCACCAGTCCACTAGCTCTAAAAGTGATAGGAGCAGAGGTGGGGTGAATTGGTGGCTGAGGTCTCCTTGCAGACATGCTGTATATAGACCCCTTAGGTGGGATAGCTCTGAGTGTAGAGCTGAGGGGGGAATATCTCTGGGAGGGAAGTATGGTGGGGCTCCTTACGCTACAATGGACACACAATCAACATGGTCTGGGAGTATAAGAGGAAGACATGTTGTTTACGTTGATTTTTAAGTATTGGACACAGGTGTGGTTTTAGTTTAGTAATACATTCTGAATAGATAAATGAAGTGGAAACTGTGAAAGCACAGGTTTCTTTGGTTTTTTTTTCTGTTCTGAGGGAAGCATTAAAAATAAAAAAGGAAAAAAAGAAGAAAAGGATTTTTTAAAGATGGTTCCATGAAAACTTGTCATCCATACAATGGTTTCTGAAAGGTTATGGGTCCTGCCAAATTAATTGCCAGGAAAGGGAGAAATTAATGGTGCAGGAGGTGACTGCATACTCCTGTGTCAGTTGTGGTGTGGGGGAGATAATCCTGTGTCCTCTTTATTGTGTGAGCAGGTCTGGGATGGCCAAGCTGCTGAGAGGCCATTACAACAACTTGCACTTAACTAGGCTGTTAGTGAAGGATGGGCTATAAAGGCAGTGTCTGGACTCACCTTGTGGGGTGGATCACGCTGGGGTCTTTTTCCCACCCTTGTTTAAATGGGAAAAGTGTTAAACTACAGCTCCTAGCGTGCCCAAGTTCCTGCTCCTGCCTTTCTCAGGAAAAGGGCCAAGGGGAAAGAGCTCATGTGAGTCTTGGTCTTGCCCATACAAAGTGCACTGACCCCAGAGATGGGCGTGGGGGTCCTGACTCCTGAAAGTAGCTTTAGAGCATTGATCTGGGCCCATGCGGCAGTGGCAATCACTCATCTGAAACAATATTACTCTGTGTAAAAAAACTGGAAAACTGACAAACTGTCACAATATTCACTGTGAAGGAAAGTGATTAGGAAGAGGTTGTTGTATTTTTATTATTTTAAGTAGCTGATAAGTTAATTAAAATGATACTTAATATCCTGTTATTGTGAAAATATACCTTAGCATATCCCATGTCATTGCTGTTGGGAGTGGGTTTTGCAATCAAAAGTCATTTCACACATATGTAATTCATCTTAAAACCTTAGATTTTCAGCAAACCAGCTAATATTTCATCTTCTTCTTTTTCTTTTTAGTTCCCTTGCTGTTTTTATGTTACAATGATAGTGCTTATTTTATTTTAATATCGCAAAGCTGAACGAGGCACTGATTTCAAGGCCCTCAAAAAGTACATCCCCTATGAAACAGGTTTTACAGCATATAAAAAAAAAAAATCAGTATTAACATATTCATCAGAAAGCAAGACAAAACAAAAACAAAAGCAAAACAACAAAAAAAACCACCTTGGGCTGAGGGAGATCTGGGTCACGAGAAGAAGCATGAGAGTGGCATTTTACAGGAGATGCTGTCTAACCAACCCTGCACATTGCTGTCATTTTTACATGAAAGAGCTAAATGAATCAGTCTCTGGATGGCTTTGTAACTCTGACAGCCATCACCTAAACAAGTGCTTAGTGGAAAACAGAATGAAAAAAAAAGAATTTTTTGGGGAGGGAAGTCAGCCTTATCTATTAAAGTTACTTAAACTAATGACTTTTTTTATTTTTTTCCTTTTTCTTTAACCGGGAGTGGTAATGAGAGCATTCCTTAAATAGTGACTCAACTGCAGTTTCAAGTGACTAGAGATATAGATATCGAATATTTACCCCTTCCCTCCCATCTGCTGACTGCTCCGCTGTCGTATTTTCCCCTCCTCCAGCAAAGCCCAGAGCTGGGGAAACTGCAAACACCTCACCACTGCCTTTGAGCACCACAAAAAGGATTCATGGGGAGGTTAATAAGTTGAATGTGCAATTATAATGCGTACCGTGTACCACTGACGATGGTTAATGTGGTTATTTCCTGCTCCTCTGATCATTTCTCTGCGTGCTCGTCTAGTCGGCTGTGGAGCAGGGCTCTCTGCTGCCTGCATCACAGCTTGACAGTGTGCAGTGACAAGCCATTTGGCTATGAGCCACCATGGCTGTGCCGTGTGTTTGTATAAACTCCTTGACTCCTGTAGCACTTAGGGAAAGGCAGATGAAGTTCTGCTAATGAGAGAAGGATTAAATGGGATTTTTTTTTTTGCTGTGCTTTTCAAAATGTGCAAACTACTGTGAAGTAATCAGGATTGAATTGAAGCTGAGGACAGTGAGTGATATTTTTCCTGTATGTGCAAAGGCTGCTTTTTGAACTGCTTTTTGTCAGTTATCACACACTTCTAAATGATATCGCACCTAGGCTTTGTTCTCAGAAGAGGTAAACTCTTTTCTCTCTTCAATCTTAATATGAGCTAAGAGTAGATACCTTGACAGGTGTCAGTAGTTAACTGTGATTTTCTGGATAGATATTACTAAAATTGGTTAATGGCATAAATTAATCAACCATAAAACCTGTTCTCTGTCCTGCAAACAAGCGCTCTCACCACACATATGATCTTTACTAGAATATAGGATTAATGGTTGCAGATATGCACAGGGAGCATTGCAGAATGATGACTTTGGTACAGAACTATTATCCAGGTAGACAATATTCTGTCTGCTCTAATGATTAAAAATGAATACTTCAAAGCTGGCATAAACTTTGATACCTTGATGTAGTAGATTGTATGTTGCTTTTCATAAGTTATGGAGTTCTGCCTGTTTGCTTAGAAAACACTGAAGTCAGCAGAGCTTATGGCATGGAGATTGTCGTAGGGACTGAGGTATGAATTTCTGAGCAAGCAGCTGGCTGCTGGTTGCTTCTGTAGTGCACATTGGTGGAAATAAATAAGGTGACATCAAAGAGTATATTCAGTTTCTGCCAAGGCTTTCTCCTTTTAATGGGAAGAATCTAGCAAAGTCCTCAATATTGGCTAGCTGGTTTGGTCAAGAAGTTATAGTATCAAGGTAATTTGCCTTTATTATCCAGGCATCCATGCTTCNAAAAAAAAAAAAAGTGTTTTGGCTTTATAGATCCTTCCTCTATGAACAATTCTATTCTGTATGAACAAGAATCCCTGCAGATAGTGTTGTGAGGGAAAGCTGAAGACACTAATGATACCATGAAGTCATGAAGTAAAACTAGAAGACAGTGCATAAATAATAGTTGCTCTTCCTCTGAAAACAAATGTTACAGTGGGGAATAACATTGCTGAGCCTTTAAGGTCATTGCACTTGGAAAAGGAACAAGCAATGTAATTGCTGTGGTGACAAATAGCTGCCTAATGTAGACAAATAGACTGAAGCAGGGATTTACCTGCAGGAGACACAGGTGAAATTCCTCACTAAAGAATTATTCATGACAAT
This sequence comes from Anseranas semipalmata, assembly GCA_013399115.1. Classification (NCBI taxonomy): domain Eukaryota; kingdom Metazoa; phylum Chordata; class Aves; order Anseriformes; family Anseranatidae; genus Anseranas; species Anseranas semipalmata. Next base: position 302,818 of record VXAA01005869.1, on the reverse strand, counting down.
GAGCTGATTTGAGCATATTCTTTATCTGGCCAACACAGACTCGGACTTCTTTAGCAGGCAATTTTACTTGGGAACATAGTTATGCTAATGGGGGTTTTGAGAGGGATAACACAGAAAGCTATCTGTGTCTACGATAAGAAGCAGGAGATTTAGGCCTGTGCTAAGACACAGTGAAGGTGCCCTCAGTCTCCAGTCTCCCAACCTGTCTAGATAACACCTTCCACTCACTGTTAATTGTCATTACAGAGGCTGGCAGCAGTGGTGAGAATTGGAAAACAGGTTCAGCTGGGATATGCATTTAGCAAGAATTAAATGTTTAGAGAACCATGAGGGGTGAACCCACATCCAGCAGAGAGAGAAGCTGAGGAGAGGACAGCTGTTTAATGAGATGTTTAAACCAGCTGAAACTTCCTTCTCTAGGGCTTCAAATACCACTTTAAATGTGAAATTGGTTTAGCTGCTTCAGATATAAGCCATTCCCTGTCTTCCTCTCCTATAGCACCAACACTGTCCTGGGTGGTTTGAGGGTCTCTGCTTTCCAAGGTTCCTACGTGGTGTAAAGAGATTATATTTGTGGGGTTTCAAATCAGTAACTGACCTGAAATGAGAGCTCAGTTATTGGCAGTCTTGTCACTGGGTATAAAATTTCAGACTGCTCTCTGCTTTCTGTGCTCAGACCCATCCTTCAATGATACAGTTTTCTTTGGAATTTATTTCTCCATTTTTATCATTTTTTTTATTTCTGAAGGCTGCATTCAGCTGATTAAATTTTGCCCAACATACCTATTCATGATTATTTTACAATGAAAAGCAATTAAACATTTAATTACAATTAAACATTTTTGTGTTTGATGCCTCTTTTGTTAGTAAACAATAATGTCTCATAAAATGTGGGAATCAAAATTTCTTAGCCATAATTGCCATCTTTATAAAAATGTGCCCAATCGAGTGGTAACACACCCAAGATATCCCAATTTTCATTAAGGACTGGGTAACAGCCTGTAAAAAAGCAAGGCCTGTATTTGCAAAGAATCCATATGTTGCACTGTATTAGTTGTGTGGGGTCTTGTCTGGGGATTGCTGTGTGATTGCAGGTTCTGCTGCTCCCATCTGTGATTTATTTTAAAGATAATATTTACTGAGACAAGCCCAGCTCCTTTGAGCATACAGACTTGATGAGAGGTTCATTTGTGCATTTTACAGCTCAGTATGAATCACGGCACCGATGCATATAGGAACCTGTGCTATATATTTACTGTTTCCAGGGGAAAGCTGATAAGCCATCCTAAAACAAAGTTATCCCGTACTTCTTTTCACGCAGGGTTTGTAGCACCTAGGTGTGCCATTCTAGCATCCCAGAGGGACTGTCTCTGTTCTGGCACACAAACCATTTAGGGTTACTTCAGTCAAGGCCTCGCTCTTCCTCCTGAGATAACTGAGCAGGAGTACAGCAGTGAGCTTTGTCTCCTGTTGTACTTCAGCACATACTCATTTTGCAGCCTGAGACAACCCTTCTTTTGCTAAAAAATGCAGACTGGGGATGGGGTTCAGAGCTAAGTTTTTGAAAGTGAACCAAGGGAATTTGACTGATTCTTTGACTCGACAATAGATTTGGCTGTAGACTCCAGACAAGTCATTCAAGGTGTAGTTCTGTCATCCACTTATAGGTGTCTTGTGTTGTTCAAGTATCTTAGTACATTTTGGCCCTCTAAATGGGACTGACAGATAGTCAGCCTACACAGCCTTGACCTCTTGAAGCAAGTGCTAGAGCTCACATGGGTAACAACATGCAATATATGCAGTCACCTGCATGTGAGCAAGACACTTTAGTCTCTTTTAACAGCCCATAGCCAGTGACTCAATGGAGTCAGTGGGTTTGGGGTAAAATCTCTCTCTTCTGTCTCCCACATCCTCACATCTGGGCAGATAACACATTAAAATCCATTGGTTGTATTGACTAGCTTTTCCCTGGTTGTTATGGAGACCAGACAACTAGCTTACACGGATATCACTCTACTTGAAGACAACTAAAAGTGAGAAGAACCTACTCAATCTCCTTTTGCCTTTGCTTCCACACGACAAGTGTGTTGCCTCTTTTTCACACTATTAACTGCCTACACAATTTATGTTCTAAATCCCTCCAGTCAGGGATTTATTCTTGACCCTTTCTGTGGGTAACCAGCACAGCAAGAGTGGTGGTCTACAGCTCCTACGGCTGGACATTTAGAGGTGAATCATGGCGAGTGGAGATTGATGTTAGCAACATTTGTTAAAATAGAGGAACTGGAGTCTCACAGAAATGTCACACCAGAAAATAATCACACTTGTTCTAAAAAAAATTAAACCTTTTTTATTTGTATATTTATTTTTATATATAAAAGAAATACAAAAAAAAGAACACGAACAAAATGTTGATTATGGCAATTCAGTTTTGTCAGCCCCCTCTGCCTGGACTGCTGCCTCAGATCCACCGGGAGTGAGCAAAGTCCTCCGGTTATAATGTCCCTTTATGATTCCAGAGTTATTGTTCTCATTAAGGATTTGCTTCTGTTTTTGCCTGTTAAGAGACTGTACAAGTCCTAATACAACAGCTGCTAATGAATACTGTCCAGTCAGTTTTCTTGGTTGTAAGATTAAAGGATTTGGTTGAACTCTTCCTAGAAGAAAATATGTTTTGATTTTTCCTTCCTGTTCACTGATACCTTTGACATAAATCTCTCCTCGGTAGTCGAAAGCAAATCCTCGGTCCTTCAAGATCAGATACGTTTCTTCAGGCACTTGTATTCTGTCACTAACTCCTGTGCTGTCCATTCGACTTGCTAAATTAACTGTTTTGCCCCAGATATCATATTGCGGTTTCTTAGCACCGATAACTCCTGCTACGACAGAGCCATGGCTAATCCCTATTACAAAAAAATAAAAAACAGAATAAAAATGAGAGAGAGAGAAAAATAGCCAGTTAGACAAGAATGACTGAAAACCACATTTGCACTTCAGAACCATATGAAACCTGGTTCAGATAAACTTATCTCTAAGCTTAAGGAAAAGGTGTATATAAAAAGAAAGAAAAAAAGTCCAGGAAAGGTAGAAAATATGAAAAGTTATATCCTCAAAACTATTTTACAGGGTGTCCATCACAGTGGAACTGCAGCACTTACGTATCATCTGTATTCTGCATACTATTGCCAAAGTTCATGCAAACTAATTCTTAAGTAGTAGAAAAAATCTTTCTGGCTCTATACTGGTTGAAGGCAACCCTATCAGTGCTATGCAGCCAAGAAATGACATCCTTATGCTCCATGAAGTGAAAATATTAAAGTATTTCTATGATGTTATTGTAAGACTATATCTTATGATATTGTTGTGTAAATTCAAGGCAAGCAATAATATAGAAATGACTATATATTTTTTTTCTACAATGGAGTCTTAAGAATAAATTTACTGCTAGTGAAAGGCAACTTTGGGAAAAAGATCTTTATTAGATTTTTTTTTAAAAGCTTTTTTTTTTTTATACATATATAATTTGGTTATAAAAATGATCTCCAAATACAGTTGCATTCATGATCGATAAAATCTTTGCAAGTGATCCACATTTACTGGGCATAGATCCACGTTCCCTGAAAAATCCTGGAAGCTGGAGCTTTCCATGGTTCAAAACTGTTAGGAAGCACTCTGAGATAGCACAGACAGTGATGCTGCAACCTTCCATGCTGTGATTGATTAATACACTTCAGCTTTTCTTATGGTAAGACTGTCTGTAAAGGACATGTTTCTTTTGAGTGGATTTGATTTGGCCAGTGATCCAGTCAGCATAAGTCATCAGATTTGTTCCTGCTACGTTCCATACACTCAGGTCATCTTTTCATGTCCCATCCTATCGATTTCACCCAGGATAATAGGTTCCCCTGAACACCAGTTTAGAGGTGTTGCCACTGGGACAGATCAGGTCAGAAGTGGAATTCAATTTTTGTGCAAAGCCAAAGCACTGTACACAGAGTTTAAGGTAAGCTACTATTCCCCATTTTAATTTAAGCCACATTTTAATTCTCATGTTTGAACTATTCTTACCAATGCGGAGCTCAAAGTTGTTGAAAGAATGCTTGTTGATCTCCTGTATACTTTCATTCAAAGCTATGGAGAAGTCGGCCAGAGCACACAAATGCCCCCATTTGTCTTCACATTGCTGAGGAGTCATTAAAAAACAATGTTAGAAATGTTTTGCATTTGCCTGTAGAACAGCTCCCACCCATCCCCACCAAGTGCCAAGTATCTTACAAATTTGGAATCTGTAAGAACAGTCTGAATGTTCTGGATCAAAGGGAGGCAGGGTATTATCAATAGTAATGTTTCCCATTTATATTACACTTGTATATCTGGATACACTGAAGCTCGCTGTGAAGTACACGTTTTTTAGACGGGCAGATAATGATAGGACAAGGGTGAACGATTTTAAACTAAAGAGGGGAGATTTAGTTTAGATGTTAGGAGGAAATTCTTTATTCAGAGGGTGGTGAGGCACTGGCATAGGTTGCCCAGAGACATTGTGGATGCCACGTCCCTGGAAGTGTTCAAGGCCAGGCTGGATGTGGCTTTGAGCAACCTGGTCTAGTGAAAGGTGTCCCTGCCCATGGCAAGGGGGTTGGAACTAGGTGATCTTTAAGGTCCCTTCCATTTAAGGTTCCCAAGCCATTCTATGATTCTATGAAGTACCAAAGAAATTCATTTCCTACCAATAACCTGAAAGACAACCATGGGAATTCACAAGGCATATGAAACCTATCTAAGGCTGAGAAAGGATTGAGACTGGCCTGATAATGTTACTATTCTGAAGCCAGGTAATTCTTTCATTAAACAAATTTCCAGTCCATAGGAATGAAGCATTGCAAGCCCCACCTCAGATCAAGTGGTGCAGCCCTTTGACATTTTGATCATCCTCAGTATTTAAGCCAGATCATAAAAATCTCCCTAGCTTCACCCTCTTCTGGTCACACCATGCTCGTTCCTTGTCCTCAGCTTCATTCAGTTCAGGACATGCCATCCTCCCTTAGCAACCTTTACCTCTTAGATGTTGATGCAGTGATATAAATATATGTATGAAGATAAATATATTTAAACCATACATTTCATTAGGCTATTATGGTTTAAAAAACGGGATGAGTTAATCAGTGCTGGAAATGCAGTAAAGATTTTCTCCCTTTGAATTTTTACCCACATCGAGAGCCAAAAGAATTGGTTAGGAGCTGCGTAGCTATAACCAGCTATGTCTCTGATGTTCAGTTCTTTGCTCATCTCTGCACAGAAGCAATTTAAGCTGGAACAAACAAACAAAAATCTCATGTGTGCCTAGTTTTGTGGATTTCTAGCTGTCAGCATCACTTGTTACTCTGTAGGTGGGAGATGCTCAGCTAGTTACACTCCACATATTTTATAATGTATTCTAAACAAACAATGGAAAATTTCTAGTTTATGAAGCTCACTCTAATCTGACTGCTGCTTTCCTGGCAGTTGCAATCAACGTGGGCAGATCTGATTCCCACTCTCCTGTTAATCTGGGGCAGCACACCCCTCTTCTGTGGTGTTCTTCCTTGTGGGGAGGCACTGGTTGCCAAGCAAGACAGATTTCAGCAACAGCCAGCTTCTTGCTGGATGTATTTTAGAACCTCATCTTATTCCTTTGGAGACCCCATTTTCAGGCATATTCTTGGTGAATGAATGGATTTCTCTCATCTGGCTTTTCTGGGGTTCATGGCTATGACAGTGTATGTGTCTTCTGTGGCTGTTTTTTCCCTCAGGTTGGCTTGCACCTCTGTGAGGGCAATGTGCAGACTTCTCGTTTTATGATGTTCTTTAGTTGAACTGAAATGTCTGCTTTATTTTGATGTATGGTTTATCTTTCTGTCTAAAAATATACAGCTACATCCTTGTAATAAATGTTTAAATGCAACCTTGAGCTTTCATAAGTATGCTGCTAGTTAATACATCCTCTCTTTTCATAGTTTATTGCAGACTTCCAGCCAGATTCTGGTCTGAGTTACAGTGGCAACTTTAGAGTATGTCCGAAGATATAGACAGACCTGCTCTAGATTCACATCAGTGTGATTGAAAGGAGACTTTTTTTCTCTCTGATAAACTTAAATTTGAAGAAAGAATCCATATGGTTCTTGTTCAGAGCACAAGATGGCATTTCAATTCATCAAGAAGTGCAACTGTTGTCTGCCAGAAGCCCCAAATGTCTATTTTCTTTTAGCAAACAGAGCTCTATGAGCATCAAAAAGATAACACTAATATTCTCTAATATGAGTGATGGGATCGCGCTGAAAGCTTTGCTTCTTAAAGTAGACTATTCTCTTACCTGTTTTTCGGGTGATAATCCTGACACAGCCATGTATGTGCTGCCAATTGTTTTAATTTTTTCAATATCTTGAAATCTCTCTTCACCTAGTAACTAACACACATGTAAAAACAAACAAGCAAAACAAACAAACAAACGAAACTGTTACTTCTGTAATTCTTAATGCAAAATGCTTGTACAGATATAGAAATGAATCTGTGTGTTCATGGTTTCTTCCAGTCATGGCACACAGTTTGTTCTATGTTCAACAACCACAACAACAACAAAAAAAGCACCACCAACAAAAAAATCTGTTCCCAGGCAATGAATTTCAAACTTTCAGTTCTAAAGGCTCAACATAGTTGGGATTTAAATGAAAAAAAAAAAATAATTCTGTGATCAGGCAAAAATTTAATGAAGCTTTCCCCCCTTCTTTTATACACTGTCATGCATTCTTTTTCCATCTTGTGGGTTTGAGTTTCCTGTCAATTAAAAACTAAAGGGATTATTTCATCCAAAGGGAGAAACATACCAAAGGCATAACATGAAATATCCCTGGCCATTGAACTAACCACAGCGTACGTCAACCACAGAGTCAGGGTCTTGGAAGCTTTGCTGTTCACGTACAGATACAGCACCATCTGTCTCTAATGGGAGGCCGCACAGCATCGCGCAGGGGACACAAAGCCATATGGTTAATGGCTCCCTTCCAAGTCAGGAAAGTCCAAAAACTTGACCTGCTTCTCATTTTCTTCAAACTGCCAGAAAAGCCCATTATCTGCATTTCCCTCCTACATGGGCAGCCCTTCCAACTGCTCTCTTGAAGAAAAAGACTGTTTCTCGTTGCTCTGCTTTTGTGAACAGCCTGAGAGCACCAGGTGTGTGGGCAAGGGGAGAAAATGGTCTTGATTAAAAACAGCCTATGTTTTCATTTCCACATGGTTGCTGGAATTGGTTTTGCATCACAGCAAAGAGCACAGTAATATCAAGTGTATGATTAATATCTAAAACGATTATTTTTAAGGAGGAAAGAACCTATTGGCTGTCAGGAAATTTAGAAGAAATAAACTTAAGTTTTTTATTTCTTCTCATTCATTATTACTTCCAAATCTCATTTTTTTTTCCTGCTTTATCTTGTCTGTTAAATAGCTTATTTTCTTCTTCAAATAGTGGCTTATTTACCAATTGCTTTCTTCACAGTATGACAGGATGATGGATTTTGATATTGGGGAAAGATATTCCCATTCAGTCCTAAGTCAACAGCTATTTGTTGCAACACTTCAAATAGGCTAGCTAATTTACCAAGATAGTTCAGAAAATGTTTTCAAACACTAGAATGCAGTTGGTATCTGAAAAGAAACTAATAGCTTGATGCTGCAATTCATGTACAGCCGAAGTCAGACCCTGTGGTATATGATTGCAATAGAACTTGTACAAAGTAGTAGAAAAAAGAATGTTTCAGGATATACCACACAGCTGCAAAGTAATCGAGAAGACTGAAAGCACAATCCTGCATGTTGCCAAAACTCATGTTTGTGACAACATAGTATATTAAAATCTGTTGTTATAAACACCATGTAAATCACTGCAGGATAAAGGGAAGGGGGAGGAGGGGGAAGAACCCATGAACTAGAAATTCTTATTAAAACACAAATCCCACCTGTACCATCACTAAGGTACATAAATGATAGATTAAATGGATAGAAAGAATATTACATTCCAGAAAAAAAAATCTGTCAAGACTCATAATCTTCAGTAGAAATGTTCTGGTATTATTTTTTGGTACAGCATCTCTAAGAATGGGAATTTAGCTCTGTATGTACCGTCACTTAAAAAATGAGTAATTATAAAAGCTTATTTGTAATCTTCCTGTTTGTTTGTTGATGTATGAGGTGTTCCTTTCAGCACCGCTGGGTACAAAATAGGAAATTATGTATAACTGTAGTCTGTAATGATGCTATATATCAAAAAAAAAAAAAAAAAAAAGAAACTGTCCTTTTGTCAGTCCAGAACCCAAAACCTCCCATTCTGCTTCAGTCAACAAGAAGCCTGGATAAGTTGGAAATCAACAGACTTGTGGGCCTTCAGGGGAAAAACAACAACAACAACAACAACAAAAATAAGTAGAGGTTGTGCTTTGAGAAGACTCAGTCACCTCCTTCCCAATACTGACTTTTGGACCAGGCTCCCCAGGCTCCTTAAGAAAGAGCCAGTCACAACCTGCGTTGTCTGGGGCCTCCTACTCTGCACAGCTGCTGGTGGCAGATTCTGTAAGGCCACTGATCACTACTTTTTGTTTGACTGTTTTTGAATCCTTAACACAGATCCACTATGTGGAAAACAAAATAACAGATCTGGATAGTAAGCTTTCTGTTTTGTTGTAACAAATAAATACCTCTATAATGAAGTAAAAATAATGCAGCCACCCATCATATGTCCCTATCACATTTTCCAAACCAGGTCAGTTTGGATTTTTACTTCTGCTTTCTTTCAGATGTTTCTTTCAGAAACATCTTCCTGGCACTATGGACACAACCTCCCTACTACTATAACCTGTATAAAGAAAGGTGGGGATTCACAGTGTAGAATCTGATTTGAGATTAGGAACTTAATTCAGTTGTCAAAACATAGATGTCTAGTGTCATTTAGAGCATGCTTCCTTGTAAAATATCTAACAGCTTGCTCCAGGACAGTATGGGTTTTCTGATGCTGTAGTACTGGACCTGCCAATCCCACGTGGTTTTCTCAAAGCACCTCAGAAATATTAAATGGCACTAAGCACCAATGTCTTAGACTCCTGTCCTAAGAATTCTACATTTAGGTATCTCTACAGAGTTGTTCACATGATGCTGAGAGCCAACATTCTTCCATGGCTGATACATCTGCTCTGCTTTCAAGCTACACATTTGTTTCCAGGCCTGTATTGAGACAGTAGACAATCTTGGCAAGAAACACCATGAAAAGCAAGGCACCGTGATGTCATGTAACGTCTGTCAGTAGTTACATGGAAACATTACTGTCCCTGAAACACTGGACCTGAAATGGCCTTTGGTTCATTTTCCATGGCTAAGATTACTCACTTTGCGGTGGTTCTGTCACCTTTCAGATTGCTTAGACAGAGTAAACTAATGGCATGACCATGCTGGAAGTAGGTTAGCAGTCAGCAGGGGATCACATAATTTCATTTACCACCCATACCAAGAACATATCTATTATTCAACTAAACATGTCTGGGACATAATACAGTCCCTAATTAGGTCCTTTATTAATTACAGAACAGGTGTTAGGGACCTGAATGTATTATCATGTTAGGGTTTTTGATGAAAACCTTGTCTTCAGCAATCATCTCAGCAGCAATGAAATTTTGCTGTGAAGATTATATGAACGTGCATGACAAGATATCTTAAATTAATTCATAGCAATAGGCTTTGCATTAAGTTTGAGCCATAATCATTTTAATCAGATCTGGAAAGAAAAACAAAACTATTAATCATGAAGCAAGATGACAGCTGTGCAAAATCTCAGAGATAAGAATGAGGTATTTATACCTCAGGGAAAGCAGAGCAGGAGCTTAGCAGGTGACAGAGCTCTTCTCATAGGAGAGGAGGTTAGTTTTCTACTGAAATGCACAGGGATATATCTGTGAATTCTTCTATTTCCCACTGGCAATTTTAGTATCTGCTCGGCTGTATGAATAAACCCTCAATTTCATAGTCTCTCACAATTTGGTACACTTGACTCTCATCCAGATTTCATGATCTACCACTCTATGAACTCTCCTCATGCAGAGGCCCAGGATGAAGAAGCATGGAGGTGCAGTTAAGTCCCTAAACTGGGTTCTGTCTTGTGGCTTGGCACAGGTATCTTTGGTTTCTATATTATGCAAGAACGCCAATTATCCCTTTGTGCCTTTGTCTTCCACCTATAAAATGAAGATAATCAGAGGAACAAGGTGAAATAAATTCCTCAAAATCTGTGAGAGGTCTTAGACACTTGCTGCTTAGGACTGAATAAAAAAAAAAAAAAAGTTTTCTCCTAATCTCTTTTTCTCAACCGTATGCCTTCCATTTTCATCTTTTCCTCCAATAGCTTTCACTGAAACCCTTGGAGATACCTGTAGTTCAAAGCAAAGCAAAACAAAACCCAACAAAACAAAACAAAAACCTTAGACTATATCCTCAAAGAGAGATAGGTGCTTAAAGTAGGACTGAGGTACAACTTAAGAAAAAATAAAGGACATTAATTCTCAAATTTTCATTCAGCTGTAGTATAAGCCCTGGAGATGTCTAAACTCTGCCAGTGCTTGGAAAAAAATTCTGTGTGCTTTATCTATGGACAGAATCCTGGTCCACGATTTGTAATCCAAAGAATAAATATTCCTCCATGACATCTTTCAAAAACTCAAACTTAATCATTTGCATTCTGATAATGCCTTTTGAGTCGAGAGCCAACAAACAAACAAACAAACAAACAAACAAAGGTGAAAGCTGTTCTCATTTTTCCAAAGCACAGCCTAAATAGAGTTTTTCCCTGTTTTGTTTAAGAAAATTGCTCCATGGTAACATTGCTCATGTGGGATGTGAAGTCCACATCCAGCTCCTTTTGAGGGAACAAACTCATTCCTTCTGTTTTCTTGGAGTATGTCTTAACATCAACCTGACAAGACACTCTTCACTTCCCCATTCGATACTCTATCACAATACAGAAAAGAATTAAAAAATTATTTGGGATAAACAGAGATTAAACAGAACATGAGTTTCTGAAGTAGGATTTTTTACTGTTTCTCAAAGATTTCTTGCTATCCATGTGCCCAGTCCCCTGAAATCCACTTTAGTGACAATTTTGCCTTTCTCAGCAGAATTCTGAAAAGGATGTGTTTTTCCCATTTTCTCTTTAAATCCCTTTTCCGTATAAAATATTCCAGTCCAGCACACAGATCCAATCTCACTGCTAAATAGAGATGTGTCAAATTCTACATCTACTACTTGGAAAGCTGAGGAGGGATACACAACCCTGAAAACATCTTGAAGTGCATTGGTTAAAATTCCCCTTATGAGCCAATTTTGGCCTTATTTTTGCTCCTTTTCTAACTTTTAATTTCTTTCCAAAGCTCTTCCTTGTTTACCCTTCATCCTTTTTCTCTCCTAATTCCTCTTGGGCTCATTGCTGGACACGATACCATGATCTTAGCATCCTTACTAAGTAGCTGGCAACATATGCAGTAATGTTCTCCTGACTCAATGTGCTCCTGACTTCCTGTTCATTTTCTAATTTTTCCTTCCTTCTAGCTGGTAAATAGTTACACTAGGGATCTGTTCTATGCTGACTTTTCTTCTCCTGTTTATCTTATCCCTTCCTTAGCTCCCTTTCTGATATTAATTTTGGTCACCTTCTTGATGGACAGGATACCTAAATAAATACTTCTTTCTTTTTATGTCCTTTCTATTTTTTTTTCTCTCCACCCCTGAGTTCCTCAATAAAGCAAGCAGCTAACCTATGTATTACTTACCTGACCAGACAAGTGACATCAGTAAAAATGACATCACCTTCAGTCTTTACCCTACAATAGATTCTGAGCTGTGTGCTTCACATTTAACTTGACACTGTTTTACTTTTAATGTTTATTGAGTCCATTCACCCATTGTCTTTAAAATAATATCTTTATCAGTTTGGATTTAGATCATGATTTCCCAGAACTGCTGTAAATATCTTCACTCTCCTTTCTTCTACAGAATAAAGGCATGTTCTACTTCTGGGTACGCTGGAGCAGATAGTAGTTTTAATTACATATGTTTATATTCAAGTAACTATTGATTTTGGTCTCTAACTCACTAGGTCATTCAGACCAAAGTTTGGCAAGTCTAAATCAAAAAGCAAAATAGACAATTGTAATAGTAATTGGAGAGAAAAAAAAATGATTGGAAGAAAAATAGTAAATCTGATAATTTAGGATGACATATCTGGTGTTTGGGAACTCATAATCTAAGCACTATCAGATTTTCCCTAATAGCTGGTATTACCTCATCAAAATCTGCAATGATTTCATTCAGCAAGCGCAGACATTCTACTCCTTGGTTATTCATCTCAGTCTGGGAATAGAAGTCAGCAAATCCAGGAATAGAAGCAAACATCACACCAACAGCATCATAAGACTGAGAGTACAATTCCTAAAAGAACAATGAAGAAAAACAAGTTGGAGTGGGAATATAGGGAAGAGAAAGTCATTGTCTTCACTTAAGATGTGTTTCTTATTTCTTCCATGCATAGTAACTTAATAACTGAGGTTAACATTAGTATATTGTGTAAGTGACTAGCCAGGTTCAACAGGGGTAGGTTGACAGCTCTCATGGATTTTATGAAGGGTTTGCCCTTTGTTGGAAAACCTCTCTTTCTGCTTCTGAGGTCAGGGGACTACACTAGCAAAAAAATAAAAATAAAAATAAAATAGAATTTCTGATTTTGATTTATATGGGGAATCACTTGAAGAAATGAGGAATTAATTTGCAAATATAGGTACCAGAGAATCAAACACTGTTCGGGAAGTAAAAGGAACCTAATGTTTATTATTTGTAAGATGTTTAAGTCTGTCATATATGTTTGGAGTTGCTAACATATTTCTAGATTAGTTTATTAACAGGGATCAGCTAGGGCCATTTTAAATGTTTAACATGACCTCTTTGTAAAGATTTCTATTGATTATCACATTTTCAGGTGGATAATTTAGATTACTGCAACTCTTTATAAGTTTGTCTAGTCACAAGCTTACAGAGAGCTCTTACTCTTTGGTAAACTGTGGTTCTCCTAAGGTGACTGTGGAGCCATCTGGTTGCTTGGCTCTTGGAGAGGTTCCTGCTATTAGGGTTTGGAAGGAGGGAGAAACAGAATTGAGGGCTATATGGAGTTACTGGGGATAGAAAGCAGCTTAAAAGAGACCAGACACAGGAGGCTATAAAGTATGCCCTGGCATAAGCTTTCACTTATGCTACATAAAACCATTTCAATCTGGTATTGAATGACAGATTTATTTATGTGTAGGTTCTTGTGAAAATACATGTGAAATGCAGTCAGATCTTCTCTGAACACAATTTTTTATGAAAAAAAATCAATTTAAAAAACGCCAAAGACATAGTCTCCCACAACTCCTGGTATGCCTTCCTAGTGGCTAACATACCACAAACACACATTTTCTTTTATTTGACTTTTTCTAATTTCAACTTCCAGCCATTGGCATTTAATGCTACTGATTATATAGGCTCTATAATAATGTGTACTCCAGTGAAAATAGAAAAACTCTGCTAGTTTCCAAGTGCATTGCCAGCCTTTGATTCAGAAAAAAACGACTGATTCCTGTCCTGCCCTTACACTACATTCCACTGAAGAACATCTACAGGGTCATGGAAGCCATACTCTAAGGACACTCCTGTTCCCTTTCATAGATATAGAAAAAAAAGTAATACACAGGCCAGTTCATTGAGTCTTATGGAAAAAGAGACAATATGCACTTGAAGCACATATGCAATCAGACATACACTTTCCTCAGATCTTCAAGATAGAAAACAATTGGCTCAGCCTTCAGCTGCTCAGTTTTTCTATTTTTGGTAAAAAGCATCAAGACAAAAATAATATATCCATGAGAAAATGCTTACAGTACACATTTGTGAATTCATGTTTTGAGAGCAGAGAAATTAACTTAATGGCCAGTCTTGAATGGCAGAATTGATTGTACTGAAATGTGGTAGATGTTACAGCCAGCCAACTCACATAAATCATCCACAAGTATAGTCAATCTGGGAAATCGCCTTACAAAAAGCAAAAGTGGTGGCACTGAATTCAGTGGCAAATTATTGAAGCATCAGCAATGATCCGTGGGACACTTGTTTGCTTCTGGAGATTATTATGCATGTGAGCATATGTGAATTGACATGTAAGAGAGGACACATATCCCCCGAGAATCCATAATGCAGACATGACAGAACACTCTCATGGTTGGTATCCGGGTCTGCTCCATTTGCAATGAAGTGTTTTAAGCATGTTGCTTTTGCACATATATTTTCTCATGTGCAAAGTGCTGTTTTTATGACCGTTTAATACCCACAGAGTGTAAAATTCCTCAAGAAGCTGATTTCTATAGTTCCTTTCCTCGTAGCTTCTCACTATGTCACCTTTCCCTTGGTGTTATTTGAAATCACGTATTCAGAACACAATGATTCCTCATTGTGAGTGTAATTTGGCTGCTTATATCTATTTTCAAAATGTAGAATCAGAAAGGGGGAACCTTGAATCCATTTTACTGCACAATGAATCGATATGTCAGAGTTGGCAACTTGAATCTTGACGAATTTGTCACATCATCATTATTAAATATATTTCCAACATTAGATGAGAAAATTCCAATTTTATAATACAACAGTCTTTATTCACAGATAATATTATAATATGCATTTGCCTTATTTCAGATAAGGAATAAGTGACTTACTGCTGCTTTCAGAATCAATTGTTGGACTTTCCCATATCCTTTCAGCAACCCCGCTCCAAATTCTGTCTTAGGAACATCCAGAGACTCCATCATCAGCAGACTTTTTACCAGTTTTCCCTATGTCTGACAGACCTTCAGCACAGTTAGCTTACACTTACAAGTGTAAGTGTACTACACTTACACAAAGCTTTTCTATGAGTACAAACACTCTTTAGAAACATAACCACAAACTGTTTCTGAAATGGGTGCTTTGTTAATTGCACAGAAGAGGCAATTCAAAGCAGAGCAATATGAAATGTCAAAAATGTTCTTTTGGGTCTGGAGATGCAGGAGGCTTGGGTCTGTTGCTGCCTGTTGCACAGATTGCTTGCATAATAACTGGCAGGGCTGTAGTAATACTTCTGCAATACTGGGCTATCTTAAAGTTGCACAGATATTTTGTTAGATTTCTGTATTTTTGTTAGGAATATTTGATTTTAACAGACTCATAGGTTGGGAGGGACCTTTGAAGGCTTCCATTAAAAGCAGGAACAATTAAGTCAAGTTTCTCATGGCCTTTGTGTAACTCCAAAGCTGAAGAATTCACATCCTCTGTGAGCCTCTGACGCAATATTTGACCACTTCCCTGGGCAAAATTTTTCTCGCATATAACTGGGATTTTTGTTCCTGCAACTTGTGTCCATTGTCTCTTGTCCTTCATCTGAGAAGAATTTGGCTCTGTCTTCTCTATAACCACTCAGTAGGCAGTTGAAGACAACAATAAGATCCTCCTTCATCCTTTTCTTCTTAAGGTTGAAAAAACCCAGATCTCTCAACCTCTCATCATATGTCATGGTGTCTGAAAATCCTAATTATTTTAGTGGTCCTACCCTGGACTTGCTCTGGTAGGTCTATATGTCTCATACTGCGGACCCTAAAACTGGAAACAGCACTCCCAATGTGGACCTAGAAGTGCAGAACACAGAGGATAATAATTTCCCTAACTTTAAAACATGAATGTTCTTTTATGTTCTTTTTTTTTTTTTT
>VXAA01005869.1:270088-286975 GCA_013399115.1 Anseranas semipalmata | reverse complement strand
TTTTTTTTTTTTTTAATATGGACGAGGTGCCAAATACAGGCGGTATTTTTGTATTGAGTCCTATTGAGAATTGTATACAGACAATTCCCTAGTACAACTGCTTTTCTTTTGCTAATTAGACAAAATTATTAGAAATAAAATTGATACATACTTCATTATCCCGATCCTTCTCCAGGAAGTGACGGGCAACATGACTGGGTAAAATGTTCCGTAGCATATTTTCATTGTGCTCCCTTAACTCCTTCATTTCATTGATTTCTTCTTTTGCTTGAACGCGCCACAGAAAATCCAGCCTTGCTGTGTATTCAAGCTGTAGTTTCAGAAAGAAAAGAAGGGCAAAAATAAAACCCAACAAGATAAAAGTAGACATTGTATTGTCATCCTGGAAGGCTGCTCCTACCATGTAAGTACTTCAGCAATGCTGAATATCTTTGACTCAGGAAGAATTTGATTTCATTGCTAGAAAAAAAAAAGATAATTTCTTTGCCTTGTGTATGGAGAGTGTCTCAGAGAAATCTTGAGACTAATAATATTTGTCATATTCCTGCTACGGTCAGTGGCTAGAAAATTTCACAAAATTATTTTCCTTTTAAACACCTCTCTATTATGTAAATAAAAACATAATGGAATCAGACAGGAGATTAGAAATTGGAAGATATTGGTATGAAATAAATATGTTCTCCATTTTATATGTGTTTTTAAATAAAATGGGTTTCATGAAGAAATAACACAAGTATGATTCCAAAGACTTTGCGGAATAAGGTATTTTACCTCTCAAGGATGAGCATCGTTCAGCAAAACTGAATATAAAAGTCCAAGTCAGTGTCAAGGAGGACTTTCAAGTCTGTGGCACCAAAATGAGATGTTTCTACTGTTGGGACTTGTATGCACTTGTATGCTTTTTAAGCATAGGCTTTTTAAACAGATAGTGAAGGATATGCTATTTGGTACCCATTGAATACTCTGTCCCTGTTGTATTGGGGATCCAGGTTCTGCACAGTAACAATTTTGTGCATGTACAGTGGCAGTGCCTGATACCCTCTAACCAAAGTTAGATGCTTTTCAGTGCTGCATGTGTATAGAACAAAAGCAATATTCCTGCACAGCGCAGTTTATATATGCATACAAACATATTTATTGTATAATAAATTGTAAAAATTAATTGCAGTAGAATAATATATTGTATATTGTATAATATATATTTATTGTATATTTATACATATATATTTGTATATATATAAACGGCAGCTGTCTGCTAGCTGAAGTGGAGAGCATGTTGAAACATCACATTGTTTGCCTGAGAGGCATGTGTCTCAATACATGGACAAGACCAACGCTGCCAGAACTTTTGGGTGCATTGCACTGAAAGAGAGCTTTCAGATTTGAAGGCAGATGATACTTTAGCTTGCACAAGGCCTGCACAAAGGCTGATTTATTAAGCTACAGCCTTATTGAAAGTGATGGAAATATATCCTTGTGTGCTGTAAACTGAAAGAGAAGATATATTTGTGAAGCCTGAGATGCTCTAAACCGAGATAATAATCAAATACTAAGCAGAGGATCATATTGCATCAGGAAATACATGCATTTTCTAATTGGGAGAGACATCAAATGGTTTGCCAAAAGGTGCTGGGATAAGGAAGTGGTTGGGATATAATTCACGTACCAAGCTGAATTAAAGAACAAGCCTGCAGTGGGTGGGAATGACTAAGAGAGGGTTCAGGTATCGGCTAGTGACTCATCTGGCCCACATCTTTCGTCACTAGCAGTGACCAATGGCAAACTGTTCTGAAGAATATGCAAAAGCACCTTGCAAGGAGGCTTACGGTTTGTCTGCACTCTGGGGAGCTTTTCTTCCTAAAAGCTAAAAGTGAGCCTGACTTGATATAGTCTTTCAAAGCTTGTATAAATTTTAGCAGTGATTTACTTTCCCTCTAGATGCTATTGCCACCTTTATGAACAATCAATCTCTTTTCTAATTCTAATATTTTGATATTCCGTCTTGTGACTGTTAATTCCCTAGATTAACTGCACCAAAAAAAAAAAAAAAAAGAAAAAAAAATCCTGTCAGGAAAAATTATGTTTAAATCATTTTTTCCTGACATTTTGAGTTTCCTTGTTTTTCACCTTGCTTTTGTGCTAGAAGACAGAGCCCATACCAGATCATATCTGACTTTTATCTCTACCAGCTGACTGAGAAGGTAACATTGACTAAAATTTTGCAAGGAGATCTTAAGGTATTTTACAGATTGGCTTGGAGCAGGAGCTGCTGGCAGATTCTAAGTTCTTTGATGCTTCAGATATTTAACACCACTACAATGAGAGGTTTTTCAAAAAGCTGTAATATATATATATTTTTTTTCACAGCTGGGGTTTTTTTTTTTTTTCCTTTACATCTCTAAACCTAGCTCAGAATAGCAGCAGCTAATCTTTATATTTTAGATAATTTCATTTTGGTCATTTATAATCTCATTGTAACAGGAAATATTTTTCTTGGATCTTCACTGGATAACTGAGATGACACTGATAGTTCAGAGATAAAAGGACATGCTACATATGAGGTTTGAAAATAGACAGTTATAAGAAGATGTTCTGCTAAGTTCTGATACTTGCTAGAACTAACAAAATTGTAGGGTTGAATTTTGGGTTTAGAAATAGAATGACTGCAGAACAGTACCAATAAAAATGTCTGACTGCATATATAAAATGCATGAATAATGCATGAACATAAATCATGAAATGTTCAAGTTTTCTTGCCTTGCCATGTATCCCTCATAAACAGCCTTAATTTCAATAGTGAGTGAAGAGAATAGAGCAGATGTATTACACAGCAAGCCTAATATTCCCTGTCCTGCATATGCTACCCAATCTCTCTCCGGACGATTAACATATGCAAGGAAAGCACAAGGTAAGGATCTGACGGACAGAATATTTTTTCCTTTAAGAATGAGAAAGGAGAGGTTTTACACACCAAAAGGGTACATTCAACCAATGAAAATTGTCTAACTCCAAATAAAACCAGCAAATATCCTTTACTTACTAATCTAAAATCTACGTATAGAAAGATTAATGAAGAGACATGTAGCATAATATCAGAATTAGATATGTATTTTCCCCTCTTTTTCTCTTTCAATTGGAACAATCGCCTCTTCTTATTCCCACATTCCTCCTTGTTTTTTCAAGCATGAAGAAGGTTAAGGGGGTCATGTTTTTTGCAGATAGATTGCTGTGTGGGGATGTCAGTCCTTCCTCCCTTCCCACAAGGCTTTGTAGAGCTAAGCTACAGCTCTGACATCCAGAGGTTATTGTGTACAAAGCCATCTGTGCCTGCCCTGTCAAAGTTCAAGTTTTCCTTTGTACCAAAGAGCTCCAGAAGCAGAGGAGCAATCAGTCAACACTTGCCTGCACCAGAACACTCATCTACAACCTAAAAGAAACCAGAGAGGATCTTTGACCTCTGTTTCATAAGGTCTCTTTTTAGGTCTAATTGGAGTGGAGGGAGAGGAGGGACTGAGCCTGCTTTTGGCAGTTTTGTTCCTTCTGCATTTGTTAAAACATTTCTTTTCACAGCCATGGCAGTAGGTTGCATTCAGGTTTAATAGGTTACTTATTTTGCATCTTTTCACTAAAGATGTATTTCCAGTAGAGAAGACTGTATGTGATATTGCATTTTGATAAGATTTTAGGGGATGCTTTATGTTCTACTAAACTCATTAAAAAGATAAAGCAGTAAATAAACACATTTTAGTACAGAATGTCTAACCTCACAATTGTCCACTATACTTTTTTCATGTGTTTTTTCTCAAGTTGAGCTTGCAGAAATACTATTGTAAAATATGTGTTACTCATGTTAAAAATATGTTTGTAGATGAAATTGGCTTTCTAATAGGGAATTATCCTATTTGGCCTGATATCATATATCAGTAATAGAACTGTATGTAATTACAGGTTTAGCACAAGAGAATGTCTCTATTTCTTGGCTGAAATACCAGTAAGATCATAAGAAAACACTGACTTCAATTAGACAGCCTCACACAACCTTTTCTTGATAAGAATCTAACTTAAAAGTCTAAGTGCAAATGCAGGGATTAACTTTAAATCACACTGGATAAAGAACAGTAGAGAATTAGCTGTTCAGAAATTAAATGCCCATAAGCTTGTTCTTACAGAAGTCATCTTTTTTTTTTGTAAAACCACCTAGAATGAGGCATATCTTAAACTATTCTAATTTAGTATACTTCTGCAGTTTGTGAAAAATAAAGCTGTGTTGGAGGACAGCTTTATCAGAGTTAATGAGTTCTGCATCAATTCAGATGATTGAAAAGGTTTTTTTAACATACTCTGGATGATTTTTTTTTTTTTTTTTTTGGTATATTTCATAATTTGAGACCATACAGAGACCTTTAGGCTAACTTTATAATAGGAAATAACACAGTGTAAGGAAAAAATGTTCCCAGGCACTGATGTTGGATATTGTTAAACAGATTGGCCCTATGAATCATTTGGGAGAACATGCAGAGGTAAGCACATGTCAAGGACCATAAGCACATGTCAAGGACCATTTCCAAGGGCAGTTTGGGTGCAGCCACCCTGTTTTATGGGACAAGGAAGATTAATAGGTTAGAAAAACACTGTGCTGTGCCAACAGGCCTCCAGTCAGGAGAATAGTTTCAAATACCCTTAATCTGTTTTGTGTAAAATACTAACATTTGCACTCAGATTTTTGATTCTGAAGAGCATCGCTTGGGATTCAGTCTAATCCTTACTCTATCTTAACTCAGTGTTTTCTTTCTAAATGCTTACTCTCACTTTATAAGATTGCCAGCCCTTAGACTTGTATCTTTGCTTATGCTGAGAATTTCCTACCCCTCTCTTATTGCCTCACTCAAATTAGGATCTACAAATGCTGGTATTAATCAGCCTGATCCTCTTCAAGAGAAAATCTTTAAGCAAGTTGAACACGCAGGACCATGTCTAAAGGCAATTGTCATTACTGCTTCCTTTAATGCGGTAGTTCTGTTTGTCTTTATGTGAACAGAAACTGCCTGAAGTCAGCATGCTTGATATGCAGCACTATAGAGATTGTCAATCAGAAGCACTGCAGACAAAACACCCTGCCTTAGATGTCTTTTACTGAATGTATTGGTTGGTTTAAATCTTATTTTGATATAGTAGTTTCTTGATTCCTCCTCAAGTATGCCAGTCCTAAAATACTGAGGCACCTAAGTCCTTGTTATGATCTAGGCACAGGTGAAAGAGTTTCTGCAAATAGTCCATGACCCTTTATAAGCTCAGTTTTCCCACAGTTCCTCAAATATGGTGTTTTTTCCCCTATGAACATACGAAGTCATTTCATGGGAGTTTTCTTATTTACTGACTTGTTATTCTCTTTCTTCATTTTGTTTTTATGCTTGCTCAAGTGAACTGAAGTAGTCAGATGCCACTAGAATTGTACAAGTACCTAAGATAAATGAAGTCCCATTTGTTCCTTCAACTTCTATCAGCAACTACAGTATAACTTGCCTATTGCTGAATATAATATTGCACATGTTAAGAATGCTAGGCAGCGTCAGATGTAGGCTTTCTTTAATCAGATTCCGCATATGGTTTATTAAATTGTTAAAGGTCATATGCTCAAGTGGATAAAAAGGCAGTCGGTATTTTGAAAGTAATTATTGTCACATCCTGCAATTGCAAGTGATATAGGGAATGGTTAAGGCAAATGTTTGCATTACCTGTTGACCATGATAAAATACGGCTAAAAGGAACATTGCCATTAGTAGTAAAGATGCCTCCTTTGTACCCAGGAAGTCTGTTCTGGAAAAATAAAATAAAATACTGTTATTGATTTGTCAGTGTTTGTTGTAATCATGCAGAATTTTCATTCCATGAAGCACCTCAGTACTTTTTCTTGTTCATTAAAAAAATCCTCTGTATTTGAACATTTAACTTAGAAATAATTAGTTCAAGAGGACAGGAGTGTAATTAGAGTGCTTGCTGTTTGGAAACAAATGTATTAAATAACTAAATTGTAGCCTACAGTAAGTACACAGAAGGTGATGATCCTTCTCTTTCATATGTGATATGCAAGTTGTGTGCCAGTCATTCCCTTTTCCTGGAAGCCTCATAAAAAACAATGAACACAACAGCCCTTATGGAGTATGGGAGGTGGGATCTGGGTGGGGAAAGGTTGGGTCTGGAGCTGGAAAAGGGAAACTTCCAAAGTGTGATAGTAAAAGCCCAGCGAATGGGCCTAGAGAAAAAAAGATAGACCCCAAGGCAGTTGCTGAAATTTAAATATCCCTGTATTGATTTTACTGAGACACAAAGAGAGCATAGAAGAATTGTCTGCCTATGATGGGAAGTAAACGAAACTCTTGTAGACAGTAGGGAATCAAAGAAGATGAGTCAAGAAAGTACGTGTCTATTTTCTGCTGAATGGAATCAGAGATGCTGTGTGTGGAGCCATGAAGAAAGTGTGATGAAATATGGTGATAAGAACCCAGAGCAGTCTAAGTGGGTTTCGAATATAAGGAAGAATTACAGTTATGTGAACTGAAGAAAGCCATTATCTCTATAACACGAGAGGATTTTAAAGGGGCATGTTTCTCAGGGGAAAATGACATAAATGGAGATGTTGGGGAATTGGTAGGGCCAACCTTATAGTAAAACAAAAGGGAGAAGGAACTAAATCTGGAGGTGAAAAGAACACAGATACTTGACAGTTATTTTGTTGAAGGTAGATGATGGAAGAAGAGGAAATGGTTAAAAGGTGCTTAAAGAGTGAAATTATGAAAAAAAGTCAGTATTGGAGTAAACGATGAGTGAAAGGTAGAAGAGACTTTGAGACACTCTTCTGTCTATCTTGAGATATAAGAATAATGCACAGCCCAGACCCTGAATATGTTTACCATAGTAATTTCAAAAGAAAGATCAGGTGATATTTGTCAGAGGACTCCTATGACAAGGAAAATAGGGCATAAAAAAGCGGATCTTGATGGAGACTAAACCAAATGGAAACTTGCTTGTGAGTAAGCTAACTGAACTAACCTTTGTGGGTCTGATGAAGAATTTACTGTAAGGAAATGTGTTACTAGGGGATGAGTCATCACTATAGAGCAAAAGACAGGCATGAAGCATCTTTTTCATCTGCAAATACTTTGGAATTCAAGTGTTTTCCCATTTTGAAATTGTATGAAATACAGCCTCCCAAGGATTTCATTCTGGAAGGACTCTGATACAGTGGCTAAGGGCAGCAGCCTTAAAGAGAGTAGTTACAAATGTCTCTATTATTGGATATTGTCGTAAGGTAGTTATAGACCCAAATATATGAGACAGATGAGTTTTGTATTGAGTTGCAATACCTTTTATTCAGGTATAACTAAGAAAACAGAGAAGCTTCTGGAAACAGAGCCTTGAACCTTGTACTCCCTAATGACAGAGGTGAAGCTCAAGTCCTTGTCCTGAATGTGGAGCACCTCAGCTGAGATGAACTGTTCTCCTGGACTGTTGGCTGCTCTGAAGTATATTCCTGGCTTTTTCTTCCTCCTGTGTGATAAAGTCTCTGGAGAGTTTCATTGCCATGGGGAACGGAAACTATTCTGAATTCTTTAAGATTTTCACACAAGGGAGAAACTTTCTTTGCCATGTTTAACTAGTGAAAAAAAAAAAAGATCATGACATGATCAGACAATCATACCTACTTCTAGTTAATGCTCTTGGTCTGAGTATTGTTTCCTTCCTGCCATTAGTCATATTTGCTGGGCTCTGCCATGAATATACTATGTGTCATATCATTAGACAGCAGGAACATTACTAGCATTAGAAAAAAGAATTGCATCCCAAGTCATTAGCTTCTTCGTACTGTAGCAAGCTAACAAGGGAAGATATGTGTGCAGAGCTTTACTGTGTGTAAAGACATGGCTGTTGTGAGAACTACTTGCACTGCAAATGCATGCTTTTCTGTGCTTCTGCAGATATTCAGCTATTGTTCTTGCTGGCATGCATTTAAAAGCACAAGCAGCAACAGCACAAGTTGGTCAAGTATCAAAGATTAAAGATGTTTTTTTTTCTGAATGAGGAAAATCACTGCTGCTCTAGGTTCAGCATTATTTAGCACTTGGAGCAGCTCTAACTGCAAATCATGGTGGATCTTCCATCCTCCCACTGGCTCTTCAACTCCTCTTTCTGACAAGGAAGCCTGGCAGGAGGAGCCTGTCCTTCAAATGCCCTCCTACAAAATGGGATCATCCCTGTATTCCTTATATCTCTAGTAACTGTATGTTATAGCTTGAGATTTATACAGGTAAAACCCTGCCCCTACAAAATTAACTATTTACTCCTGTTTTCTTAATTGGAAGTAAAAGTTTAAATCAGTATTTGTGGAGTTTTCAGGACTAGAAGCAAGTGATGTATATGCACTATAACTCATATTTTTAGCAATATGGATGGACTATGGGAGACATAAGAGATAATCCCTGCTCAATATTTAATTTTCCTCATGAAATAGCATTTAAATAAAAAGGTCTGAGAAAAAATCACATTATAAATCTTGTTGGATTAGTCATTGCCTCTTGCAACCAACACTATTCTTAACTATGGCATTATCCAATATGTGTATACTCTGACAAGACTTGACCTTTTACCTTGTTAAAAAACAGTTTCTAAAGGAAACTGTGAACACTTACTCGCCATTGTGGTTAAAGTTGTCATATTGCAGAAAAAGTGAAGCATAAATGGTCTCAGTCAGCAGAGAATAGATTGCAATCATGATGAGAAGTACTGCCAGCTTCAGGACAGAGTTGAGACGAAGAAAGACGGCACAAGTCACCATTGCCAGCACGCCGGTGAAGACAAAATACTGAAGAGAAAACAGCAGTCATTATTTTCAGTGATTAGTGATTATATATTCACTCCATAGATATCTACATAAATGATCAAATGATCAGAAGTATCAAAAAAATTGCTCTCAAATTTGGTGCTCATGTAGGTCTTAGTGCACAGAGCACTGTAGAAACAAAGTGCTCATATACAATGTATAATTTACAAATTCTCTTATTTTGCACGACACCTCCATATTAGCAGAAATCCTCTTTTGCGCCTTTGTTGCATTTTCATAGTATTAGATAAGGAAAGGGCATCCTGTACAGTGAAAAGAGGAAAGCAAGAGATCCTGTATGTAGCAGCTTGCTAATGAAAAGTCAACTGAGTGAGAATTATTTTTATTCCTTTGGTTCTGAACTTCCACAGGAGTCACATTAACCACGATAGGAGAATCATATTCCTGCTTTATCATTTTCCCATGCTACCTGAAGAGAGGATAAAGCCACAGGCTTGGGTGTTTTTTTTTTTAATTATTATTATTTTTTATTTGTAATATTGCAGGTCAAGCTCAGTTTCATTACTTTCTTAAAATGTGATGCCTGGAAGTTTTATTCATATTTCATTTTCTAGTCTCATCATCATCTCATTTTTCTCAATGATTAGTCATCTGTCAAATGCAATCCATCCAGCTGATACTGGATATAGAGAAACAATCATGGCCACAAGCTATTCAGATTTGAAACAGCAACATCAACACCCACGGTCCAAATGTAGTTTAAATTAACTCCTATCATACAGCTTTAGGAGAGATTGCAGCATTCATTTCATTTTCTGAGTACCCTTTTTCTTTAGTACAATTCCTCTGTGGGAAAGTGTGCACCTCTACAATTTGCAGCATACTGGTGGCAATATCATGATGCTGCCATACGACTCTCTAAGCAATGTGCACATGACCAACCCATTGATTTTACTATCTGCTTGCTCATCATAGAGAGGATTTTGTTGTTGTTGTTTCAGATGGAAATTCTGGGCAGATGAGATTCTGGTGCTCACAGGAGGGAAGCTGGAGGACTTAGTTTGGTCAGGCATTTACTAATGTCTTGTCATTGATTTCATGGATGAACAAGGATACTACTAGCCAGAGAGGGCTTCCATTTTCCTCAATGACTTTTATTGAAGAAAAAAAAAATTCTTGACTTGTACTAAAATGTAGGTCTTGTCACATCTCAGTGTCTCATGTCTACTCACACTTCAGCTGTCTGTTGAACACTGTCTGCATATTTCCATATATACAGGCTGAACAGCAAAGACAATAGAAAATGTTGGGGTACATAAAAGTTCTGGTTATAATGCTCTATTAGACCATAAGATTGATTCATTCTATAACCCATCTCTACTTTTTCTACCAACCTATATATAGATGACAAGGTTCAGCTTCACAATGCTATTAAGGCACCTGACTCCACCACCAGTCATTGATTTTAGGTAGTAGTTGACATGTAACTTTTATGGAGCTGTGCCTCAGATTCAAAAGTACCCTCAGAAATACCTCAGGATATGAACAGATGTCTGTAAAAGATGCAGATGAATTGAACGTCTGGTTCTTCAGGGGTACTGGTTTGTCAAAATCACACCATAGCTGTGAATAAAGAAAAAAAAATAATAAAAAAATCAGGGCTACATCGTGCACTGGTGACTAAGTGCTTGTGTGGCTGGCTGGCTGGGTTCAAGGATAACTTGCTCCTTTCCATACCAGCTTCTTAACTGCCACCAAGGACTAAATGGACAGCAAGAAGACAGAAAAATGGGGATGAAAGGGAAAGGGGAAAGCTATTCACACTACAGGCATTTAGCATCCAGGTAGCCTTCCTATTCAATCCTGTTCCCAAAGGGGAAAGATGAGATCCTCCAGAAGTTTCAGAGGACTGACATTGGACTCTTAAGAATTACCCTCTGAAAATGTTTATACTTTACTATGAATAATATAGAAAAATTATTAAATCGTGAGCATAAAATCAGACTGTATGTGTACACTTGTTTGCAGGCAGGTTTTTCCTGCTGTGTTGCTCTGGATGGTGCTATCCTTCTAGGGATGGGATAAAATCCCATGGCATCATGCAGAATTGGCTTGTGTCAAAAAAATAATGTGGTCCCAGAATTGTAAGTGAGATGTCTAGAATGGAAGAGAAGGAAAAATGGTTCATGACACAATGTTTTTGAGCATAGTATTTAGGAGAATTTCAGAAAAGACCGACTTTACTGTTATGACCTACATTCATTTTAATGGTATTTCAAACAAGCTGTATTAAATATAAACAAGACACCAGTGTTGAGTTGTAATATATCATGGTCTTAGAACACAGGAAAAAAAAATCATTAATGTTTTCATATTTTGACAGTTAAAGCAGATGGAGTTTCCTGTCACATATATTAATGCAATCTGGATGTTTATACTAGGTCATTTCATCAGCCTGGTATGTACGAGCTAGTTCTCCTGTCCCTCTATCCAGCATAGTTAAGAGAGTTTGTTTAATGAAGCCCAATTACCTAAAATTAAATTCTAACGAATTTTGAACTTGGAACTCTCTTGTTTGTTCTTTCAGCAACTCAGTCATCTTTGCAGTGCAGCAACATTTTCTAGGTTTTCTGTGCAGTCTTGCATGACAACAGATAATGGTACCTTCTGCAATTTAATGAGGTGTACAGCACCTCTCTCTGCAGGGCAGAGTGCCATGACAGCCACTCTGGGTGCCTTTTTAAAAGATATTAAAGATCAGAAACTTTTTTTCTCTCTTTTTTTTTTTTTTTTTTTTAATTATAAGAATGTACTCAACATAGAAAATCACAAGACTCGTTTGCCCATCTGGTGAAACCAAAGCCTTATGTTTCTTGTTAGAAGGCACTTGAGTCTTACTCCCCTCCAGCTGGCTGAATTTGAACTCAATGGATGCACATAGCTGCAAGGCTGAGCTGCATTACCTGCTCTTGAGTCCATAGGTCCCTAGAGTGCTGCAGTCCACCACATGGAGACCAGTGGCTATGAAGGTACCTCCTTCATAGAAGTCACTTTTTTTAGTGGTGTGCAGGAAGTAGTTAAAAACAAACTATTATGATGGCAGAATTTTGTCATATGAATTAATGAGATTATATAAATGTTGTGGTTTTCTGTAGAGGTCAGGACTCAGTGACTCAAGTCATTGCAATTCTGAATATAAGATGATAAATATAACTATTTCTTGCCTTACAGAAGACCACTGACATAAGAGTAAAAGAAAAAATTACATTTCTTTTGACTATTTTTGGATTAGCCATCCCACAAGATTACAGTGGACACAATCTTCAAAAATAATCCACAACAAACCATGAAGAAAATCTTGTTATCATCATATCCACAGCAAACCAGGTATGGTTACCTTGTTCCAAGAGCAAGATTCTTTATACCAAAATCTTTCCTGACAGATGTTAGTCAAACATGATTCAAAAACCTCTAAATTCTACAACACACCTTAGTGATCTATACTATAATGTAGAACTGTCCTTATCTTTAGGAAGTTTTCAGCCCTATTGAACATCCTGTCATCTACTGTATTTATATTTTCTCAATGGCGACATTCTTCTTTCTCAAACTGACTCTCCTGTCAGTGACTGCATGGTATCACAAAGAAACCAAGACAGATGTTGAGTCCTAGCATATTGGCAACCTGAATTCAATCAAGGAAGAATGACAGCAATATAAAATAATATGATCTGGTATCTGCTAGCAAAAGATGATACAAACCCTTGAAGTATCAGATTTCAGTATACTTAGTGCAATGATATAATAATCATAATTATTACAGGATAATTATTGTCGCTGTTGTGTCGTTATAGTTGCTATTGTTTTTATTGTCACTAAATATTTTCTTGGTCTAATCTTAGGGTAATAAATATCTATGAAGAACAAAGTTCAGATGCAAAAGCACAGCTACCTCCATACCTAAAAGGTGCCCTAGAAGAAGAAAGTGTGATGAAAATGTTATTTTTAATCTATTAGTGAGATACTTACCTTCTTCTTGGCTCAGGCTTCAACACCTGTCAGGTTGTCTGATATGATTATCTGCCTAATTCATGCAAAACTGTCTCATATTTCTGAAGACATCCAGATAATCAGGGCTCTATTGTATTTGCATCTGTGTTACTCTTTTACCATGACATGGTAAAAATGACATGTTGGCCAAGCCAAGAGTATTCAATTAGCAATAATTAGCACAATTGATAAGCAAAGCTTGGTACGTGCCTTTCCTTACAGATACACTGACTAAATTTGCTCTAGATTTCTCCACCTGGATCTTAGTGAAGATATGTACATTAGGAGCCCAGTCAGACTAAATTCCTTGTGTGGGCAATGGAGAGAAGAAAATATCTTTATTGAGACCAGTACGATCAAAAGACATCTTTGGGGATATCTGTTTTTCTGCAGTGACTATAAAGAAAACTGAGAGTGACCACGCCCATAGTTTGTTACTTCATCGAAGGCGAATCTGGGCTGAAGTGGTTTGTTAAAACCACCAAATGAGCAAATGGCAAGATATGGTTAGAATTTAGGTTTTTCAGCTTTTCTCCTATGCTGTGGTTACTGGCCCAACTTCACCTGCTCCATCCTTTCCCTATAGGTATTTTTTAGTTTTGTTGACCCTTCTCATTTTTTATTAATATAATTGATAGGAGAACTGTGAGATGAGGAATTTAATACCTATAAGCCTTACTTAAAGACTAACAGTCTTTAAGAAAGTCTATCAGAATGTCAGAAAATCATGAATTGTCCTCAAACTGTGGATATATTGAACAGAAAGTAGCAGAAAGGTTTTAAAAATAAACGATCCTTATTAGGGAGAAATAATTAGATATTTCAGAAATATGTAGTTTAAGCAACAGACTGAATTTCCTGAAGCTGTGGTACTTTGCCTTTTATATTTAAATTATATCTGGCTTATAAACACATTAGTTAGCAAGTCGTTTAGCAAGCTTAATAATTCATAAATCATCTTTTCCTGTATAATATACCCTGGTTCCCTCTGTAGCTTACAATATTTATGATGGCTCCAAGAAAATTAATCAGAATAGATGCAAATATAATGACATTCCTGGCCAAGTAGGTCTCATTAATCCAGCAGCAAGTTTTCCGGAGCATTAAGGGTAAACATTTGTAATCCTCTGCTGTGGTGATTAGCACAAGAGCGGAGTGCAGCATAATCAGAATAGAAAATTGAATGACCATTGGTATCACCCTGGGAAGAAAAAAAGAGAACACAGCATTAAACTCATCACAATACCATCACTAATACAAATAAATGTGCAAACAGTTAACTCTAGGAAAAATCGGTTGTCATAAATACGAGACAATTAGTTCACGAAAAAAAAAGACAGATAAAGCAGAGATTTGTTCTTGTTCCATAGGTCTGTCATTGCTTCACATAGTTTCTTGCTGAGAAACTGCTGTTGAAGAAATAAGCCAGAGAAATCTCTGCCAATGCCTCTGTCTGTCTACCTAGGGTCTGAACAATCAGAACCTCCCTTCTTTCAGGATTCAGTTGTCCCTTAAGTTGCTTTCAGAGCAAATCTATTCACGTTGTGGGATCCTGACTCCACTTATGTATGAACTGGTTTCCACCCCAGTAGGCTAGTTTTCCATGGGCAGTTTGGAAGAGTGATATTTTGTACAGAGCACAACACAGGTGTCTTAAAATTATACTCTATTGTTGGTCTCAGACTGTACACTCAGAAATGACCAGTACAATGACGCAGCCTGATTTCTAGTGTAAGTCAGGGCATAATAACTACAGAAATGTAAGATTTCCCTAATTCTAGTTAATAGGGGGTCATCTGCAACTAAGAACATCATCAATTTCAAAACAAACAAACCAACTGATCTACTGTTTTCATGGAAGCCCTTGAAAATAAAAATCAGATGAAAATGTTTTCTGTGGTCCAAAAATGTTTAAATAAAACATGTCATTTGGCATACCCTAGACTTCATTCTTGTGAATATGGTCCTTAACCAAGTATTGTTAAACGTGTACACTGAATAGACAATTCAATTCCTTTGAATAAACCATTAAAAACAGAATTTCTTCTAGTCCATCTTTCATTATATTTTTCTAAATTTGTTCCTTTTTTCTTGCTTAAATCTGGGACATGAAGTCAATCAAGTAACAGACATGCTTGAGAAATATGGTAAATTGTTTTACTTCACTGAGAACAAAGCACTCAGCACTTCATAAATCAAGTTTATTGTCCCTATTTCTGCCAGTTATTGTCCTTTTGTATCTCTTTTCCCAAAGATTTTTATTTCAATTAAACCCATGCAAATTAAAAGAAACTCTACTGCTCCTGTATACTTCCCTCTCTCCACACTGCTTTCCCTTGCCTTTTTGCAATATGGAGTAACTAAGTTAAGTAATTAAAATTTCTAGTAACCTAGTTGTATACATGCCAGTACGCTACAGTGATTTAATTGTAATGTCTCACAGAAAAAAATCATTGAAAGAGGACTATCAGGGCATTCCAGGGTGACTTCTTCATTTTCAGTAGGTGAGATGTATTCTGCTTCTTAACTCTTCTGTATATGTTTTATCTTATCGAAAACATGAAGGTTCAGATTTGGTTACACATCTGCTATCCCTCATCTCATTGAGTGAGGTACAATACTATTTGTATGCTTGGGCCCTACTGCAAGACAAATTTCAAGGTGTAAGGTGGAAACAGTAGAGAAAACATCAGCATAGCTTTTCTTTCCTAGTTTTTTGGTAGGTTTAGATCAGCCATATCCACTCCCTGAATCTGAGTGTGTTATATCTCAACTTACCTGAAATTCTCCTCAATTTCAGGCTAATCAGATTTGGCTTTAGCAGAGCAAATTCTGAACTCATAAAGATCTAAATTCAAATCCATGGTTTAAGCCTATTAACAATAAAATTTTCACTCTAGAAAGTTTCACCATGAGCTAATAGGCATGGAACCAATGGAAAGAGGATGCAACACTGAGATAATGGTAGGGGAGGATATGTGGACAAAGCAGGAAAAGCTTGAGAATCAGTCTGTATTGGAACTGCACTTCTTAGCTCTGGCCACGTAACAATTGATGGGTAGAGGCCAAAATATTTGCACCAAGGAGACACCAAAGATGCACTGGGTAGCTTATGTGAAAACTGTGGATACGCTTTCCTCACAGTACTGATGTTTTTAGGAAATACCTTTAAAAAAAATGAATATGTTTATATTCAAAAGGAAATACTTTTATTGACATAAGTCAGATTGTCTGTGGGAAATGTTGGTCACAGGTAAGTTGTTGAGGCTGGGAAAAGGCATTAAAAAAAAACACCAAAACATATGATGTATAGGTGCCAAGTGCAGAACAGTACTTCTATATGCTATTAAAACCTTTTTAGATTTAAACATTATCCTTTAAAATAATAATCTGATTTGTAATGCCCCAATTCAGCTATGATGATAGAGATTATTATACATTAAATCTAATGGTGTTTTAAATACAGTAGTTGCTATGTTGGCAACATGGACAGTGGGATCGAGTGCACCCTCAGCAGGTTTGCCGATGTCACCAAGCTGTGTGGTGCCGTCAACACACTGCAGGGAAGGGATACCATCCAGAGGGACCTGGACAGGCTTGAGAGGTGGGCCTGTGAGAACTTCATGAAGTTCAACAAGGCCAAGTGCAAGGTCCTGCACCTGGGCCGGGACAATCCAAGCACAATACAGGCTGGGTGGAGAAAGGATTGACAGCAGCCAAGCAGCCATGCGGAGAGGGACTTGGGTGTATTGCTGGATGAAAAACTAAATACTAGCTGGCAATGTGCTCTTGCAACCCAGAAAGCCAACCGTATCCTGGGCTGCATCAAAAGAAGCGTGGCAAGCAGGTCAAGGGAGGTGATTCTCCCCCTCTACACTGCTCTCGTGAGACCCCACCTGGAGACCCCCACTCAGCTTGGAGGCCCCAGCATAAGAAAGATTTGGACCTGTTAGAGCAGGTCCAGGGGTGGGCCACAAAGATGATCAGAGGGCTGGAGC
>VXAA01005869.1:249718-269854 GCA_013399115.1 Anseranas semipalmata | reverse complement strand
GGGGAAGGGGGGGGGGGCTAGATGATCTTTAAGGTCCCTTTCCAACCCAAACCATTCTATGTTTCTACTCTATGATTCTATGATAAACATTATTCTTTTCTGATAAATCAAACAGACTTGGTGGGACAATAACTTCTGTAAAGTATCAGAACAGAATAAAATGCAATGTACTTCAAACTTTCTTTTCTATCACTTACTAAAATTAATCAAGCTAACACGGAAGCATGACCAAGGTATAAGACTCTGAACATGGCAAGCAAACCTCAGAATAATTTACAGGAATGCAGCTATGGCTTATATGTACAGCTTCTAATCTCAGAACTTCATAATTAGTGAGACTTGGATTGTAAGAGTCTAGAAAAAATAGCTAAATAGATAATAAACAGAAAAGGAGACTGTAGTCAGAAAAGCATTTTTCTTGTGGAACACGTCTGAACTGCTGTAAGTAAGACATATATGATAGTTTTTTGTAGCACCAAATTATGTTACAAAACATCTTGAAATAATATATGAAAAAATACCAAAATGGAAACTCTGTTCCCTAATGAACTGAAATAAGATGAATTACCCATTAACATCCCTTGAGATCTTCCATGTGGTAACATTAGCTTTGAAACTCTTCTGATGATGTACTATTGGTACACAATGTTATCTTACATTTGTTTCAGCATTTCACTCCCACAAGATTTTCCAAAGGTTTGTATGTGACTTGAATACAGGACACAGTGGAGCTTCCCAGAAAATTCCCATCCTCTTCAGCAAGCTCATTCAGAAATAAAACTTGCTTTTGAAAGAAAGAACAATGTAGCCAGTGAAAACAAATTGCATTATGAAAGGAAGAGTGAATAATGAAGAAACAAAGACTGGAGCTGGGGCTACAGATTTCATCCTGCGCAACTAAAAGTTTTGTCACAAGAGTCTCAGGTTTCACTGAAAATCCCAAGGACACCAAACAGACCATGCCTTGCGAGCATCTGTCTGTGAAAATACACAGAAGGCCACTGATGCTTTCTATAAGAATAAAATATGTTTGTGGATACACTCAGGATACACTCATGAACACGGTCTGGGAAGAAGGAGGTAAGTGTGAAATCAACAGTCCTGGAGACAGAAGCTTTTTCTTCATGGAACCAATAATGCATGGACACTAAATATTCTAGTTTTTCCCTCACTGCTATATATACGGAGATAAGAAGTAGTGTAGTCTCCATGAAAGCAGACTATACTGTGAAAAAAAATACTAAAAAATTAAAATGGTTGAGAGAGCAATGGAGTCAAGGAAGAGACACTAAAGCCAGGGAAAAGCTGGACAGTACAGTCACGGAGAACTAGTCAAGAGAGTTCAGAGAGCTCATCAAGAGAGCTGCGTAGTTTAGGATATGATTCATCTCACTGCAGAGCAGTTTCTTATATTTATTCAGCTGAAAGGCACCTTGAGATCCACTGATTGACTGTTTCTCCAGTGGCTATACTTTGAACCTAGCGTATAGACACTGGGTTCCAAAAGTTATGTGAGATGAACTCCTTCAGTTTCCTACACTACAGCAATATCCTTCAACAGCCTTCCTACTTTGCAAAGCCAAATGACTGAGATCCGCTTTGGAACTGATAGTTTCTATCAATATCTCAGATATATATAGACAGTCTATTTATGCATATGTAGCCCACCAGTTCTGTGGACCTAATCTGACCCAGCTTTAAATGAAAGCAAAATAAAACTTTCAGAAAGATTAGGGTCAAGACTCAAGATGTCAAACCCGAGGACACTAAACATGAGCTCTTATTTTGGAGTGCCACACTTTACATTTAACCAAATGTTATTGTATTACAGTACAATACAGAGAGGAGCTGGGGACCTAAGTCTGGAATATCAATCCAAAATGCAACACAACCTGCCTAGGTACCTAGGAAACCATGGCCTTGTATTTGTTTATAATAAATATGTATGGAACAGTAATTCTTCTGTCATAGCTATTTGGTTGAATGTTGATGTGTTTGTCTCTTGTCTAAGTCTGCTTAAGATAAAAACAAAATTAAACTCTACACACCTAAGACATCCTAGAGGATTAGTCCAGTATCTGTGTTAAGATTATATTGGCAGCATGCTGATAGGATCAAGTACAGCAGAAGATATAGCAGAGGTTAGAGGAATAGAAACAAGACATAATACATTTCTGTCCAGGAACTTCTCTCAGAAGTGGGATGGCTGGGTTAGATCCCCTCTTCGTTGAAGAGTCAATTTAAGGCCAAATGATTTTCTTTCCATGGATTCCCTTAATGTAAAGATAAAGTGAAGTTTGAAATGGAGTTTTTGCTTTCCCTCTTCCGGGTACACAGTTGTAAATCAAGAGTTGTGGAGCCAGAAGGAAAATTTATGTAAAACAAAGGATGCAGATGTTTAAATGAACAATTTGAAATCTGTTTTTCTCCCCTCACAAGAACAACCCAGTGAAAAACTGTCAGACATAAGAGTATCATAGAAGTCTGCTCTAGTATGATCTATTGCCCATGTGAGTATATAGAAAGTTTACTGCAGAAGATTAATCAAATTCCCAAGCCTTTCAGATGGAGAAGATGAATCACTGCAAAGTTGGCAATGTAACTTAATGGCTTCATAGAGGATAATTACAAAAGAAATATGGCATTAATTTATGTCACTTAGAGTAATTTCCCTGACTCAATATTTCAAAGCATGAAAACTACTGCAAAGATTCTTAAATTCCATGAGGTACCTGCCCTGTCAAGGAAAAGTATGAATGGATCCAATATTTATCCTGCAAGAGACAGATATAAACTGAGATAAAATTCTGAAGCTTCCATACACAGTAGATGTAACAATAGAGAGATGATTCCCTTCTTTAACGCACAGACCAAGGCAACCTATCTGGGAAAGTCTCTGAAGATCCTTAGTAAGATATACTTTATGATGATTTAAAAAATGTTTTCTTTCACTGTGTTTCCAGAAATTCCCAAAAGACAGAGCTTAGCAAAATATTCAAACATACTTAAGCAAATACATAAATCCATCCTTATTCAACAGAGCACTGAAGCATTAATTGAAAGGCACTTAAATGTGTTGATAGGAAATGGGTAAGTTACCATGAGGAGTGTGAATTATACAGTTTGTTAGTTGTTCCATGGAAATGATGTCCGTGCTCTTCCACTATGGTAGTTTACTTCTCAGATATCTACTAGAGGTATAAACATAAGTGTATAAGATTCTCTGAATCCAAATCCTGCCTACCTTAGTGATACGTTGTTCATGTGCTCATACCTGCAATTGGTTTTTGAACAGAAATTTTAGAAATCTGAACTTCCAGATTATTTCCTCATTCAATACATTTAAATCTTCTCCTTACTCAAACCCCCTCATCCTGTTATTTTCGCGTTGCTCAGCTATTGACCGCTCCTCATTTAACGGCTATATTTTATTAAGACTGAAATAGATTTTTGAAGCAGAGTATCAGAACTTGAAAAATGAAGACCAAAATTTGCCTTCTTAAATCTTACAGTGGTCTTCAGCTCCTGAAAGAACATAAGAACTTCCATAAAATACCTGTGTACTTACCCAAATCTTCTTTCTCAAAAGGGATAATGATAATTACTCTTTCCTCAAATATCTTCCCAGCTTCTATCAATCAACCTTTGAAGGCAATCCTGAGGCCAAGGTTCCACAATTTTGTTTAAAAATCCTCTGCTTATCATTTTATCTTATCTTGTAGGTAATATCTAAACTTCATTTGCATTTATTTATATTTGCAGCCTGTTTAACGTTCAGTGACAAAAAGGCCCACAAAGAATTTGTGAAGTGCAGGGGAAAGCACAACATTACTGTGTAATATGGGAAACCAGAATGTGAGACAGCTGCAGGCATGGTGGCTATGTGACTCCTTCTCCCCTAATTCCAATGGCACTGGATACCCACATGAGAATTAAAAGAGATGAATCTGTACAGATAGAAAAAGTGTCATGTATTTTTGCTGGTATAGCAGTGATTGATATAGCAGCAGAAATAATTTTGGAAAACAGGTTCCATTAATAAGATCCATAAATCTTCTTGTACATGCTGAGAAAAAGTAAAAATAACAGCTACCAGAAGTGAAAAATTTTGAATGTGCATTGGGAGAAAGACTTTAGACAAGCAAACAAACTTACTAGTATTAGAGCACTATAGCACATAAGGAACAGCACAAGGTCAGATACTATTCTGGATATGTTCCCATCAAAGAACAACTGTGAAATACATGGGATACCACTGCAGCAGAATGCAGTTGCCTACCTGCATCTAATCGCTGTTTTGTTATTGTGAGACATAAACATGGTGAACCAGGTCTTCCAGAGATGATCCAAGAAATATTGCTGGATTACTGTAACATAAGCTTCTTATTTCATATACAAGTACTGTATTTTCAAGGTTATTCTCCAGGCAGCCATGAACTAAGGTTCATTTGAGTGGTAGAAACCACCTGACAATTATGGTCATCTGGGCATTTACATTTGAGCACTTGCTCTGCCAAAGATCAAATGGGATTAGAGGAATGTTTTAGCAACAGTTTATGTTCTGCTGGCTTTGCTATGATGCCAGAAAACAGTCTGTACTCCTTATATACACTCTTACTGTTCCGTTAAATAGTAGACACAAATGCCAGTTGGTGGGATTGACTATGTTACACACATGGACATAGAGGTCACAGCTGTGTCACAGTTTCTTCACTTTAATAGGAACTTGTTGCTTGGTCAGCCCCACACAGAAGCGGGAGTGGGAAAAGGTCTACCAGATCACCTGGTGCTGCTGCTTCTTAAGGACAAAAGATTGCTTCCCCCAGCTGGATAATACATATCATTAGTAACATAGCATAACAGTACAATTTTCTTATGTGACATGTAAGAAACAAAACCAAAACAATCACTGATTCCCAAGGAGATTACCAGTCATTTAGCAAAGAAGCACATTTTTAAGTCTGGATCATATTTTACTTGAACACAGAAAGCAGCAGACCATACTGTGTCAAATTTTTGTAAGACTAAGTTCACACTTATCTCAGTGGTGGTTCTGCTTAAAAACATAACATTATAATGTCAATAGATGCTACAGTCTCTCACATGAAAATGTGACGCTTCAGATAATGTGATACAAAAGTAGATAATAAAAGGGAGGAAGAAAGGGCAAAAATATTTCCAAAGAGTTTGGGGAACAAGCAGTTTATAGGATCATTCCACATTGCTAGAAATTTTATCCCACTGTTTCCCCAAGAGTGCCTTTAGATATACAGTAATATATCTCTGTATTTACCTGGAAGAAGGAAGTAAGCTTTGGATAGCGGTGATAAACACAAGAACAATAAATGCGCACACCAAGTTTGATTTGAAGACTTCATCCCGCATTTGAGAATACTGGAATAAAAAAAAAAAAGGAAGGGCAAATTAGCTGTTAACCCATGCAGTGATTTCATAAAGACAAATGCATATATGATATTTGGGGGAAATTAGCTGGAAGAGCTAATAAATCTATCATTCTGAATTTATAATTAAAATTGAAACACAACGAATAAATCACAAATAAACCGGTAAAATACTTATTGAACAAAAGTCTCTAATTTTGATTTGTACTACAAAGTTGTTTTGTTTGCTGCCTCTTTTTCCAATTTATTTGCATTAAAAAAAAAATGAATAGATACTAGAGGCTTGTGCTGCTGAGTAGAGTATTAAATACATAATTTCTTCACCAAAGGAATTGTGGGTTCCCTCACCTGAAAGCAAACACTGAAGACAGCTGTAACTCTCACACATTATATTGCAGAGGTGTCTCTATGCTTTCCAGATTGATGACATTCTGCTTTCCTTTTTAGTTTTTTAAAAAGTACCCAGTTTAGGACATTCTGTGACTAGGATGTGGGTTATTATCTCTGTGTCCTAACATATCCAGAGGCTGTACAGAAACTTGTCAATATGGGTATTCTCCAAGGAGACAATGAGTGTATTATGAAAAAGAACATTTGAAGTGCATTATTACTGTCATTTATTGTAAAAGTATTTTTTTTTCAAGCATATCAAACCATTGAAAATGCTAGCAGGCTCCCATTCTACTGGAGTTATGAGGAAATGGAGTAAGAGATACATGAGTGAATCGCGGTGGTTCAATGAATCGCAGTGGATCAGATTAAGTGGAAATGTTGCTTAAATCCTCAGCTGGTATTAAACACTGTTAATTCAATGAAACTCTAATCATTTATGGCAGATGAAGATTGGTCCATAGACATATTTAACCTATAGAGATGACACCAAGTTTTCTTCACCTAATGAACAATCCCATAAGAGCCTACCCCAGTCATTTTTCTCCCTCTGAACAATAACTCCATTTTATTTAATCTCTTGCTCTTTTGATGGAACTGAGAGTTACATGTACAGAAGAAAAGGAAACCAGAGTCAAAGAAATATCAACTATCAGGATCTTTCTCCAGGAATTTGAAAATAAAGCAAATTGCAGTTATAAATGCCCAGAGAGTATTATAATTGAAAAAAAAAATAAAAAAAATTAAAAACTGTATCAGGAACATGCATTGAGAGAGTTCAGCTATGA
The DNA here is from genome assembly GCA_013399115.1 of Anseranas semipalmata. Taxonomy (NCBI): domain Eukaryota; kingdom Metazoa; phylum Chordata; class Aves; order Anseriformes; family Anseranatidae; genus Anseranas; species Anseranas semipalmata. Next base: position 263,274 of record VXAA01005869.1, on the reverse strand, counting down.
ACTCCTGCATTTTACTGCTGAACTGCTCTTGAAGGAAGATCCTGACTAGACTTAGGCTATACTCATTATATGGGCAGACTCAAGCTTCTGAAATGGGAAAAAGGCTTCTCTCTTCCCTGCTCCCATTTGCTTTGAGTAACAGATGTGTTTGTTTGTTGGTGTCTTTCATTTTGGATCCTCCTTTGCCATGATTACACCCTGTGTCTGCTGTTGTCAGAAGCAGTACCACTTTGACATGATTTTTGATGGTGCTCACAGGCAACTCCACTTCATTTTGCTGCTGAAAGCACAGAGGCACTGACCCCAATTTCATGTGCAGGAAAACAGAACTGCATCAGTCTGCTTAAATAATGGACACAGGCTTTTTTGGCTGTGGCACAAAAGAACAAAAGGGAAAAAGAAAGACATATTCCTTAAAACGTAACATGAAATCCCAAATATTCCTTAGGGAAATTATAGCAAATTAAATGAATGAAATACAAACATGGAATTGCCTGCTGTGTCAAGTGTTATGTCAAAAGGATGAATGCTGTGGTCTAATCAGTAACAACGTTGTGATGAGAAATTGTTAGTGTCTCCGAGGCAGCACAAATGCCGATGATAAACGTAGCATTTCTCTGGCAGCTAATCCTTAATGACTTGGAGAAGTCATTAAGGATAGATTAAGCCTCAAGACTCTTCCATAAGTATGGGGAGGCACATAGCCAGCTGGAGCCAGGTGTAAAGAATCATCATGAGACCTACTCTGCAATCAAAGCTGGAGCGGCAATGTCACACAGACCTACACGCACCGGCATGACTTGCTTGTGGTGCAGTGGAGGCTCCCCTTTGTTCCCATGGGCCTTGAGCCACTTGCCTTGAGCTCTGCACTGTTGGGTGGCACTGTTTATCCAAGCCCAGCCAGCTAGCTGAAATTTAGCTTGAATAAGGAAGGCCAAGTTTCCTCGGCCAAGTTTCCTCTGCCAAGCAATACTGCTCTTTATTTTTATTTTTATTTTTTTATTTTTTATTTTTTATTTTTTATTTATTTTTATTTATTTATTTATTTTTTTGAGGAAAAGCTTTACTGTGAGAGTGTGTGAGCACTGGCACAGGTTGCCCAGAGAGGTTGTGGAGTCTCCTTCCCTGGAGATGTTCAACAGCCATCTGGACACAATCCTGGGTAATGTGCTCCAGAGGACCCCACTTGAGCAGGGAAGTTGGACTAGATGATCTCCAGAGATCCCTTCCAACCTCAACTATTCTGTGACTCTGTGATTCACCACCTCTCAGCTTTTTCCCAGGGCTCCTTGGAAGGTGGGTGCTGGGCATACAATAGGCTTTATATGTTCACCTAGAGTGTTTGTGCACTGGGGAAGAATGTGGTTGGCTTTATCTTCACTGCTGCTCTTCTGGATGAAAGGGGAGATAGTGGTGTTTTGTTTTGTTTCGTTTCATTTTGTTTTTGCATCCAAAGCAATAGTGTATGTGCTGCTGGAAAAGCTTCTGCAGCTTCTGCTGGGCAGGGACAGAAGAAGATGGTAACCATTGTCAGGAGAAGGGATGGATGAACTTCTGAGAAGACCAAAGAGTAGACGCAGACTTTGTTGTTTATCAATAACAGAAAAGAAGATGCTGAACAAACTCAGAATTTGCCATGTGTTTCTTGCAGAGCTTCTTGGGAAGCCACTGGAAGTTTTGGGTCAAAGGAAAGAGGTGAGGCTTATCTCTGCAAGGATACAGGATGCAGGAAGGGCAAGGTTTGTTTCCTAGTCATTTAATTTCTCATTCTTCTGAACTTTTCATACAGAGAAACTCAACCCAGATATTTAGGTCTAATTTTGACCTAAGATAACCTGTACTGCGAAATTCAAAGCCCTTTTTGATGTTTTCAGTGTGCTCATCTCACAGAAAATACACAGACACTTCACTTCTAAGTCCAGTCTGATTTATGATCCCAATACAAATACACATGAAAGCGCAGGATATCTTTATACAAATCTTTACACTGGAAACTCTCCTTATCAAAAACCCTACCAGAATGCAAAATTCCTTGCCCTGTTACTATTATTTATCCTTTCTGAAAGTACATGCTAGGTAGAGCACCACAATGATACTTTTTAATATTTGGAAATCAACTAAAGTAGAACCAGATTTTCCTTATGAGCTATTACATGTTTGGAGACCCTTAGTGTGTTTTCATGCTACCATTAGAAGTACTCTGCAGTGATGACTGTTTTGCTCTATTTGCTTACATCCTATTTGTGAAAATAACCTCTAGCAAAATTGAGTGAATTAGTCTCTAAATGAGACATCAAGTGCTAATGAGCAAAATACAGGTTACTAATGACTAGTCCATTTGGGGAAGGAATCTATGAATCTCCCTATATAAAATATATCTGGTGGGGATCTTGCACAAATCCTCTGAAAAATGTATTCTTACAAAATTCACTTGGAAATATACATATTGCCTGAGGGAGATAAGCCATTCACTAATCCAATCATTGACACTTGCTGTGGAATCTACATTTATGCTACCACCAAGAAGGACATAAGAGCAATGAGATAAGAGGGGAATGGGAAGATGTACCACTGACTTAAACTGTTGTGATATAAAAGTGGTTTGAACTGTTGTAAACTGGGAGCTGTGCTAGCTCCCATGGAAGTTTTGGGCATGCTGTTTCCAGAAATTATTATTATTATTTTTTACCTTTTGAAACCTCAAAATAAGTAAATCAGCACTTTCAGTGCTAGTGTAAATCTGCTGTCTGCAATTGCTTTGCAATGAATAATAATAATAATAATAATAATGATAATAATAACAATAATAACAACAACAACAATAATAATAATAATAATAAACACAGACAGTTGAAAAAGCTAGCAGAAGTCCAGCATGACATGTGAGATCCATTCAAGCCACCCAAAAAGGTTTATGATCCCAGTGCATGGTAGTCCTGTTACAAACGCAGGAGGAAGAAATATAGATTATTGTTCATATGGTTACTCACTTCTCTGTGGTTTCAGGTACAGAGCATTAACACAATTCTGATTGAACAACATTAATGTAACAATGCTTGGTGGGGAAATCAGCTACGGGTACTGGTTGTTCTACATACTGAATAACTATGAAGTCTGCAATGAGAAGTATTTACAGGTAAAAGAAATAAGTATTAGGCAGAGACCAGTGCTGCTTGAAAGTGTGATGGCTAAATGTGAGGGTGCAATATTTTACACAAGAGAAGTTCCTTTATTTCAGAGTTACCTCTGTCTTGCAGTTGCCTTCGTTCTGAACTGAAGGTGACTGGCAGCAAATGGAACCGGCAGTGTGAGATGGGAGGCCAATAGACTTATACTGTCTATTTGCTCAACAACACTGCAGGGAACAGCTCAAGAAGCTGATGTAGAAGGTCATGGTAAGCAGTTGCAAAATGTTAATGACTAGAAGAAAGCATAATTCCAGACTGAAAGGTTAGAGAGAACCTTTCACAGGTTTTCTCTAACTGAGAGAACGGAGGGTGGCTTCTAATCTGAGTTTGCTTTGTTTCCTGAATGGTAAGGAGGAGAAAAGAAGAAAGTGATAGTAATAGTAATATAAGACAACATGGAGTAAATAGCTATCATCTGTAGGAAAACATTTCCCCCATTATGTTTTTCATGATTGTCTGGATTCTATAGTTTAACACTAAGACCACCAGGACAAATCTATAATTATTGTATGGACTAACAAGGAGGGAAGGGAATGTCATTTTCCACATTGTCCCACAGGACAGTGCACCTGCCTATAACGAAGAGTACACCGTGATTCATTGTTCCTTAACTCACATCATCCCTTTGCATCCTGGAGCAATCCTCATCCTTCTCTGAGCACACCCATGGTGCCTTTGCACACTCAACACAAGCAAGAAGGTTGCTGGCTGGCAACTATCCAACTGTTGGATGTGGATGAACCAGAGCAAATAGAACAGTGTTGACATTAAAAAAAATAATAATAATAATAATTCCTGCACAGTGCTAAAAAACAGCCCAGTTTAGAGGACAGAAAGAAGATTCAGTCTACTTTACTGAAAGGAATTGTGTTTGTGTTGCCTGTATTTACTGGTTGGTCCTAGCATCTAAGGAAATATTAACTCAAAGCACTACTTTCCAAATCTTTTAACACAGGGGGGCATTGGAAAAGTTACACTGAGAAGAGAATGTAACAAAACAGCTAAAAATGTTGACTTCTTAATAGACCTTTTGTCATCCAGAAGTAATTCAAAACTTTATTAATATTTAAAGTCTGACCTATGAAATGTGATTAGGGCATGGTCGTCGTCGCCGCCCCCCCCGCCTTGCTTAAATTGCATTTAAATGAAATTCCAACCTTTCTATCTAGATTTTCCATATGGATGTTAATTGTGAAGCCAAAACTCACAAGAAAGTTTGTGTTCTGAACATAGAATCTGATTCTGGGCAGTGTTCATTTGCTCCAGCCTATGTTCAGTTCTTGTTTTATTAAATAGCAATGTAAATCGAGCTCCATCATTCATTAGCCTGCTTTACTCAGCAAGTTGTTTGTTACCAGGCTGTTTCCTCTTCTGCACAAAAAAAAAAATTCTAATACACCCCCCCACACCTTCTGGGTTATCGTTGTTGTGTCTAGACTTTTTCACCTTTTCTTTTGACCTTGTACCTTTAAAAGATTAAAAATTACTCATGACTTTTAGGCCTTTAAATGCTAGTTCACAGGATATCAGAAATCCTGAATTTAACTTCCTGCTCCAAAGCCTAATACTAGCGTCAATGCCTTTTTCATTAAACATTCACAAACACATCTTGGACCAGAACAATCCAGAGAACCCCAGCAAAACAAGATTCCAACCTCTATAACACGGAGTCATATTATTCCTCTTGTCAAGCTTTTTGTCCCTGATCATTTTGGCTTCTTTTCTGGTACAGTCTCACAACACAAGTGGGGATTATTTCTTCATTGACTGTTTTTGTCCTGCTAAAAGAACTGGGATTTCAACCACAGCCCTCTCTTTAGCTATTGGTGAGATTTGGGTTCCTGTCAGCTTTGCGTGATAACTGCACTCTTTTGCAGCATTGGTGTCTTTTGGGATTCTACATTGTGTCTCCTTATCATAAATATTGTCAAGGGGAAATCGTCTCTTCCCCATTTTTAAGGAAACCATTATTTTCCCTTCTATAGGATTGCTTGTAAAATAAGGGCTTTGATACACTTCAAGCAGATTTTTTCTTTTTCATGAAGCTCTCACCATTAATACCACCTGAAGGCTAGTCTCCCATAAGTCAAGCAAAACAGTCCATTTTCCAGTGGAAAAGTGATGATGATGAAGTAGGATTTCATACTTGCAATTACTTCTTGTTTTTCTTTTCTTTTCAGTCTAAGTGCACATCCTATCACAGGCCTGCTGTTGCTGCATTTCAATAGCATTCAAGTCAATTAAATCATCTGAGATCTATGCAACACCTCTCCCACTCCCGTGTTGTCGGCTTGCAAGGAAAGTTCTCCCACTGCCTTGCTCTTTTTAACTTAAAACTTACATATGGATGTGGACTGAAATAGAAATTAGTGAGATCATGTTGCTGCTGAGAAGTGGCAAAAACATGAACAATATTTACCTCTTAAAAGCAGATGTTAAAAAGGGGTGTTTAAAACAAAGAGTTGACAGATTAATTTTGACTTGAAATAAACATAGCAGCTGACTAGAGATCAGATGGATTCTACTAGTAAATGAAAGGCACATATCTATATAAATATAGATATATATTTTGAATAGAAGTATCCGTTTATTAATATGCTCAATCACCATTTGTGCCAAAGCAATTTGTCATCTGATGGAAAACTGCTTGTACTAGACAGCAAATGAAACCCAGCAAAAGACTTTTGTTGTTTTCAGAAGAGTTTGCTCAATGTAGGCATTTTCCAACAATGAAATGTAATCACTGCAGCACTGTAACACCTGCATCATGACACTGTCCATTATGACCTCTAGATCAGTCCCATCTTCTGAAAATTGAAACAAAATGAAAAACAAGAACAAAACCAGAAAAGAAACAATGCAAGCTAGAACCTAGAGCTTCTCTACTTCAGTGGACATTTATTACAATTTGAGTAGCAAAATAATTCAGCTACCAAGACCCAGCTACCTTATGCTCCAGGCTGGAGTCTTTAAACATCAGTGAAAAAGGCTTGATATGCTCTCTTCTCAATTTATCGCCACTCCGTAAGTCGATGGTGTGCTCTATTCGCTTGTTAATTTCCTCGGGCCCAGACTGGACATGCAAAGCTTGTGCAAGATGGTTTGGAAGCAGATTTATTGAATTTCTTGTTAGGGCAGCCAGAGTCTAGGGGAAAGCACATGCAAACAGAATAAACCTGCTGGTCCCCTTGGGTTAAAAATGCAATGTTTTAGATCATGTTGCACTGCAAACCGTTACAGCATTCCATGCAATTCATTCAATGAAATCTATAGAAGTGTAAAATAATAGGTCTGTTCCACTAAACACATACAGTACATTAAGGGGAGTATTTTAATGTCCTGTTTTATGCAGACTAAGAGGTTTGTTGCTGTACTGAATGCTAGGAATACAATCTCCTTTCCAGATTCTGCTACATAATTATTAGAGCATGCATAAGGGGAGTACACACCAAAATCACAACAGGGTATCTAACTCAATGGTGTGTTTTAACAACTCAGAATGGAAGCTACATAAACAAAAGTCACAAACAAAACAGGAGTAATAATGTTTTTCTTGGTCTTAAAGTTACTGGATGTGTGTAGTTAAGGAACAGATCAATTAGGCAGGAGTGAAGAAGGTGGCATTTCTGATTACTTCAGCATGGGTTTTCAGATAATATGCTCTTCTTCACTACTGGTATATTTTAGCCAGTCAAGATTACAGTTAGGCTATATGATTTAATGTAACTGTAATTCATATTATTTTAAAAAATATTATCTCAATTGCTTTATTCCTTTGATACTTCATTGACAAATCAAAAGGAAAAAAAAAGAATAAGAAGAAAAGTCTCTTGCACAGCTTTGCAAATGAAAGCTAGTGGAGATAGTACAAAGGATGCTTCGCCTTCAGGAAAGAGGTAGAATTTGCTTTCACAGAAATAACTCAATCCAGTTTCATGACACAAACGACAGGGAAGGAGCAGGCCGAATGGGGAAATAAACTCTACTACCTGCGATATTCCCAAGTGTTAAGAAATGTTAATGAATGGAAAGGATATAAACCTTCATACATCACAGCATAAAACAAGAATTATGGACAAGCAATACACTTTTGTTTTAGGAAAGTTATCCTATAGCTCCTTGCTGGAAAAGATCCACTCTATCTCATCCAGGTCATTGCTGGGAACAGGAAGTTAGGATGGATTTCTCTGGAAAGCCAATTCTTTTGGATGACAGGAAAATGAGATAGGGACGTTTCACTTATTCATATTCAAAGTATAGTCGGCAGTTAACTTTTAATGAATCTTGGAGAGCACATTAAAATACAGGAAGGGTCTCAGGTACTTGCTGTCAAACACCAACTAACAACTTTCTTTGCAGTCCTAAAATAAGGTCCAGGGACTCCATATTCACAGATAACATCTAGTTTTCTCATATTCCATCTTTTAAAGAGGTAATTAAGAGTCCAATATATAGACAGAAAAGGATATCAGAACTGAAAACATCTGTCTATCGAAGTGAAAAGTTGATAGCTCTAAGGTTAAAGCCAAATCCCAGGGAAACAATCCATTGAGTCAATACTGTATTAGTACACATTAAGGCACTGCTTTAGTTTAGGTAGTCCTATCTGTTTTAAACTGGGCATTTCAGGAAAGTTATTACCAGCTTGTGAAGATGAATTCTCAAAAGAGTGTCTGAAGTCACTGTTAAAGGGCAAGATCATCACATCAGATGCTGTTGTGTGTATTAATTCCTCGGAACTAACTCATATTACTGTATCTCCATTGGAAGTGAGCATGGAGAAGGTCCCTAATGTTTTAGTTGGGTATTGTGTTTTATCTACATAAAAGGAATGATCTCAATTCATTCTAGTAAGTGACTAGATTTTCTTCAAATTATATTTTAAAATTTGATTAATATGAAGAACAGTTTTCTTGCTGAATGTATGAACTGGTTTACAATTTGTGGTTGTCGAACATGCCATAATGTCAGAGTATAACAACAGTCAGTAGTATTGGGGCAAAAATAGACTCTGAATTTGTATTTATTTTCAGAGGAAAACAAGAAAATTCATATTTGAGTTTAGCAGAGTTATCGCCCTCACAGCCATACACACACTTAAGACAACTGCTTCCCAGTAATTAGTAATAACAATAAAGCAAAATATCATGCAAATTAATGGCCAAGAATATCTTCTAACCATATTTTGTCTCTGTATCCCCCTCTTCATTCTGTATTTTTAAGATTGTGTTTGCCTAGGTAAAGAAATATTGGTTCTCCTTGCTACCTCTTTTACAATTTTATAAACAGCTGTATGGAGGATAACAGTTGTGAATCCTACAATGGTCTTTTGAGCTTTCCTGATGCTGATAATAACCACTCATTGTACAGGAACACGTACAAGGTTCTTTTAGGCAAAAGCCCTGCTAAACTTGAATTTGAGTATAAACAATAGAATGAATTAAAAGCAAACAAACAGCAAAATCCACCCTACTTTAGAAATATTTTACAGACATTTGAAAAAGGTAGCTAGGATTAGTTTTTACTTCCTTCCCATAAAGCTTTTATGTGACAAGTCCAATCATCTTGACTTCAGCAAGAAGGGAAATTTATAATCACTGACATTTATAAAACTCTAGGAAGGCTTTAAATTAGTTTTTTTTTTTTTTTTTTTAAATAAATCAAACACCAGATCTTGGAGGTAAATAGGGAAATACAAGCTCACATGTTTAAAGAGACAGGGTGCATGTAGGATTTGATTCAGGAGGAAGACACTTAAGTGAAGCTGCCTAGGTCTTTGGAGTCTAAGCTTCTATTACTGACAATATATACTCTGGATACTTTCAGTTAACGAATAAAGTGCAGTTATTGTCATCTGAGATGCCCTAGATTATCCTGGAAAGCAATCTAGAGCTAGAAGATATGACACAGGACCTACAGAAGTCCCATGCACTGTTGGTCCAGGTGAGGACCAGCTGGAGTGTGCTAAGGTATCTCAAACTGCAATAGATAGACCCTTACATTTAGGAACCGAGCTCTGTGGGAGATCGACACCTGGGACAGTCAGTAGACACAAACACAGGTACTTTGGTTTTGAACTGAATTCCATCCTGTTGTTTATACTTGTTTGCTGACTTGGAATTCTTTACATATATATATTTTTTGATAACTGCTAAGTCATTGCAGCCATGACTAAAATATGCTTACCCAAGACAGACATTTTAATTTGCTTTTGTTTAATTCACATCATTACAGCCCCATTAGGTGCCTCCAGCACCAAATCTAGTCACCATATTTTGCTTTTAGCTACTTCTTTTGTAAGAGAGAAGAAATACAACTCTGCTCTCCTAAAGTAAAATAACTTCTGTCTGGCTTTCTTTGTTTTAGAAAAGAAACCCAGACACCCATTTCAATAACAGAAAGCTCCATCCATATCGGGCATGGTCTGAATTTCAGAGCAGGCACTTGCATCCTTGGCTTACCTCACAGCCATAGCTAAGGTATGTGGTTGTAACAGCACCGTAGACCCTTACAGCTTTTATTAATGTCTATGACTGTGTACATAAGGAGTGGTTATTCTGTTCCTCACTCATATCAAGACACCTTCAATTCACTGACTTAGGCTGCCCTTAGGCTGCCTGATACAAATGAGGTTGATTTAAAAAATATGCATTGCAGTGAATTTGAGTTTGGGCAAGAGAACTCACCAGACAGTCTGCCATTTCATATTCTTCTTAACATAACTACAGCTAGAAGTAAGCTACAGGTGAGTAGAGTTACTCAAATTTTGTCATAACAGGTAAAGAAATCTTTTAAGTGCTATTGGCAAATATTCAAATATATGTAGTGACATTGTCGGGTTGCTGCTACTTGGATTCTCAACATCTGCTGTTACCAGTGACTTTTAGGCTGCATAATTACTGTTTTTAAACAGTTATCCTGTCCAAGGCTGACACACCTCTAGAAAAAAAGCTACTATATCCTAGTATAATTTAAATCCAACATCTGAATTTTGAGCTGAAATACTTTATTTGTGAACAGTAATGCCTATTCTCTCAACTTTAAAATTGAAAATTACATAATAATTTAATCACACATGGAATAGTAGAATTTTTAAAGCTTCTTTCCACCCAAAAACTTATTGTAAAACTGTGTAATATAAAATTCTAGTTACTTCTAGCACAAAAATATGTTCTATTCTATTCTTAAAAAAAAAATAGTGAGAAACCAATCTAGAAATGGATCATCTGTTGCCATAAAACAAACATCTGTGTACGGCAACAGTTTACTTACGCTTATTTCAATGATTTTCATTGACTTTTTACTAGTTCATTAGGTGAGAGTTGTTCAATAATAGAATAGAAACAACAGTCCTTTATTTTATTCTCTTTGTTGGCAGTATCAAGGTCAGGTTTAGCTGAAAAAATGATCAATGAAATGATAGCCTATTCTACATAGATTTTTTGGACTACAGAAACTGGAATGTCTTAAAGGGAGAGAAGAAGAAAGAGAGAGATGTCAGAAGATAGGTACAGCAGCATGCACTCATACCTCTGTTCCTAATGAAATGAGAATATAGAGAGAGCTCAACAAAATACAGAGAATACTAAAAGGCAGTGTACATACAGATACACAGGTGTACAGAACATAAATAAAACAGGTGTTTTATATCACAGCAAACTTCAGTTCAGTTTGAAGAGATGAAGACACCACCATGGACTGATTGATTGTGAAGGCTTATCACTTCAGAGCAGATTTGCAAGAAGCAGAAGACAGTTGAAAAAGAAAGACCTGCACACAACAACTCTTGAAGTTCAACAGACAGTGAAGACAAGTAGGAGTGAGGAAGCAGCAGAAGAAAGGATATATCATGTCATTACAGATCACTCAGAAAAATGGAATATAACTGCGGTTGACCTTGTTTCATAAAGACTCATCAATCTTTCAAATGCAGTGAAAACAGAGGTGTCTGAGGGCATTTTAACCTTTCCAGCTTTAATTCCTCTAAGTAAGCAGACTTCACAAGCAATTTTTATGACTGTATAAGAACTGCTTGTTCCTAGGGTGCTAGCAGTTAGCGTTGCAGTGCTTTTGGAAAAGGTCTGATCAGGAACAGTTATTGTTTCATATCTCTATTGAACTAACCATGACTTTAGGATCTAACTCACTTGCTAATGAACCTTAATTATGTCTTAGNGGAAAGGAAAGGAAAGGAAAGGAAAGGAAAGGAAAGGAAAGGAAAGGAAAGGAAAGGAAAGGAAAGGAAAGGAAAGGAAAAAGAAAAGAAGACAAACTGTTTTCACAAGGTGCTTTTTTAGGTAGGTCTGTTTTCTTTCCCTTATGTATCGATAACTTACACTATGCTGTTTCCTCTGTCAGAATGTTCACTCACATATACTTTTACTTTGATGGCAGTGCAGTGAAGCTGTGCAATGAGATACATACTCTGACTAGAAAGTCACAGCTAGTTTGGTTATATTATATTAACTTTTAATTTCCTTCTTTAAGAACTGGTTTAATTAAAACTAAGATGTGTAGTATTTAATTTCAATTTGGGGAAAAAAAAAAAAGGGGAGAAGAAAGAAAATACCTGGGCCCCTGGCATTTCCCCAGTTTGGACACATGATTTACTCCTGCCTTGAAAAAATTTGTTTAATCATCTGCTCTTACTGTATGTGTTAGAGAAAAGGTTAAAGATGACTTTGTTTTCTCTGAGGCTTCCATTATTGAAATGCACTCAAGCATGCATTTATACTCGATGACATTAAAGGAAGTTTGACTTACGTTCTGTTTTCCCACTATGTTATCAAATGGAAGTTCAGGGCTCCATGATCCTTCGGTAAATGTTGCCCCACTGTTTCTCCTGTCGGAGGAGCTGACAGCCTCTTTCACAATATCTTCAGGCAAAGTCAACAGACTCTCCTCAGGTTGTTTAATTAAATAAGTCTCAATGTTATGTTTCCTCAAGAATTCATTGCGTTCTTTGCCATGCCCTTCTTCAACTTTATAATCCCCATTGAGGCAGTCCAGAGTGGCTTTGGAGATGTGGATTCTCCTGTATAAGTGAAATAAGTAGTAGCAAATACTGATTGTGTTCTAGTATAAATAAGTAGCAAGGACTTTTATGGACTCTGCACCATTTTAATATGATGGATAAATAGAAATGTTTCTGTTGTATATGATAAGTTCTATAAAGAAAATGAAATAATGTATTCAACAAACATGATTTGGGGGCAAATACTGCCAAGGCACTTTCTCATCAATAGGATCTCATGAATGCACAAAGTCCTGTCACAGGAAAACCACTCTGATATTCATACCTGATGTCTTTGTTCACAGTAATAGTTAAATGAGAGATCTTCCTTAGTAAAATATTATTCAAAGTGAATCAAAATTGCCACTTCAGGTAGCTATGGTCAGAGGAAAATATATGATATGTATTAGAGCAGTTTGTGTGAAAGCTTTTTAATTTTCTTCAGTTAGCTGAGGTAGCTTAGACTATATAAATTAGTGGTCTGATTGTATCTGAAGTGAATTAGGGAATAATTATGTAAACTGGTCCAGTACTAGGCAGGTGGGGTGATAATTTCTGGCAAGGCTAAATGATGAGTTTAAAGTTTTTGCAAAAGTGAATCTAATGAATCAAAGAGATGACATATGAACAGCTCAAATTTGGAAAAGCATGATAGGTCTTTGGATGTCTTACAACCAAACCTGGAAGTGTTTGGTATTTGGACGTTCTTCACCATAGTTATGACTGCTTGAGAAGGACAGAGGTAAGTTAAATTAAAAAAAAAAAAAAAAAGTTTCTTATTTCTAATTTTAAGAAATCTTCAACTTCCTACATGTTAGATAAATTGCAGACACCTCTGAAACACATCCACGTGGCTAGCCATGCAATACTTTACAAACCAACATCATAAATGCAACACGAGGAGATACTCATTAGACATTTAGCTAACATCATAAATTGGCTTGGCTCCACTGAAGGAAATGGTCCTAGCACATTCCCTGGGAACTTTCTTCTGGAACTTAAAGAATATCTCTATAAAATTATGTTGAACAAAATATTGCTGGAGTTAAAAGGCTGTAAGCAACTATATGATGTGCAGGTATTGCCAGAAGAATCAATTGCTGATTGTCTTTAATCATTGTGTAATGCCTAGGAGTATCAGAAATTGACACAAACTGAGTCTATATGGAGTATTAAATATCAGTCTATAATTAAAAGATAGAAAATTTTTAGCTCAGTCATTTTTTAACTTGTCTCAGCTTCTTACTGAAGTTGATACAAGCTCTGTACAACTTTCACTGTCTGAAGTCATGCTGTTATGATGTTCACAGAGATTAGTACTCTTGTAATCAAATCTCAGTAAAATCAACAGTAAA